>JAWWES010000080.1:2518302-2566083 GCA_035583135.1 Lophotriccus pileatus | reverse complement strand
CCCCGCCCCCCCCGCCCCCGCGCGCCGCTGGGGTCCGCCGGAGCCAATCGGACGCGTCCGGCCCCGCCCCCCCGCGGCGGAAGGAGCCTATGAGAGGGCGCGGCTGAGCCGCGTGCCCGCCCCCCTCGCGCCTGATTGGCTGCGCGCGGAGCGGCGGAAAGGGCGCGAAATGCGGCGCTGAGGGACGGGACCTGCCGGGGCTGCCGCGACTCCTCTGGCACCGCCCGCGCTCCGCGGCGGCCGCCAAGGCCACGGTTCGTGCTCCTCGGTGCGAGTGCGGCCAGCCGGGCGCCGGGACGCTTCGCCTCGGCCCGCGGGCGGGCCTCGCTGCAAGGGCCCTCCGTCCCCCGGGCTGCCGCCGCGGTAAGCTCTCGTGGCTTCTCTCTGTTTTCAGGAACCTGCGGTGTCTGATTCGGGGGCTCGTCTCTGCTGGCTCGTGTAGGCAGGCCCAGGGTGCTTTGCATAAGCGCGTCTGCTTTCTCTGCATCGTTTCCCCCGTTTTTCCTCTGTTTTGTGCTCTGCGCCCAGAATTTCAGCTGAAACCCCTTGCGGTCGCTCCTTGGGCTACAAGACTCTTGAGAGGCTTTAACTGTCAGCGTTCAGAGTCAGAACTCGCCTCTGTTGCGAACTGTGACTCAAGAAGTAGCAGCGAAGTATTTGACACCATTCCAGAAGTTGGAGAGAGCTACGCGGGAGGAGACGGGCATGGGATGCAGTAGAGCAGAAACAAAGCTGATTATTGTGTATTTATTTTCTCTAGGCTAGGATGGACTTCCCAGGGGTTACTGTTGGACACGTACAAAATGTGCTTTTAGCTATGCGGAAGAACTTGGAGTGCCCAATATGGTATGCCCGGGAGCAATATCAGTGTGGTTAACGAGTTCTTTTGGGTTTTATCTTCCCCCCCTCCTTTCTTTGCAAATGACTTACGAGAAATCAAAGGGATTCTTGCTGAAGACTAAGTGTGTTGATGTTTTATAAGGCACAAGTGATAAAGTGTAAGACAGAACGTATATTTTGCTTTTCTCTTACAACCTAAATATGTCAGTCCTCTGTCCAGAGAGAGGGGGGCAGGGTGGGTCTTTGCCCCTGATCTCTGAAAAGTAAATGAGGTCTGTAGTTCAGCAAACAAATGCTGAAATAGCATATAGAGTGTGGATCCCTTCAGTCTCTGTAGCTTCTGTACACTTGTTTCCATTTTTCTTTTTGTAGCTTGGATGTGGTGCAAGAGCCAGTTTCAACAAAATGTGATCACATATTCTGCAGGTAGGTTTGAAAACGTGCAAGTGCAACCTGCTTTTAATTTCCATGTATACTTCTTCAGTGCTAATCCTGTATTTATGCTGTGCTTTGGGAACTTCTTGTGTAGCTACTTTAGAGGAAAAATCAGTTCAGTAGAAGAGAGAGCTGCAGCTTCACAGCTGTGTCAAAGGGGACCAGTGAACTCACTGTAATGTCAGCACAAAAATAAAACTTGATAACAAAATATTTCTACTAAGTCATGAATGTGCATGCGCAGTTTTAAGATAAATAACCTCCTCCTTTTGTTACCATCAAGGCTATTATTTTTTTTCCTAGGTTCTGCATGTTCAAACTGCTCAGCAAGGAGAAAAAAGGTGTGGTCCAGTGTCCTCTGTGTAAGACTGAAGTTACCAAGAGGTGGGAAACCTGTCTTTGTAAGGGGCCTTGAGAATGAGAGGGTTGAACTGTGAGGAAAGTTGTCTTAAAATGTCTCAGCATAAGACTAAAATAAAGAAGAAAAGGTGGTTGTTAAATAAACTGTCTATGCCTAAAGGAGTAACTGCATGGGGGAAGTGTGTTGTTATTATTCCTGGGCAGCAATTTCTCCCTGTCTCATCTTCCCCTTTGGAGTTTTACCCCTTGTTTTGTTCAGCCCATGTTCTAAGAGAAGTATTTATAGCCATTTGTCTCAAAACAACTCAAGTACTGATGTTATTTCAGAAGCCTGAAAGAAAATTCCAGATTTAAGCAACTAATTGAAGGACTGTTGGAAACCATCCATGCTTTTGAGCTTGACAGTGGAGTGAAGTGTAAGTGGTGTGAATGTATGCCCCCAACTTTTTCTTTTAAATAAGGTTTTGACATTTATAACTGTTAGCAAGGTATCCCAGTTAATGTGCAATACTAAACATGGGAAGAATTATCAAAATTCAGATAGATCCTTTGGGAATCCGAGTTTATTCTAAGTGCCTGACACTGGCAAGTCAGACATGTGCCTGTTTATATTTTGATAGACAAGACATTCTGGCTGGAGGCAGGTGGTGCTTGTTGGCTTTTGTTTGGGGAGGGGGTTTGTATCTTGTGCTGTGAAAAATACTTTGCTTTCAAATTCTTTTCAACTTGCTCAGCCATTCTAAAATCAGTAGTATTAGATCCTGTTCTTACTAGGTTATCTGTATAAGCAAAATTGGTTGGAAAAATCAGTTGTTGAGATGCAGACTTTACTTAAAATTTTAAGAGTACTCAGACAAAACATTCAGATTAATAATTCAACAAGATTTCAGCCATACATGCACTAGGTGCATAGGGTCTGGGCAAGGCTATTTCATTAATATATAAAGCTGTGTCATACTCGGTGTAAACATTTTTTTTCCCCCCATTAACATTTTTCAGTTTTAAATAGTCATCAGATTCGTAAAACACCCACAGAAGCCCCTGCTGCTGAGTTGCTGTGTAAAGAGAGTTCAGTCATTCAAAGTAAGGGCTTCAGAAACAGGAGAAAAAGTGCTGAAGAAAATGGACGAGAAAACTTCACCTTGGTAATTGGTTTTTTTTTCCCATTTTATTTTCCTGGGTTGTTTAGAAGTTTCTTTGGTATATAAATGCATGTGCATAAATGAATGAAGTAGGAGATTCTTATGACAGAGTATTTCTATCAGCCCTTCCTGCTATGGCTTAAATAATTACAAATGAGGGTTTTTTAAATTGCCTGCTGTTATAAATAACTTCATTTCTGTCCTCCTGTCAGCAGGAAACTGCTGCAAACACGGGTACCAGGGTCAGAAGGAGTCGCCTAAGGAGCAAACCCCAGAAATGTGACTCTCAGAAAGGGGTTTATGTGGAGCTGGGTAAGATCTCTTGTAGATCCACACTAGTTGATCTTATGTAAAATGCTTACAGGTGCAGTTATAGCTGTTACAGCTGAAGTAACTGCTGTTTTCTAAAGAACACTGAGCCTTGTCACCAATGCTTGAGACAAAAATGAAATATATTTGAGAAACAGATTTCATTGCTGTCTGTCCTGGCTTGCCAGAATTTCATTTCATCTGGTGTTGACTGCTGTGAGAAACAAGACAGATGCCATGCATAGTTTATTTTTTACCCTCTTCCTGTAAGGAAGGGATTGCTTCTCTTGACAGCCAGTGTTCATTGCTTTGCTTTTTTCTTTGTTGCTTCTGCCAGGAGGATCTGAGACAAAATTTTTGAATATATTGCTCTGACTTCCAGTTCAAAACTATAAACAGTAGCAGCTGTTTCATGTATAAATTTAGAAATTAGACACTAACTTTTAGCTAAATAACTCCTGGTAGCTGTCTGTTACACCAGGCACTGTATTTAAACAGAATTTAATGTTGGAGCCATGTTAATATTTATACATAGAAATCATTATAATTAGGTGAAATACTTTACAATTGAACTTGATTTCATCTGATAAAAGTTGAAAGGATCTGCCTCTAGAAAGAACTAGGTGTGCATGTGATGATAAAACACTGAATCTAGCAAGTCACCTTTCTCTGAATCGTTCCAACCAGAGTAACAGCTGATTTTGTTTTCAGGTTCTGAATCATCTGAAGAGTTTTTTAAACAGGCCAGCAAAACTGGGTAAGTGAAGGTGATTAAGGAATTCATATCTTCTAAAGACAACTACTTCAGTGTTCTCATTGTTCTCATTCCTAAGTTTTAGTTCCTTAGCCTGGGACTGATAGAATTCTTAAAACTGACAAATGATTTCCAACTTGGAGGGTGTTAGGGTAGAACAGGGGGGCTGAATTTCAACACTTTGCCACATTATGTGCTTTAAATGATTTTCTAAATGTTTTGTTGCTTCCATGGACGTTAGTCCTCCAATAGAAAAGTAGGGACTGTGCTTTAGAAAGCAAGTGTTAAATTCAGGAATGTGAGAGGGGATTTCTTAAAAGATGTGGCCTGAAATTCTGAAGGGATCTAATTATGCAACCTGACTCCCTGAGGAACTGTTTCAAAGAGCAAAAAGGGGAAAATAACTATAATCTTCTGGTCTGTCTGTTGTGGCTTTCTTTGTAGTTAAAGTAGATTTCCCCTCCCAACAGGTTTGAAGACAAAGCTGGAGTTCAGATTTCTCCTCAAGAAAAGCTGAAAGAACTTGAGAGTGTTGAGAAGGGGAATGAAGACTCTTGCAATGCACAGCCTGACAAGCTGTGTGCCAAAGAAATAACACTGCCAAATGTCAGAGGTGTGTTTTGTTATTTTGGTGAGAACTTGAAAGAAGCACCACAAGTTAATATTTTTATTTCACATTATTAAGTATATCTAGATAGGTATAAATATGGTTGCAGTCTTGTATGCTGTAGTTCTCCTGATGCCTACATGACACTGGAATACAAGACTGTTCTGGTTGACTAGGTACTTAAAATGTGGATATTTTGTGCACAGGAACAGAGAGGAAAGAAGTAACTTGATCAGAAAGCAAAATTTAATTATTCTATGTAAGCCATATTATCCCTTATAGTACAAACAGAGAGCACTGTCTGGTAATTCATGTAGGAAGTTAGAAGAACATATGTGATATCTCTCTGCTTTTCTCTAGAGGGAGATTTGTCCAGTATAATATTCTGGTTTTGAGGGGGAAATAGGAACAGTTCTTTTAAAACAAAGTAGCCATTAAGGTGTCTGTGTGTGTAAAACAGGGCTTAATAACTTACAGATTTATAAATCTAACAGGTGAAAGTGACTTCTCGAAGGAAGGCTGGAGCAAGAAAAGCACTCAGAGCGTCTCTGAGTGTGACAAACCTGACCAAGTGAATGTAACTGAATGCCAGAGTTCTCCTCCAAATGTTCTTGCTGCAGATCTGCTTCCAGAGCAGTGTGACAGAAGAGGTAATTCCAGCCCCACAGCGAACAGGGGCACATCATTCTTTGAGGAAATGGAAGAAACGGATGAAGAGCAAACTCAGTACAATAGTAAAAACGAAGAGTTTGATTCAAAAGATAGTTCAGGGAGCAGGCTGGGTAGAAGCAAGGAAATGGATACTGTTTTGGAAAGTGTGGAGGCTGTGGAGGTGTATGAACCTGAGAATGACTCTTTCCATGACAAAGAACTTCCTCAGGAGAAGGTTCTTCAGCCAGAGAAGACACTTCCCTCTGCCACCTTGAATCAAGTCTCCAGGAAGAGGCTGAAGCGAAGCATTCAGAAAGTCAATGAATGGTTTTCAAAAAGCAACGAGGTTCGGTCTTGCAGTTCTTCCCTGGATGATTCTGCTGGAGCAAGTGATGTTTCAGGTGAAGGAGATGTACGTTCATCAGATAAGGAATCCTGTATTTCAGAAAACACTGACCCTATGGTCGATTCCATGGAAATTGCAGTGGTTGAAAGAAAAGAGAGATGGTCAAAACAAACAGCAGATAGCATCAAAGACAAGATATTTGGAAAAACATACAGAAGGGAGAGGAAATCAAATCCCTCTTCTACCTTGAGAGACACTTTATCTGCTACAAAAAAGGAAGATGTGGCTGGTGATAAGTGCTTGAGTAATTCCAGCAGAGACAGACCCAAACGGAAAAGGAAGACTGCCCCTGTCCTGCAAACTGAGGATTTCATCAAGAAAAAAGACACAGAAGAGGCAGATGGAGGCCCTCAAAGTGTTGGAGATGCTGAAAAAGAAAGATGTGATGGAAGTGTCACTGTTAATGAGAGTGGCCTCTCTCAGAATAGAGTGGGTAATACACCAACAGGACATGAGGAAGGAGGAGGGGCCACACAGAAAAAAGCTGCTGGAAAGGTGACGAGCAAGCAGTGTGATGGGGAGCTAAAAATGCGTCTCAGCGGTCAGAAAAGCACTAAAAAAAGCTCTGCAGCAAAAAGATGGAGGCATTCCACCAGAGCCATGTGTGCTCTGCAGTTAGTAGTGGATAGAAACTCGGTTTCCCCTGATCCAGCTGAGCCACAGATTGACAGCTACCCAAGCAGCGGAGAGCCCAGGAGAGCTGATCCTGAGCGCAGCCAGGTCAGGCGCAGCAGGAGGCTTCAGGTACTCTCTGAGGAAATGACAAAAGGAGCAGGAAAAGGAGTAATAGTAAAGGGACCAAGAAGGAATCACAGTGATCATGGAGGATCTGTCTCTGGAGACCAAAGGAACGTGGCAACTCAGGCTGCTGAGGGCAAAGACCTGTGTGAGCCTCAGGGTGTGTTGGGTTTCAGGGCAGTCTCCGGTCTGAAGGGAGGTGACCTGGAAGCAAATCAAATGCAGGTTAGTCTAAAGAGTTTATCTGACACTGCAGAAACTGGGAAAAGTCTCTTCAACCCTGCACCTTCGTGTCAGCCTCCCAACTGTGGTTCCTTTGCGCCTCATTCAAGTTCTCAAGACAGTGAAATACAAGGTAGCCCTATCCTCCTGGAGCCTCCTTCAGTGCCTTCTGAGCAAACTGCTTCCCATGGGACTGAAGAGATGACTGAATCACTTACTGCTTTTCCACAGGAACGTGGGCATAATTCACAAAGTGGTCCAGGGGACTTCAGAGCTGAAAAGCTGCCCGTGGCTAAAACTGTTTTGGAATTGGCCAGGGAAGCTGAGGACAGTGACTTAGACACGCAGTATCTGCGAAATATATTCAGGCACTCGAAACGCTTGTCCTTCAGCCTCTATCAGACCCCCAGGCAGACCTGTGCAGCAGAAGCCCCTGATCCTGAAACTTTAAATCCATCAGGTGCTGCTCAGGTAGAAAATAAGTCTACCAAACATTTACAACCAGAAGACTTGCAAGAAGAGAGAACAACTCCTGAAAGCTCTAGTAGGGTTTGGGAGAAAGAGAAGATGAAGACCTGTGAGTCTGCCTGTGTTGATCATGTGAGTGGCTTTGCTGTCAGCACAGGAGAAGACAGACAGGCTGTTTCTCAGGCTGAAATGGAAGGGACTGCTGGGTCTGAGGCCGAAAACCAATCACTAAGAGGAAAGCAGGGCAATGAAAAACCTGTGTCAACTGACACAGGGATAGAAGATCAGCTGAGACAGAACCCAGTCAGAAGTAATCGAAGCCAAAGTGAGCAGAGTAACACAGGAGAGCATGATTCCAAACAAAGCAGTTTAAACACACGCCATGAAATAGGCATGACTTCAGAAAGCAATCTGGAAGGAAAGATCAAAGTTGTTGATGACAAAGAACCAATTCTGCATATTCAGTCTGGATCAGTGATTTGTCCTGCAAGTTGTCAGCAGAGCCCTGCTGAATTCAGCCAGGAAGTCATGAGGAGAAGAAGCAGAAAAAGCAAAAGAAAAGAAATAGAGGGGAATGAAGAACAAGCAACCCAAACTGCTAGCACAGCAATGCCTGAGTGTTTAGTTGCAGAGGCTTTTAGAGGGAACAGCAATTTTACAGGTTTGTGTGAAACCCCTGATGTCTTACTGTGCTCTGATGCTGACACTGAAGAGAACACCAGCTTTGGTGAAACTGATAGGAGAGAGCAATCTGCAGTGTTTGTGAAAGGAAGCGACAGAGCCCCGGGAGAAGAACCACACGACAGGAACGGTGGTTCGAAGCCAAGATCTCAAGGCGTTCAAAAGCCTCGAAGAAGAGCCCAGAAACTGCCATCTTCGGATGAAGAATCCTGCGAGGGTGAAGAATCCTGCGAGGGTGAAGATCTGCCATGTTTTCAGGCACTGATATTTGGCAATTCAGTAAGCACACCTTTGCAGGTCAGTAAACAAGTGACATCTGTGGTAGAGGCTTCAGCCAGTCCCGACATGTTGGCTCACGGTGGAAATAACGATGCAGAAATTACGCAGAAAGTGCCTGAAGTTGCCCTGAGCAATGTGCATGTTTCACCAAGCCAGGAGTCAGAATGCTCTGTCAACTTATTTTCTTCCCAGTCCATGTCTGAAGAATCAGGTAACGAAGCACAAGAGCTGAAGAAACCTTTGCTACGAGTTGATGCGTCCAAACAAGTGGCCAGTGTGAATGAGGGTAAAGAAACCTCTCAGAGTTGTAATGGAAGGCTGAAGAGGACCAAACCCAGCTCCAAAGATGAATGCCAAGAAGACCCAAACATGGGAGCAAACCTAGGTACAAACCAAGATTTTCATCTCTGCAGCTGTGGTTGTAATGTCAATACACACTGGGTTTTGTGGGGGAATTTTCTTCTGTATTTATGGGGTGCTTGCTCTCAAAAGGGATGTATCAGCCCTAAACCATCAAACAAAAAACCCTCAGTGGTTTATCTCCTGAAAATTATGTTCCTCCAGTCTTCTTTGTTCAGAGCACAAGTGGACACAAGAGGCTGTCTGCTGGGACATTCATTTTTGAGGGATATTGCAGTGGGATACTTGCACTGTCAGCAAAATTTCATACAGCCTACCTAAGCTTTTCCCTGCCCCCATATGAAATGTTTGTTGAAATTGGCTGCAGAATTTTGTGGCAAATATTATGACACTTTTATGGCTTTCATAAATGTTTAGGACTCTTATCACTGTTGACACACTTGAGTCCTGTTTACTTTGCCATGTGTATGACATAGTATTCTTTGAAATATTCCCTTAAAGTAGATCTGTGCTTCTAAATGTCAGCATTTTCAAAACTTGTCACTGTAGCATTGTAGTTGGTAGTTGTCCAAAAGATCTGTGTAGTAAGAGATTATGTATGATGTTGATTGATTAGTTGTATCTCGGTGGGTTGTTTTTTTTGGCTTTAACTCAGATTTTCTTTTTTCTACCTTCTTCAAGGCGAAGCATCCGGATATGAGAGTGAAACGAGTATTGTAGAAGATTCCTGTGGACCATTCTCTCAGGGTGAAATCCTCACTACACAGGTGAGTTTGTGCACTAAATGCTGGAAGTAGCTTGCATTCTGAGAGCTAAACAAGCACAAGAAAGCTGTGAAGGGAGTGCAGTGGGAAACTGCTGCATCAGTGTAAAATGGGATCAGCTGGCTGAATGTTGCTTCCTGATGTGGCTTCATTGGCAGAGATTGGTGGATGTGCCTGGATTGAATGGATTTATGGTAGTGCAGATTGGTGGGGAGTTCTGGCTTGTGTGGCAGGGGGTTTCTGTTTGGTTGGGGGCTTTCTATGGATTCAGTAACAAGGAATTTCCACATGGTGCCAGTGCTGGAGCTACAAATGGAATATTCAGTTCTGTGGAAACTGCTTTATCATGTAGGGTGAAGGGTTTGGGTTTTTAAAAGGATCCTTTGAAGCCCTGAGCTGTTTTTATGAGGAGCTGCCTGTGGCATGTTTTCAAACATTTAATGTAATTTTTGAGAGGGAAGATAAGGAAAAGCAATATGAAATACTTTAATCCTTTAAATGGTCTTTGAGGCTCTTAGTAATGGTGGAAAGTGCAGAGACTCAATACTTGATGTTCATTATTAAATTTTAAATTACTAATGCAGTTTGGACAAAAATACTTACATTTGTGCATAAGTTCTGCGGGTTTTTTTCTCACTGATTAAACTCTGAGTGACCTAAACTGAAATAACGTGACTGGCAAAATGAGTGTGGTTTTGCTCCTGATGGTGAGGGGTGTGCACTGTTTGTAACAGGAAAAGCACCACAGCCACCCTTTGTGAACACGTGGCAAAAAGGGATCCAAACCAATTTTGCTGCTCCTAATTTTCGAGCATTTGGGAAATCCCGAGTTGGCTGATGTTGGCACTCCTGGGTCTCCTTTGCAGCAAAAGAATGCCATGCAAAATAGCCTGAGGAAGCTTCAGCAAGAAATGGCAGTGCTTGAAGCAGCACTAAAGCAACAAGGAAGTCAGGCCTGTGAATTTTTGCCTGTGCACAGTGAGCTGCCACGTGCCAGTAGTGAAAGAACATTTGGAATGGAACAGATGAGAGAAGAAAAAAAAAGGTCAGTATTTTGGTTTTGTTGGTTTGGTTTGGTTTTATTTTTAAACTTCTATTAAAAAAAATTTAAATCTTGAAATAAATACTTCTGAGCAATTACAATCCCTTTGCTGTTGAGACTTGACTCTGATACTTAGAAGAGTGCAAAAGGTGTTAAAATCAATTTCCCTCTCTCAAGGTCTCCAGAATTGTTGCTTCCATCTTCTAAATCCTGTTTGTTAAGGAGACCAGATGTGGAGGAAGGCCTTGAGAGTGACAGTGTTCTGAAGAACAAAGCTTCTTGTGAAAAGACAAAACCTGTGCAGGAAGCAGTGCAAGAATACAGGCAGTGTCAGCTTGAAGCAGGTAACATTCAAGAGGGAGCCAACACATTTTGAATTCTGGTGGGTTTTTTCCTGCTCTTTGCACGTTTTTTTACGTACCAGCAAGACCTACAACATCTTCTTGTAAATCAAGGATTTTAATTTATATGTCCCTGGTCAATTTAAAAAGATGTTGCTACTTGTTTGGTAGCCCAGCTGTGTGACTGCCCATCAGGATGGGGTGGGACAGCATTTTGACACTGATAGTGTTTCTTCCTCACTTCTAAATTCATATTTTTTGGCTTACACACTACTAGAAATTTCACAGGTGTTCTAATTCACTATAGATCAGGAAAAAGTAATGATAGAGGCAAAGATGAAGTAATAAACACATAAGGAAGGGAAGTGACTGCAGAACTTAAAGGTAGAGAGAGCAACAGCCTTTTTACCATGACTACAAAAGATGAAATTTTCTCAAGGATTAATTTCTCTTTTCCTTCAGAAAACACAGAGGAGCAGGAGTCTGGGACCAGGCAAAACAGTGCATCTGTCTCATCAAACCTCTCTGGAAATGTGATCAAGAGTCCAAATAACTCCTCCTCCTCCATAAGGCCTCTTAACCCTCGAACTGCAGAAGCCACAAATGGGTCTGTTGGAGCTCAGGGCACTCATAAAAGCTGTGGTCCAGGACACAGATTGAAGAAGAGTGTGTGTTTGCCTGTACCTGCTCTGCACAGTGCAGCTGGGAAAGCAAATGCTACAGTAAGTCCAGCTGTGACTAAGAGGAAAGAAATGTCAATTGTGGCATCGGGTCTGAATCACAGAGAACATGTAAGTAAATTTCAGAAGTCTGAGATCACTGATTAATGATTCCTGATTACCACTATAATCCTCAAAAGAGAGATCTCTAAGTACAATAGAAACTAAGCTTGTGGGAACTGCAGATGAGTCAAACTCAAGTCAAACTTCTTCACTCCTAAAAGTGTGAAGGATGCTGCCTGTAAGGGGCAGGTTAGGGAAATTGGAACTTTTTAAATGACTCCTAATGTCTAGGGGGGAAACACATTATTATAAAGCCAGAGAGGACTTCTAGGCAGCCTTGGGCCTGGCCAAGGGGCTGTGTGAGTGGTTGGTTCACTTGGTGTTCTCAGTTCTGATCCATGGTGAGGAGTTCTGTAAGTAGCAGTTCTGAGTTGCTAATAAACCTGTGCCTGCACTCAACTTCCAAGAGGATTTGGCTTTTGGGTTTTAAACCACATACCAATAGCTGTGCTTTACTTGAACCTGCTGAATGGTGCCAAAATTGGTGACATTACATACGTTCTGTGTGCCAACACAAATAAAACTTTAAAGGAACTGTATTATGTTATGGTCCTGCAATCTGGGGCTGTTTGGGTTTAAATCTGCTTTGCTCCCTACTGATTTTCTTAACTGCTTTTCAGCTGGTGGTCCAGAAGTTTGTGAGAAAAACTCAGAGCACTTTATCTAATCACATTACTGAAGGAACCACCCACGTCATCATGAAAACAGGTTTGTTGTGTGACCAAACCCTATGCTGACAGACCACAGAGAATTTTAGCTTTAGCCTGATCAACAAGCAGACAGGTCAGCAATAGATTTGAGTAAGTTTGAGGAGAAGGTGTTGATTGTTCATCATAAATTTTTTTGTTCAAGCTTGGGAATCTTTCTTACTGTGTTTCACAGAATCAGAGTGAAGGTGCGTTTTTTTCCTTGTGTGATTCACGCAAGAGTATTTGATATTTGTTCCTCTGTTTAGTCATAGCTGTTTAGTCATAATTTTCAGGTGTTTGCAGCACATTAGTGTGAAGGAGTTCATAACCAACCAAAAGGCAATGAAAGTGGTTCCCAAAGAACTCATGCTTTTTCTTGCTTCTTACCTCTATTAAATAACTAAAAAAATCATTCATAAGTGGTTCATGTGATTAGTTTCTGCTAATTTCCTTCAGTTTAGTAAAATCAGGACACTACAATTTTGGAATCTTTTATAGTTTTGATATTTTTGCTGCTGCACTTTGCAAAAAAACTTTTGGTTTTAGGTGCAAATAACCTGAGCTGGTTTATTTTTTTGCTAATGGAGGAACTGAAAGAAATGTTACCCTTGTTTTCTCTGCAGATGAGGAGCTGGTTTGTGAACGGACACTGAAGTACTTCCTGGGCATTGCAGGAAGAAAATGGGTGGTTAGTTATCAGTGTAGGTATAACCTTCTCCAAAGTCTTTTTTTTCCCCCTCTTAATTTACATCTTTGAGGCGCATGGCATCGGTTAGTGTCAAATTAGAAATTTATTTACCTTTTATAAGTAATATCAAAGTTCTTTCAGCATCATACATAGTTTATACTAAAGTATTCCTTTAGTACAAACACCTCCAATTTAATATAGCAATGAAATCAGACTACAGGCAGTAGAAGAACAATTTTTCTGGATGGAATGACTTGTGCTCTGATTTTTTTTGTTTTTTATTTAGGGGTAATTCAGTCTCTTAAAGAAGAGAGGATACTGGATGAGGTAGGTCTTTTGTCTTGAGTGAAATGTCAAATGGGTAAACACTGATGGACTTTACCAGTAATCCCAGATATTGTCTAAACATTTAATTTCTACTGATGTTGATAGATTGTGGCATAGAGAAAATACTGTGTACTGATAATTTCTATCAAATGAGACTTATAAGTTCATTATTATCATGGAACGTGCTGCTTCTTTTCTCCAGTTTGTTAGACTATACAGTTTGACTCTAATTTGTGTCTTTTAAAACTGCCTGATGGTGCAGGGGTTTCATTACTGCTCTTCAGCATTGCTCTTGAAAAGCCTTTTTCTTCCCTTTCTGCACGCACACATTTTGTGGCTTTTCAGCTCTGAAATCTGCCATCCTCCTGGTCTGGTGCAGAACTGACAGGAAGGTGTTCCCAGTCCATGATTTCTGACTGCTTGTGTGTGTGTGTGTTATGTTCCAGGAGAACTTTGAAGTCAGAGGAGATGTGATCAATGGGCGGAACCACCAAGGCCCAAAGAGGGCGAGACAGTCTCAGGCTGAAAAGGTACGAGCACGTCAGGGCTGCAAACTCTGTGCTGCTGTAACTGTTCCAGACGTGTGGCTGTGCTAGCTGAGCAGCTGGAGCTTCTTCTCGTTTCCCTGCTGTTCTGTACATACAGAGTTGTACAAATTAAGCAGGCTGGGCTCTGCAGAAGAACAGATAAGCTGAAGTGACTCACTGTGCCTGTCTTTTTAGAACATAGCACGGGGTTGAGGGGCTTGGATGATATCCTCCTGCTTTGTAGGTTGCAAAGACCTGGGGAATACACTTTGTGAAAATGGTAATAACTTGATAACAAGCCCTGGAAGTGCAGTGAAACCAGCATGTTAAACACTGACCTTTAAAACCCCATATGTGCTCTGTTAACATGGGCCTTTCTTTTCAGATCTTTAAAGACTTCGAGATCTGCTGCTGTGGACCTTTCACTGATATGACTACAGGTGTGTAATTTTAGTGGAATTAAATGAATTCTCAGCAAGGAAAATCATTAGTGTCATGCTGTCTGGTAATTTTTGTATTTAAGCATTTTTTCCTTCTGTCTTAGTAAATGGTTCCTCAGTATTGTTATTCTACCAGTTGATAGTCCTCTGTAACTTTCTATCTGTAGCAGCACGTATTAAAAGTTGAAACACACCAAAACCAGAGGTTTGTATGCAAAGAAAAAGCTGTGCACCATAGCTTTACTTAGTTACTTTGAAATTTAATAAACTATGAAATGTTTTGGAAATTTTAAGCTGAGGGTTTTTTTCTGCTTAAAATACTCCTACATGACTTCCCATTTTTGTGGCTTGTTTATCAGCTGTTTTCTGATTTGCCCAATGATTTTATTTGTGACTGGGTGAAATATCCTCACATCTCTTGACATTTACAGTAATTGCTGCAGAGGATGCAGTGCTTTCACCTGCTGCAGTGATAGTCAGTTGTGGCTCTTGAGAGACTTATTTATCTTCTTCACTCTCAGTTCAACAAATTGGTGGAAATTAAGTACTTTGCTTTAGTTAATGAGAAGTAATCACAGTTCTAACTTCTGGTTTTTAGTTTTCGTTTCATGTCTTGCATTTCTTATGGTAAGAGGGAGTAAACTGTGGCTGTAAAGTTTGGGCCATGTGCTCCTTTTGCTTTTTCAGTGTTGTTGTTTGGTGTAGACCTGGCTAGATAGAGGCTGAGGGAAGATGGAGTCAGTGCTCCCCAGCAGGGTTGAAAGTGAAAAGGTCTTACATACCAAGGCTAACATCTCCTCCAAATTAGGGAATAGCATCCATTTCAACCTGACATAAAACACTGAAGTAACAGACTGTCCATCTGATTCCTTCAGAGCACCTGGAGTGGATGGTGGAGCTTTGTGGCGCCTCCGTGGTGAAGCAGCTTCATCTGTTCACACACCCATCAGTAAGTGCTGCTGGGTGTTACCCTCCCACAGTTCCCTCATGGACAACCTGGGGGCAGGTTTCCTGCCCTCCCCAGGCTCCTCAGAGCCTGCAGGTGTGTTTGAGAGCTGGGTGGGCAGTGCCCCTGTGTTCTCTGCACCACAGAGGCTCACTTGCAGTGGGGAAGTAAGAATCTTAGGTGCTAAAGTCTTTCTACTACTTCTCAAATTCCTCTCTGAAGTGCTGCTCTGAAGCAGAGTTAGCCCAATGGTTGCTCTCTGAAGACAGATATGAAAATCATTTAAGGACAGACAGATAACAGTAGCATCTTTATTTTTATTTTTTTTATCTTAAAATCCTAGAACTCAACTGCTGTTGTGGTGGTGCAACCAGATGCTTGGAAGGAAAACACAGATTATAGAGGTAAAGTCACACTGTCATGGGCTGTTTTCTGGTACACATTCAGTGTCTTTGTCACCTCTGTCCTTTTAATAGCTAAATATCAGGTTTGTAGAGGAATCAAAATCCTGCTGCATCTGGAGATGGAGGTATGTCCTGAAAGAAGCACAAGGTATATTGTCTCAAGAATCAGCAACAGAATCTTAAAACCTACTCTGGCAGGTGAATGCTGTTGGCTCAGTTGCCCTCTGTGTATCATTGGCTTTACAGAAACTTTTCTGGTTGTTTTTGAAAGGTGGGGAAGGGTATCCTTGGAGGACTAGTGAGAAAATAGATTGTCTTGGTCTGGAAAGAATGTCTTGCTACAAAGCCTTAACTGATACAATTTTGCCTCTTTTCTTTCAAGCAAAATGCTCTAGAGAAAGCATGAGACTTTGAAAGTCCAGGTGTTCCAGACTGACTTACTTTTAAATGAGACAGTGGGAGTTGCAGAATGAATGGGAGCTAGTTAGTTTACAGTGAGGTTGAACAAAAAAGTGAAGCAGGAGGATGATGTAAAAAAAAAAAAACCAAAACAAAAAAACAGCTGTTTCCATGGGACTGGAAAAATGAGAAAACAAAAAAGATCCTAGAATGGGGAAGAACAGTCTGAAAGTACTTCAGTAATTTTGTGTTGCTTGTGTCTTAATGACACTCATTGCTTGTCACATCCTCAGTGTGTCTGGGCAGACAGGAACCAAATCTCTGTCACTGAGGTCTGAAATTAAAAGATAACAAGGACTGCATTCTGTGCTTTTCATGTTTATTCCGTGGTATTCACCACTCCCTACTTGGCCAGTTGCCACACAGCTCCTCTCTCTGGAGCAGCAGGATTACCTGCACTGTCAACAGTAGTGCCACATCACTGTTTTCAGACTTTTTTGGGTTTTTTTATCAAGGCTTTTAAAATGTAACACAGAAAGCAGATAGCTTAATCTGCTCACCTTAAACTTGCTTTGACTGCTTGATGACAATGGTGTGATCTGTGTGTTTGTCTTCCAGCAATACAGCAGCAGAACAACATTGCCATGGTGACCAGGGAGTGGGTCTTGGACAGTGTGGCTTGCTATGAGTGCCAGAAGATTGATGCTTACCTTGTGTTCTAAGGGTTAACAGCAGTTCTTTGGCCATTGCTGAGAAATTCCCATCAGTGCTGATGGTTTGAAATTATTTTTAAGGACTGAGAATTTAGAGACAATGTGTGTCTCCTGTTCTTGTTCAGAGTAAACTAATAGATTTATATTAATAATAAAGTTACTTATCCAGCTTTACAATCTGCAGATAGAACTAGCCACTGTTCTTTAAAGATTTATGTTAATATAAAGCACTATTTTGAAAGGATAAAATTTGTTTAACATTTAAAAGTTAGAAAATGTAGAATATGACCTCCTCAGAGAGAGAAGAGTGTTATTTACCATTGCAGCCAGTTCCTGTTTACATGGTTGTGGCCAGATTGGAGACAGTTAAAAGAGAGAGATTGGGCTCAGGGCTTGAATTAAAATGTACTTGCACTCTGGAGTAGCCCCCAGCAGAAACCCCTCCTCAAAGCCACGAGCCCATAGCAGTGCTGTCAGTCTGTTTTCTGGCAGGTGTATTGGCACTGTGAAGAGTTCATGAACAGAGGCACTTCAGTATCCCAGACCCATCATAAGCCCAGTAAGAATCTGCTTCTCATAGTTCCTGTGTGCAAAATGAGGCTGTAAAGAAATCACTTTTCATGGAAGGAAATGTGCTGCTTGTTTCTGTTGCCAAGCAATTCAACTTCATACCTAATTTTGTGCTTTGAGAACAGAAAGAAAACCTGTCCTCGTGCAGAGGTTGTTTAAACAAAAGTGTCTTAAGTTCAGAGAAGTGTTTAGTGCTCAGATGGTTCTGTCTTGGAAAGTTACAGAAGTGTGTTTGTAAATATTGGAATGCTCAAAGGAAATAAAATTATTTTGGCAAGTATTTTACTTAATTGTTTAGCTTTCCATGCGTGAACCAGTCCCTCAGTCCCTGCACTGAGGGAGGTGTGAAAAAATACCTGAAGTCCAACCTCCTGAAATGGGCAAGGAAGTGGAAACTTACTGGAGGTCAGAAACGTAAATGAGAATTTCAGGGCTGGGAGCAGAATTGTAATTCCTATTCAGCCTGATAAGTAAATGTGTTATCAAGTGCCTTGCAGCTGCCAAGTGCAGGTGGTCAGATGTGAGAGCTGGGAGCACTTGCTCACCTCCCAGACCTTGCTGTTTTCTTCTGTGTGACAGTATTCCATACCTGAGGCTGTTCAGCACAGCCTCACCTTCAGAGTGATGTTCCTCTTATCTCTAGAGTCCGTGCTGGTGGTTGGTTTTTATAATCTACATTTCAAAGGATAGCTGGGGGTGAGGACTGGCCAGTTAAATGCGAGGAAAAGGCCAAGCCAAGACTGTTTTGCCTCTGCCATTGTGAGATTGTCCCCCAGATCTTGATGCAAAAGTCCTTTTTGGAGTAGCTCCAGCTGGATAACTGTAGGAATGACACCCATGACACTGCCCTTCCTCCTTGGAGGTGGCTGGATCGTTCCAATGGAACGTGGAAGTCATTCCAATAAAGCAAGTGAGCTTTTGTAGTGATTTCCATCTCGTGTAAGGTGCAAGGTGAAATGACTTGTCCAAACACATAGCTAAAGCAAGGATATGTTTCCAGAGAATTTGGCAGTTTAAGGGGGGCTGATGTGGCCTCCATCATGGAATCCACGTGGACTTCTCTTGCTGCACTTCCAGCTTCTGTAATAAAGCCCCAGCAGGTGGAATTTCGTGGCACTCTGTGCTGGAAATGCCATGTCATACGTGAGGACCAAGCTCTGTTTCCCCCGTTTTCTCGTGTGCCAGAGCAGCTTTGTGACGTCTCCCAAGGCAGGAAGCCTGAGGTGAAGGCAGTTTTCAGGTGTGGCTGGGCCTTGCTGTGCCTGTTAACAGCAATTACCTGAGAGGGAAGGAGAGCAGGACCTCACACCATTAATGACCCAGACACCAGCTGCAGGAGCTGCACCCCAACTGCCCTCTCAGCAGCACGAGCTTGTGATCCTGTTCACTGGAGGGAAGGAAGAAAAACAGAGAGGTTGGTGCCTGCTGTGAGATTGCCTGAGGGTTTGCCAGCAGGTAAGTACCACATTTGTATTTAAAACTGCTTTGGAAGTCAACAGGAGGCTTTCTCCATGTGGCTGCATCGGGGTGAACTTGAGGAGTAGTAGCTGTGGTCCAGCTGCAGGAGGAACCTGCTGGACACAGAGTTTGAGCTCTGGCACAGCTCAAAGCTTCAGAGATGTTCTGGGCCTCTGTTTCTGCCTTTTCACCAGCACAAATGAGTTGAAGTATTGCTGTGAGGCTGCCTCATCTGACCAGATAGGAGCAGGGAGGCAGGAGCTGTCTGGGACTGCTTTTCTAATATATGGCAACTGACTCCTGATTAAAATTCATGTATGTTAATTAGGCATGGCTTTGTCTTCCATCCTTAGCTGTAATGATGTGGAGGTCAGCAGAGAGCCAGCAGCCTGTTCCCAATTCAGCCTGTGCTGTTGGGACAAAGGGGTGCTGGCTGTTTGCTCTGTAGCTGTTGGGAAGGCTGCAGACTGAAGCTTGTGGACTGAGGGGGTAATTAAACATCAAAGTAAAACCATTAGTTTATAGCTAAAAGCCTTTGGCAATACTGAATTTTGACATAGGATTCTACTCCTTCTCAAGGGGAGTTTCTGGCCTTTCAGAGGACAAAATGGTCTCCTGGGCCATGGTGGAGCACATTGTACCTAAAATGCTTTTGCTGTGCCCCTGTTCCTTTCTCCTTGCTCTACCTGCCACTCAACCACATTGTCATGTCCCTTCCTCGATCAGTTCCTTGCTGAGAACTATTTAAGGTGCAGCCACAGCTGCTGCTGTTGGAAACACCTGCATGGCATGTTTGCTGATGCCCTGGAAGAGTCCCTGTGCTAGAAATTCCCGTTGGGTTTGTTTAGCCTGACGAAGGACCAAGCAGCAGGGGGGTGAGGGATAATTGAGAACCTTCTTTAATACAGCTGCCACATTATGTCAGTTTTTAATCCAACCTGAACCTGCAGGATGGTGCCAGCACGCTGCTTTTCCCTCTCTGGAGCCTGATTTGTAGACTCAGCACACAAGGTAAAGATGGTGTTGGCAGGGGAATACCTTCTAATTCTTGATAGGTTATGGGTAGCAGCTTCTGCTCAAAAAGGAGGTGGAGGGGGGCTTGTTCTCTGTGCTGCAATGGAGAGAATTTAAATGCATCTACCAGCTCTGAGGCTTGCTTTAAAAGAATATTAAAGTGGCAAATCCACTTAAAGTGTAGGAAGCAAAAAAAGCCAGCAGCTGGGATTCCTACAGCAGTCTCCTCCTTGCTGCTTAGGGTTTTGGGGAGGGGAGCTCTTCAGGCTGCACTCCCTGCTGTGCCACTTCATAGGTCATTATGGTTTGGAAAGGGACTTTGAGTGCAAAAGTGCAGCTCTAAGTTATTGAAACCTGAACTCTCCTTCCCTCAGAGGAGCTGCAGCTCCCTGCTCGTGGGATGGATGAATGGATGGATGAATGGATGGATGGATGGATGGATGGATGGATGGATGGATGGATGGATGGATGGAAGGAAGAATTTGGGATGTGTGCTTCCAGAAGGGAAAGCTGGGTTCCAGGGTTGTGTGGCTGGGGTTTTTCTCTGCACAGCCCCTCAGTGGAGGGCATGTTCATGAGACTTCACTGACTTCAGAGTGCCTGAGCTTTTTCTGCCCTGACCCTGGTGTAAGCAGATTAGAAGACATGGGGCAGGTGAGTTGTGCCCAAATTGTGAGGGACAGTCGTTCTGCAATCCCAGCAAGTGCTGGATCTTAAAAGACATTACAGATGGGATTGATTCTTCCCTCCTGACTGAGGCTCAATATTACTGCCCCTGCTTTGAGTTCTAGGATTTCTGGGTCATTTCTGTGTCCAGGGTGAGGGCATTCCAAGCCCAGACAGTGTCTGTTTGCCAGAGCAACTGCTCCTTCCCTGTGAAAGGAGGCTGGCAAGGGCTGGATTGTGGCGTGGGATGGCAGGGACCTGTTCAACAAAGTTGTCTTTTCCAACAACTTTAATCTGCTGCCTCTTCTGTGGGTGCCTTAAATGGGACTTAATATTCCTTTTCATTCCTGTGAAATTGTCCATATTTTGGTATCTGACCTACTCGTGCTGCTGATGAGCAGCAATGAGTACTTGTACAGCTTTTAGCTGAAGTACTTTATCTTTAAAATCCTCCCTCTGGATCTATACACAGAGTTGTTTCCTTGCAGATCTGAGGACAACTTTTAAGAGAGTGGCTCACTCATGGATGCAATTAGAACTCTTGTGTGACTCATTACTGGAGTTAATGGTGAATCAAAGGAATATTCAGTGTGTTCCTATAATTATCGTCGGTGATTTGTAGGATTGTTTTCATCTTGGGTCCGGTGTCTGCTTTATTTTGCTGATGTTATGAATAAAAACCTGGTGCACAATTTATAAGAATCCCTCTTGGTAGGAAATGCCCATGAACTGGTTCACAGGACAGAGGCTGTTAGCTGAGGCAGTGAAGCTGCCTCCCAGCTGCTTATGAGCCTCAACTTAGACTTGAAAAACATCAATTCATATTTGCTTGTTTCTTTGATATAAAGAGTACTTTTGCAAAGCAGTCCCTTGTTCTGCTGCGAAGCAAAGACATTCCAAGCCTGTCAGGTTCTGAGCCTTTAATGCTGAGAATGCTGGAATGATAGTGTTTGGTAGGCAACAGGTACTTATCTTCACAGGCATGAGGGAGGGCGTGTTCTGCAGGTTGTGTCTTATTCATGTATCCAGTGCTGCTGGAACATCTAATTTGGGAAAGAAAAAATAAAGGCAGCTTTCAGGAGGTGATGGACTGTGAAGTTCAGATTTTCAGCAGGAACAAAAAGCCTCTCCCTTCCTCCTTGCCCACTGGCATCCCTGCAGCACTCAGCCCTTGGAGAGATGGGAGGTCTGAGTGTAACTCAGGGCAGTCATCTGGCCTGACGTGGGCTTTGGGTGCCAAGGTGACATCCAAATGTCCTGTGCAAGCTGGAAAGGCCATTTCAGTTCAGGCTGGGGTTGGTGAAATGCTCCCTCCACATGTGCAGGGTTCCAACAAACATGAGCTGGGTGGGGGCTGGCTGAGCTCTTCCAGCCAGGCCAGGCTCTGGGAGCCCATTTGGTGGAGAAGTGCAGAACAGGAAAAAACCCCAAAGACTGAGCCTCTCCTGAGGCTGGCAGAGCTGCTGCTGAGATCCTTTGCAAGCATTTACCAGGCAAGATTTGACAAAGGGCAGACTGATCCAAAGGGCATGCAGTGAATCAGCCCAGCTATTTATGCTCCTGCAGGGATGCTGGGTCAGCCATTTCCCACGAGCTTTTAATTCCTTTGTTCATATTCCCCTATTCATAAGAACCTCTCCAGAAACTTTCCTAGGAGGTTTGTGGATGTTTCCCCGCCACCCCCCACCCCACTTACACTCTTACATGTTTCTCATTCCTGGCTTGGAAGACTTTTTGATTCACTGAGGTTCTATCTCTGCTTAAGAAATCTCTTGCAGAAAAATCATCAGTATTGAAACACCTCAAACCAGTTCAGGATTAGACAAACAGGTCAAAAGTTTTTACTCTAGAGGAAGAGGAGTTGGTGTCCAAAGCCTCACTCTGAATCAAGTCCTGATGGACTGTCACTGGAACAGAGTGTGGGTGGGGGAAAACGTCAAAGAGGTTTCTGTAACCTGTTTCTCACCTGGTCGTTGTGATTATTTGTCATGGCACAGAACTAGAGCCTGTCCTTGAACTGGCAGACTGTGGCACACAGGGAACTCCAGAGGCTCATTGTTTTAAAGCTGCCTTCCCAGTGCTGCTCTGGGGAACTAAGTTTTTATAGCTCGTGCACCCGATCCTATCACCTGTTAGGATGCCTTTTCTCCTCTCCAGACTTTTGCTCTAGATTAGCAGGTGAAAGAAACCCATTTTCCCTTGTCCCAGGGAGAAAATTCAGTGCTGTTCCCTATAAAGGGTGCAGACTTCAGACTGTTCAGTGTATCTTGCAGACTTCTGTACCCTTTCCTTGAGAACAGCCAAGGGCAGAGACATTAATTTTAATTTTTAAGTTAATAATTAATTTTAGTTTTTATATGGTCAGTAAATTTAAGAGAGGTCTGTGTGGTGAGCCCTGCAGTTAATGCTTTCCTTGAGAGTTGCAGAGAAGGGGGAAAGGAGAAATTGTCTCTACCCTTAGCCAAGCAACCAGCTGTGCATCTGTGTGAGTGTGTGCTGGCAATACTAATCAAAGCCCTGCTGGCAGAGCCCTGCCCAGAAAACTGGGCTCTGAGAGCAGTTCTTTCACTGATCACCACGCAGTTCTCTAAAAACCACTGACCCCTTCTCAATCCCAGTGTGACTCTGGCACCCAGACTGCAGGGCTGGCAGTTTCCCCTGTCTCGGTCCCGTAGCAAGAGAAACGTTTGCTGCTGTTGGAAATGAGAACTGAGGAGCTGGGAATCTTGGCTGGATGTGGAGGAAGCACACACAGGTAAACATGGACTTACCCCTTGACCTGCAGAGCTTTTCTTTGACTCTCCACAGCTATAGAGGATTGTAGCAAAAGCAGCCCAAGCCTGTGTGGCTCCTTTCACCTGGGGAGCAGGACTGAGGCTGCGGTGGCAGCATCACAGCACAGCCCAGGAGGCCAAGCCCAAGTCCTGCTGACTTCAGCTGGGCCAGACTTCGCTTGGAAAGGCTCCCCAAGGTATCCTGCACAGGGCTGGAAGCCATTCTACCTGCTGCTGGCAGCCAAACCATGGCCATGCCACACTGTCACTGGCAGCAGGTAACGAACCATCAGGCTCAGTTACAACCTCAAAGCACCGTGCTGGGCTTGTTCCACCACCTCAATATTAACTAACCCAGTCAAAAAGGAGGAAATTTCATCTGTGTCTTGCACACAACTGTCTTCCCTAACTGATGGCCTTTGTGCCTCCCCTTCCCACCTTTCTGTGGGGATAAATCAAGGGCCATGAATATATTCATGCAGTGCAGGCAAGAGCAGGAAACTCAGGGAAGAGGTTCGGTTCATGGAGCCTCCCCAGGGGCTGGCATGCCAGAATAAACATGTTTAATTACCTGCATTAATATTCAGATCATGAAGTCCTCAGCATTTGTATTTATTCATTTATATAAATGGAACAAGCTTTGCAGAGCATGGCTGCTGACATGCACGTTCCCTCAAGGCCCTTGCTGAGAGAAGCATTTGCCACTTTGCATATATACATTTCAGTTGATTACAATGGGTTGATTGATTAAGTGAAATAAGATGGTTAATGCACAGTTGTAGAAATCATCTGGGGTCAGAGTAAACACATGGAAATGGCATGTGGTTCGTTTGCAGCTCAGTTTTACCTTAGATTAGTGGTTCTTTGTCATTTTTTACGTCAGGGGGTTGAGCACTTGATTGGAGCAGCGTCTCCTGGAGATCTAACCCTGATCTTCCTCTGAGTATTTAATAGGTGGAACTGGTCCTGTGCTTAACAATGGGAGATTCACTTCACTGTCAGAAAGCAAAGGCATTTTATATTCAAACAGATGTCAGGTGTGCTGCCTCTGAGCAGCTGTAACCCCCCTTCCAGTGCAACAGGGCCCTGATTCAGTGGTCCAGTCTGGAAAGACTTAATGCCCAACTGCAGTTCTGGAGCTTGACAGTAAATTGAAACAGGAGAAGTGAACTCTTCAGCTGCTTTTGATTTCTTTCTAGTTGATCACCCATTCTCCTTCCTTTTCCCTTGGGTCCTCTGATTGCTAATCTTGCAGGTCATGGAACTTTACTAAAATAATACACCAGAAAGATGTTATTAATTATTAATAAAGGCTTTATATATTTCTTTTCAATATCTTAACTTAATTGTATTCAATGTTATTACACTAAATTCCAGGAAAATTAGTACAGATGGGATTGCTGACGGGTAATTGTCACTGTAACACTATCTTGATTTGGAAGGTGTCCATTAAAAAATACATAAAGCCCAACTTGGAATCACAATAGAGTTTTATTATAGTTCTTGCCATCTCACATGCACTGATTAGTTCTCTCTCATTAGCACTGTTATTGCAGAGCTGGTGAGCTGGTGCTGTAGGCACACAGACCATCCACGAGCCCTTGTGGTGGGTCAGGAGCTCCCTCAGCCCCTGCCCTACAATTGCCTTTCCCACAACATTCCCTCCCCCAGCAGGGCCTTGCCCACTGGTGCACAGACCCCTGAGTCCTTCCCCAGGGCCTGAAGGGACTGGCTGTCCCTGCCAGGGAGCTGCTCAGCCAGGGGGAGGGAATGCTTTTTTTGGTAGGACACCTGCACTGGCAGCGTTGCTCATCAGTTTTTCTGCAGGCACTAATTAGGGGCCTCGAGTCCTCCCCGCTTGTCTTTCATGTGTCAGTTCCACTACTTCCATCTGCTTGGTTTTCTTCCTCTTTCCTGTGTTGACTCATCTGCTGAGGAGAGCATGTGGGTGCCAGGAGGGGTCTCTGAGCTGGATCTGAGACCACCAGCAGATGACTGGCTGTTTGAGTCATTCTTTCAAGGAACCTGGTTCCTTCCTTTGGTGATTCCAGAGCTTCCAGTCTCCCAAGCAAACGCCATCCCCAGCGGATTGTGCAGTCACCCACTTGCAGTCAGGTCAGTTCCTGCCCCCTTCACACGGGTGGGATCCTCCCTTGGCACATGGAGGAGGGTGGGGTGGGCTGTGCAGATTCTTTGGAGCAGTTTTCATGGTAAAAGGGGAAAATCCCAAAACTTTCATTGATTACTTTTCTATCTACTCCCTTATATGTATAAAAGGCTCCCAAACTGCTCCCTGCAGGTTCTGGCTTGGTTTGAAGGAGAAGGGACACAACAATGGGTTTATTTCGTCTGTTCTGTGGCTCTCCTTTACTCCTCCAGATTTTTTTCCTTTTCTTTGCCTTTTCTATTCTTTTGATTTTGCTTCCTGTTTTGTCTTGTTTTTTCCTCTGTAGAGAAAGATAGTGAGGGAGAGGGACTCCTTTGAAAAGTCTGATTAAATGAACTACTGTGAGAATCCAAACACTCTTTTTTAGGCAAGCAATCTAGTGGAGAAGCAAGTGCCAGAATATTAAGCTGCTTGCTGAATTGTGGCTACAGAGAACAGCCTCATAGCCCTCTGAGGAGGGGCAGAGAAGGGCATGGGGATACTCACCAGCCCAGAATTCAATCCCACTCTGAAGCCACAAGTCCAAGCCTTCAAAGGAGGCTTCAAACAGTCAGTGTCTGGGTTGTACACGAGTGTGGCAGATGCACATTTTGGGTTCAGCCCAGCTGTTACAGCATCTGCATTTTGGCTTTCATTAGCTTCTGGTGAGGTGCACATTTCCATGCCCTGGAATGCTCCAGCTCCGCTCTGGCCAGGTCTGAGTCCGAGTCTGGTCCTGCTCACTCTGGCAGAATGCACATTTTTTTTTGGCAGCTACACATTTTTGATTTTTGGTCTTTTTTTTTGGCTGTTCTAGAAGCAGCTGGGCACAAATTGCTTTCATTCCAATATCATTATTTTCATACCATGGGTTTCCAGCTAGTCAGAGCTGTGCTGGGGGAGGGCAGGGGCTGGGTATGACGTTTCCCTGCAGTACAGAAAATAAACAGGTTCACAGAATCAGAAGCAGCAGCTTTCAAGAAAGATCCCATCCATTTTGTGTAACCCCAAACACCAGCTGCTTTTCCAGCACTGGTGCAAGAGTAGACACAAAATATTGAGTCAAAAGATGTTGATGCAGTGAGGAAAGGGGCAGAGCTCCTGTCAGCTCAGACTGCTGGATCAGGCATAGACAACCTGCCAATGCTCCACAGTGTTTAAGGATTGGGGATGGAGGGAGAGGTTATTTAAGGCAGGTGTTTCAGCTCCACAATGAATACATGCAGCTGAGTCCTCTCTGTTTTTCACTGGAGTGTATTGCAAGCGTATTTCAAGACCTGGAGAGAGACATTAGCACAGAAAGAGAAGTCAGGCAGTAAGAGATTTTGAGAGGATGCGTGGTTTGACTATTAAAAATGAACAGAGTCGAGCATTATGCATTTTCCAGTGATGTTTATTTGTTTCCTGTAGCCCACAGACACAGCTGGATCTGGCAACAGAGCAGATCCTTCTTTTCCTTAAAGTGTCCATGTGACATGGAGCCCAGGCTAACACTGTCGTCAAAGGCGTTTAGGGAGGGAGTGGCAGAAGCAATGGGAGGTGCTGGGAGGAGGCTGGACAGCAAGGCACGAGGGCAGGAGACACCATCCTCCCCCTGCCACGGCAGAGACAGGGTGCAGATACACATAGAACTATTTTGCTCATCTAATAGACCAGACAAATAACAGCACCATGCAACACAGCCTGCAGCTGGAAGTGGGTGGAGAGCAGGATAGGGGCAGTTATTGCAGCCTGCTGGCAGGGAGCAGCCTGGGCAGCGACCAGGTGGCAGCAGCTCACACACAAGCTCCCAAGAGGCGTTTGCTTGCTGAAGGGAACCATGATTTCCAGGATGCATCTCCTGGGACAGACCTCTCCCTTGGAGCCAGATCCACTCTGCTGCATTTCAAAGGGAGATCAAGTATCTAAAATACCGTGGAAAGAGGCATCTGTCTGTTTTTTCCACAGGAGGTCAAGTACCACGGTGTCTCATCAGGGTAAGGTTCCTTCCCAGGGTGCCTTCCCTCCCAGCTCTGGCCCAGACCTGCACCTTCCAGGGCACCTGCTGTCCAGCCTCGCTGAGGGCAGCACCACCTCAAGCATCTTTTCTCTTCTAAAGAAGAGATTGGAAGAACACCTTCTCCGGACTGCAATCCCCCCTCCAACCCAGGCCCCACACTGTGTGTGCTGCACAGAGGCACAGGCCATGGGTACAGGAAGGTGGGCACACAAACAGCTCCCTCCCCCTCTGCTTTGCCCACTCACAGACCTTCCAGCACCTCAGTGCTCCTCTGCCAAGCGCTTCCTTCGTCCCAAGCAACCTGCACAGCAGCAGCCAACCCAGAAGTCTCCACAGTGCAGGGCAACCTGTGCACCCCCGTTTGCAGCTGGGGCCTTTTCTCAGCCCTAGAGACTGAGGAAAAGGCTTTGGAAAGGCAGGCTGGCTCCTGCAGCCAGCACCTTGTCTCACTCAGCCAGTTCCTGTACAAAATGGACAACACACACACACGATTTACAGCCTGTTTTTCACATGATGGAGCAGCTCTTGGCTCGGTCTTTCCTCATCTCTGTGTCGCTCAGTAAGTCCGTCCTGCCAGGCATCTGTGACGCCCGCTTCAGTCCCCGTTTGGAGTTGCTGCGCTTCAAGTTCTTGTGCACCCTGTTGACCGAGGCGAGCGTGGTCACGTGAAACACGTCCCGCACGCTGTTCTCCGACACCTTGGAGGAGCACTCTGCGTAGGCCACTGCCCCAATCTGCCGTGCCAGCGCGCTGCCCTGCAGTCCAGAGAGAGCAGGAGGGAGGGGAAGCGAGGTTAAGGCACAGGGAGCAAGGTTAAGGCACAGGTGCTCCGCAAGGAGCATCCTCTCTCACAGCCAGCAGCCCCGCCAGAGCACCGTGGCACCACCAGGACAGCCCTCACCGTGGTTCCTCTAATACTGTGAGAGCTCCAGAGGCGAGGGCGGCCTCCTGAGCAGACAGTGCTGCCAAGCACTGGGCCCTGGGTCACAGCACTTTCTCATTCACACGATGCCACCCCTGCAGCTGAGACACGTGGGCAATCCCCCTCACCTGGACAGTCACCTGCGACACGGAGCCAGGCACAGCAGCCCAGGGCACAGCCACCCCTGCACCACAGAGACCGGTCTGTTGCCAGCCTGGAGACATCACTGGGTCCACTGGTGGCCATTGGCAGCAGCCCCTCAGCCCTTCCAGCTCCGGCTTCCTCCCCCCCCGCAGTTTTGCCCCAACACAGAACCTGAGCAGGAGGATCACTGAGTGAAGAGCTGCACTGAACTAGGAGATGCAGAAGCCCACACTCCCCTTTAGCCAAATCAGGCACCTCCACCCTCTCTGAGGAATGACTTTTTGGCCACTAAGCAGGAGGCTTCTCAGCAGAGCATCAGGAATAAGTCAGGGCCTGCCAGTGTTGGGGACAAGAGTGCTGTCAGCACGAGCAGCTCTGAGGTGCTGAGCCACGATCAAACCAGCTGCCCCTGCCTCTCCTGCCTGATCCGTGTGCAGTCCTGCCCAAACCCACCTGCTCGTGTGTCACAGGGATGAGGCGCTGCTTGGAAAGCTCCCGGAGCGTGTTGAGGTCCGTCCTCATGTCCAGCTTGCAGCCAACCAGCACAATCTTGGCGTTGGGACAGAACTCCTGTGTCTCCCCTTGCCACTGCAGAGGAAACGAGAGGCTCTGGTGTATATGATTCTCCAAATGGGAAGGGGTCACAACTGTTCAGACACTGATTAGCTCATCAGGGCACTTTAATGACTGCCACAGGCAAGGATGGGAATGGTCAGAGTGGCTCTTGGACAGCTTTATGCTCACTTGCTCCAGATTATGCTCTGCAAACCTCCTTGATCCAAGCTGTGTTCCCTGAGCAAGGCCATGGGAGGCCAGTCCTGGCTGTGGAAAAATAACAACCACACAATCTGGTGCATAGACCTGGGACCCCAGGGGTCAACACAGCCAGTGGGGAGCTCTTTGCACAGCACACATACTCTTCGTTTACTACTGGGAACCACATGTTCGAGACATGATATTCAGAGTGTAGGTATAGCCAGAATTGAAGAAATAAAGAACTGAAGCAATGGAAGGAGTAGGCCAGGGCAAAAAAATCCATCTCCTTCACACAAATGGTTCATTTCAGAGCTCCCAAAATGAATGCCTGGTGTCAGCTGTGTCTGCAGCAGTAAATAAATCCATCACCTGTGACCTCCCCCCCGGGGAGACCTGTCCAGACCCATCAGCATGTCTGGTTACTTATTTAGTAGTTCTGAAGTAGGAAGATAATAGAGATTACCCCTAGCTAAAGATGTTACTTGGCATTAGCAGTTTCCTGCTGAGCTAACTGGTGGTTAAGCATATACCCTGGGCAATCAGAAGAAGAACGAAAGAAAACCAAGCCACAGCCCAGTTGTCCACAGCCTGGTGGGGAAGTGCCTAAAACAACAAGGGTTTCATTCAACCAGGATCAGACCAAAGCAACTCCAAAATATGGAAAATTCTTATTTTCTACCAGGACATGGGCTCAGGTATCTTCAGGTCTTTGCTTGACAGGGACATTTGTTCCCCAGGACTTAGGCACTCCCAGTCCCTGGGCAGCACAGGCTGCACAGACCTCTGGTGCTGCAGCCACAAGAGCACCAAGGGCCAAGGAGGAGCAGATGCAGTTCTTTTGGAGCTGGAATTCAAGCATCCTAACTTACATGAAGAGTTTGAGCTACAGGGTCTGTTCACATCTGGCAGAGGTCCTGGCTGTCTATAGTAACACAGGGCTCCTTGGTCTCTGGAGGGAGCTGGGACGCTTTTTCCACATGACTGACAGCTCTGGAGCCCAAGATCTGCTGTGCTATCAAGACTTGTCAGAACAAAGGCACCGCCCCATGAAAACCTTCTCTGTATGAAAGGAAGAGCTGCTTGTTTGCATTCCCTCAGATGGCTGTCCCTTCAAGTGTACATGCTGTACAGCAGCCCAGGCATCAAAAGGGCAGCAGTAATAAAGATTTCCTCTGCTGAATTAGTATTTTTGCCTGAGGCTTGAACAGCCTGATATCACAAGCTAAAACCCATTTCAACTTCATGGTATCTTAGGAATTTTCCTCACCTCCATAAGGCTGTAAGCCTGCACCAAAGGAAACAAGGCACTTAAGAAATCCCCTGGGATTTAGGGTTTATTTTAAGTTACCATATCAAAAAGACGTTTCCCAACAGCACTTGAAGTGTCTGTGAGGCTGCACAGAGAAGGCTGTGCACCAAGCAGGGTGGACTCACATGAAGTGGGTGCAGAGGGACATAAATAACTCCCAACCCCAGCTAATTACTGAGGGGTTTGCGTCTCATTAAGGTACAAGCGATTGGCTTGTGTTATCGTTCTGCTGACTCCCAAGCTGAGTAGAGAATTCCTTCGGTCCACATGAAACCCCCTCCCTGCAGCCAGCCTGCTCAGGACCCGGGACCTGCTCCGGGAGCCAACACTGAGCCATTGACCGAGTTATCAGAAGGGTCTTTGTCCCCTCACCAAGACACTCCTGGGACAAAGACCCGTTTCTCAGGCCTCCCAGCCGCTGAGTAAGGGCCACTTGCTTCAGCACAGCATTTGGCAGAATGCAGAGAGGCCAAGAGGGCAGCCAGTACAATGTGACATGTTCAGGCCGTGGCCAGCCCAGCCCTGGCAGCCTGGGGCTCTCTGAGGAGAACAGCCACGGGAACCGCTGCTCTGGGGTGCTTTTCACGCCTCAGTGTCTCAGAGAGTGTCACAAATGAGACACCGGCCGAGGCTCGCCCCCGGGACAGGAGGCAGCTGCCAGATGCTTTGCTGCACAGTGGAACCACAGCTCCCTAAATTCATGGAAGGAAGCAGGGTACAGCCAGGACCAGAAGGCCATTTCTCCTCTTTCCCCTGAGCAGAATTCCAAGTTGCTCCACTCCATCTCAGAGAAAAGCCTCACGTGTGACCCTCTCCCTGAAGTGACCCGCTGGGGACCAGCCAGTGGTGCTCCACAGAGGATCCCCAGCCCTGTGGGGCTCTCTGGGACCAGCTGGAATATCAGCTCTGCTGAAAGTCACTAACCTGCAGGTTCAAAACTCTCAGCTGCTCCTGCAGAGCGCAGATGGTCAGCTCTGCTGGGGCAGGTGGTGCTCAGGGCCCTGCGCTCCAGGCCAGTGGCATTGTGCCACCTCATATTCATTCACGGGCTTGCAACTCAGTGCCACAGCTCGTTATTGTTGTTGTCGAGCTACAGAAAACTGATTGCTGTCTTTCTTACTGTGCAGATGATGAACTGAAGGGAGAACCAAAAAAGCTGAGCACTCTGCTTGCTTGGAAACAGGCACCAGGGGCCACTTCTCAGCTGCTGCAGGCAATCCACAGTCACTGGTGGTGACAAGATCCAAAACACCTTCCAAGGTCTTCATGAAAAAACAGAACAAATGCCCGACATTTCTGCCTGTCCCCACATTTGTATGTGTGAATGCAGACAGACCTCACACACATGCTGTAAGCTACCATGAGCTTCACCATTCACTGGGCTTCTTTCAAATGGAAATGCCTTGCATTCTGCACAGATCACGTAGGGGTGGTGGCAGCAGCAGCAGCAGCAGCAGCTGACCATCCTCCTCTGAGCACGGGAGCTCCAGCCAAGGCTTGGCCACAGGGCCAGAGCTGTGAGCCTTGGGAGCAGGGTGGCTCCACAAGCTGCTGCAGAGCAGCCCTCTCACTGGCTAGAGGGCACTCACCTTCTTCAGCACGCTGTCCAGGGTCTCCGGGCGGCTGATGTCGAAGCAGATGAGCACAGCGTCTGAGTCGGGGTAGGCCAAGGGACGGACGTTGTCGTAGTACGCTGAGCCTGCAGAGAGGAGCGGGAGGAGGGTGGTCAGCAGGTCCCACCCCACGGACTGCTCCTTGTCCAGAGACCCTCAGCCCTCTCTGCCAGTCAGAGATCTTTAACTCCAGTAAGAACTGGAGACACTCCCACACAATGCTGCAGATCAGGGATATTAACCCAACTCTTTGACCAGTGACCAGACGTCATGGGGTTTAGCAGAGTTTGATTTGCAGAGGACTTGGTTCCTTTGTTTAGACGTGGAAGTCAGAGGGTTTGTCCTTGTGTTCTTGTAGTTAGCTCTTTATAGAGTGAAAAAGCAAGTTTTGCATCCCTCTCCCACCCTAATGAGCATCTGGCTGGAGCTGCACTGCCACGGGGATGTTGCTCACGGAGGAAGTTGCTCGGGACACACCCTACTCACCACCAGCTCCTGGATTCCATCACTTGTCATGCCGGTGCTGCACCACTAACACTGGAAAGGTGCAGCTGAGACAGAACAGGAAATGCTATTTTTTATCCTCTCTTGCTATCTTTATACAGGAGAGCTCGCTCACACAGATTATGAGAATTTAAGACAGGTAAAAATGAATTGCCTTTTTTCTCTGGATTTGTGCTGGGGAAAGCCAGACAGATTCTTTTTGATACACAAAAGAAATGACAGGATTTGGTGAACAATCCATAAATGGGAGGGGATGATTCTGCATTCTACCGGAATTCCGTGAGCAGGCAGAGAGCCCAGCCTGAATCCTGCACACCTTCTGCTGCTCACACATGCACATGCACACACCTTCAATGCAAATTTCAGGCATTAAAAGTCCTTGTGCCATAGTGGTGTTATTGCAGTGCATTCTGCTGGTGGGTGCAGATGCCTCAGCAGTCACGCAGCGCTCGGCTCAGTGGGGCTGATCGCACTCTGCTACTTAGAAACACCGTTTAGGTTTTATATTTTGTCCCTACATCGGCTTAAACTTCCTGGAGGAATGAGCAGCGGTTGTTTATTTATGAGAAGGGTCAGCAGAGACACCGGAGGCCTTGTTGAATCTGCTTCCTCCAAAGGCAGGATCGCCCACCCGAGGCCGAGAAAGGCGGATGCGCTTCCTGTCACAGCCCCTCAGGATACCCAGACCCAGCATTTTCCCACACCGAGAGGAGGGTGCAGCCCCCAGCCCGAGTGTCAGGTGGCTCCTTGATGAAGTCCAGCACCTGATGAATTATGGATGATGGTGGCTTATGTTTCCATAAGGGACAATGGGAATCCGCGTGAGAGGAGAAGGGGCTGATTCTCCACAGGAGCTCTGCCCCTTGGTCCTGCACAGGGGGCTCTCAGCTGAGGTACCACAGCCCCTCTGCACAGCCCTGCAAACACCCCAGACCCCTCCGCAAGACTCAGCCTGGGGAGCAGAGCCATGACCGCTCCTGCCTCTGCCCAGAGCCCACATGGGGCAGGCTGAGGGCTGTGTGGAATCTTCCCAGACCCTGCCCAGTGCCAGAGACTGGCCACCCACTCTCCCCTTGCCACCAGCTCAGAGCACAGTACCACCAGCAGCCACCAACTGCAGAGCTCGGGGACTCTGAGCAGCACAGTCCCCACCATTCCCACACAGCCAGAGGCAGATGCCCTGGATTAATTTTGCAATAGGACTCCCAGCAAAACTGGCTGCAGGTATCTCTAGCTCTCACAGCCAGCCCACAGGAGCAAAAGCACCTGCACCCCCTGCTCCGGTCATGGAGAGGTGTGTCTCTGTCCCTGCAAAGTCACCGGGAAGGAAGCAGTTGCGATCAGCACAGAAGAAACGGACCCTGATCTCTGCAGAGCCCAGCCCTCTTCCTAGAGGGAAAGCCACGTTCCCCGATGGAAAGAAGCCATCCCTGCGGCACCTCGGACAGCTCTGGGGACGGGGATGCCGCACGGGGGGGGCTGTCTGAGCTGGCCCCAGCTCACGCTGCTGCAGCTGGTGCAGAGCCGGTGCCGGGCGCTGCTCCCTCCCGTGCCCCGACGTGACCCGGTCCCGCCGGGCACGGGGCTTTCGCAGGCAGCGCCAAGCACGGCAGTGCTGCTGAGCTCCCCTCTGAATGGAGTTTTCAGTCATGTTCTCGGGGTGGGCTGAGGGGATGAGACGGGAGAGCCAGCGCTGATCCACATGCTTGAATGAGTCAGGTCCTTTATCTGAGCCGTGCCCTCTCCCCCCACGCTCACAGGGGGATCTGCCTCCAGACAGGGGCCCTGGCACTGCAGGAAAGCGTTCCCACACACATCCTCTCCCTTCGGCTTCCCAGTTTTACATAAACACTTCAGATAAACCTACCCCCTCCCAGCCAAGGAATGCTCCTTTTGTAGAGGTGGTTTTGGCTCGTTCAGCACAGACACTGCCACAGCAAACTGTATCATAGCAACCTGCTGCTCCCCAGCAGCAAGCCAGCCCCTTGGCAGACAGCCAGCACCGCCGGTGCAGCCCCCCTTTATCCCACAAGACCACCTCTGTCCCGTCCTGGTGCCAGCAATCACACTCTTACCCCTTGTGACCACAAAAGGAAAGACCCCCACGCTGGCAGGAGAAGCCGAGGGAAGGGGCGCATGAGGCAAATAACCTTATCTTCTTAACGAGATCAAAATTTGATTCACATTCATTAACTGTGTGCTCCAACTCCAAAGAGTGCCCCTGGCACCTCCACTCAAGCTCAGAGCAGCACTCCCAGCTGTGGCAGCAGCAGCTTCTGCCCACCCTGGGAGAGCGATGGAAGCTGATGGGGACCCCTGGTCATTGCTCCCAGCCAAGGCAACCCCCAGCTTGCTCTGGAGATGACTCTACTGAATCAGGAAATTCTGTTTGGGTGATCAGTCTTCTAGTTTTTGCATCTATTACTTTTTCATTGTGTTCAACAATTTAAAAAAAAAAACCAACAAGCAAACAAACGAACAACAAAAAAAAACCCGACACAAAAACCGACAACAAAACATAAAAGCCCCAGTGCCTTCAACTCTAGCTCTTCTGAGCACCTTTTATATACTCCAGCAAGAGACTCCAGAGACCCACAGTCTGGCACTTCCAAACACACACGCCCAGCTCTGGTGTGTCTGCAGATTCAGCCTTCCTTTACTGCTTGAGTCATTCTTCCACTTGGCACCCAGGTTTGCAAGAAACAGGACCTATGTGCATCTGCTCATGATTAAAGAGGGGAAATTGGAGCAAGACAAAAAGCAGCTTAAAAATAAAATCCACACAGTTGTCTGAAATTCAGAGGTGTACACAGCCATGAGCAGCTCCTCTTTCTCCTTGGCTGCCAGCCCCTGGAATGCCTGGCACTGCAGCTCAGAGATGCTGCTCTCGGGCAGGGGACTGAATGCTGTTTAATCTACACCAATATTGTGCTAATCTTCATTTGTTCCTCCAGAGATAATGTGCCTCCTCACATGGGCACCCTCCATCCAGCAATAGGACATTACAAACCAGGAAGGCCAGTGTGCATCCAGAGCCACAATCTGCCCTGAAAGGGGCTTCTGCAGCCCTGGCCAGCTCTGGCTTGAAAGAGAAACGAGCACTGCCAAGACCTAAATTTCTCAGCAGAACACTTGTCTTGGAGGGCTCACTGTAAACTCTCCCCACAGAGCCAGCAGTGCTGCAGCACATGCTGCTTTCTGCAGGGACAGAGGATGTCTGCTCTGCCAGACAGATCCCACTGAGGGTCCAGCCAAGCTCTGGGCAGGAGGACAGAGCTGCCAAAGCAGGGCAAAGCCATAAACCCCACAACTTCTTCAAGCTTCTGTCCTGGCTGGACTTTGATGTTTCTCTTGCTCATGCAACATCACTGCAAACCCCTGCAAAGTATAGGAAAGTAGGAAACTGCTCCATGATATGGAATAAGCAACCGTCTAAAAAGTGCAGGACTGAACCAACAGCTTGGACAATTAACCTCTGCTCCTAATTCTTACAGTGCACATACAGTAATTAGTGAATTACTAAAGAGCCCAGCTGGCATACCTTCAGGATGGACATAATCAGGATGAAGGGAATGATATTTACACGGGCTGAGGTGGCATCTCTGGGCCTCTCTCCAGATCTTATTACTGGAAACCTGCCCCTCAGGAGGAGGCTGTTCTGCTGGATTTACCAGTGGAAGAATCTCCAGCTCAGGCAGGCACAAGGTGCTTCTGTCTCATCCCACTCCTGTGTCCTGTCTCACACATGCAGCTACCAGAGATCCAGAGGAGCTTGCTCAGCTGCAAACCCCCCTCCAGCAACTGTGAGGAAGCTCTGAAAGCTCCTTGTAGAAGTCCCTGCTGGTTCCAGAGGGAGCCCCACAGAGTGTCTGGCGTGGGAGGGCTGGGTCTGTGGATGCAGCAAAGGAGCTCACCTGACTTTCCACAGTCATGCCTGCAGCAGCTGACAAGGGAGACAAATGGGAGTCAGAAGTCCCCTCCTGGCACTCTCGCCATGTCACAAGGGCAGCTGGCATTGCCACAGCCTGCCTGTCATCCTTTCTGTGGGGTACAACGAGGACTAGGAGCAGCAACAGCTTCCTGCAGCACAGCCAGCACACACATTCTGCCTTTGGGGAGCACCGTCCCTCAGTCTGAGGGCGGAACGAATGCAATTATCTTGATGCAATGCTGCACAATTCAGGTTTGCTGTGCACAGGCATCAGATCCCTCCCCGACTGCTTGGCTGCCAGATAAGGTTTCTCCCCACTGGGAAGGCTGGGCCTGTACACAAAGCAGAGATGCTGCCACAGGGCAAGCTGCCTTTGCTGCAGAAGTAACCTCCATCCCTGAGTCCCACAGCATTGCAGCACCCCTACACGATGCAGAGCTCAGCAAGATGATCCTCCTGGGCACTGTCCTGCCCTGTCATGGCTTCTCACCTACTCCAGATAAGCATTTCTGCTGCAACCATTTAAACTTCTGTCTGACTGGTTACTGACCTGCCTGAGAATGTGACCCAGCTGCATGTATTTTTAGGCTTAACTATGTATTTGTGCTGAGGCATAACACAAGTATGCTGGTTTCAGGCTCCCAGTCTCAACAGGAAGGATGGGAGGAGCTACTTTGGTATGGAAAGGGCAGCTCCACATTTTCTCTCTGCCTCAGACTGCAAGTGGCATTGAACTCTCTCTGAGACAGAACTTGCCCTTACTCTTTAGAAGCAGCAGCCATGGCAATCCTGGAGCTGCACCCTGGGAATCCAGGCACAGACAGCCACAGCATCCATGGAGATGCCATTGCTAAACTCAGTCCCTTTCAGCTCCCTAATCTCATCAACATTCCTCAGAGGTTCCCCTAAAGAAGGATCTGTTATCACAGCCTGTGGGTTCCCACACAGGCCATTCCAAGGCAGACTGTTTGCCGAGTAAAGGCAGAGAGGGAGGCGGAGGGGGATTTGCAATTCACAGTGCTATTCTTGTCTTGAAAGCGCATCTGCTGAAGAGACAGCGGCTGTGGAAGGCTGGCAGCAGCACAGCTCCTCTGCTGTGCGCTGCAGCACCACGGAGCAGGGCACAGGGCACTGCTGAACCTGTGGGGCACCGATCTCTGAAAGGCCACAAGTCGTGGCAGCTCTCGGCCACGCTGCATCCTGATGGTCCACAAAGGATGGAGAAGTCCTCTCCAGCAGCTTTCCATGGCAACAGTGACCTTGTGCAAGGCACAGTGCCAGGCTGGGCCTCCCACTGAGCACTGGAAAAGATGCTCCTACCAGCAGCTCCACTCTGCAGCGGGATCTGCATCAGCAAAAGACGCACCAAGCAGCTCAATGACCTCAGGTCCCTCGCTGCTCTGCCTGCCTGCACTCTGAGGCCACAGACACAGCAGGCAGGCAGAGCCTCCCAGCATAGGGTGAGCCAAAAAACAAAGAACTGAGTCCAGGCTGCAAGGCACAGAGTAGCTTCCTCCCCAGTATTACTGGAAACAGAACAAAAAGTCCACCTGGGTACAGGCCAAAGCCTCAGACCTGCCAGCACCAGTGCCATAGCTGTGTGGCTTGGGAGAGGCACTGGGCAGCAGCACTGCCTGAGCCCATGTCTCCCCTTGCTCACACTCAGTGCTGGGGAAGGGGCTGTGCAGAACAGGCAGGGCGTTGAGTCAGTCCAGTGTAGGCAGCAGGTTCACTGGCAGAGCCAGAGTCACGACAGGAACGCTCCAAGTGCTGCTCCCTGGGAAGCAGGTCGGCTGTTGCCGAAGGCTCTCGCTGCCAGAGACTGCTGAGCACTGCAGTGGCTCCGCTCTGGGCGTGAGACTTCCCAGAGCTGGGCAGACCCACAGACCCTCCCTGATCCCACAGGGAACACACAGGTAAGTGCATTGCTGAGGAAAACCTCCCTGCCCAGTGTGTGCCCAGGGGTAACCGCACTGCCTCTCACGCCCCGACGCACGAAAACGAAACTCGCCCACTCCTTGCGGAGCATCACTAATGATCACAAACCATCTGCCCTCCTCCACCTGCCACGAGGAACAAAGCTCTTCCTCATGGGTCCAGGGCACCCAGCACTGCAGGTCTGGGAGGCACCCAGCCCTTTGGGAACAGCACACCCAAGCCATCAGGCATCCTGTTGAACAGGAGTTTCCCCCACCGCGAGATACCGTCGCCCTGCAGAAGAGTTCCTTCTGTGCCAAGCGTGTTCAGCCAACAGGGAGCAAAAAGAATTTGCCAGAACAGGAGCATGAAGAGCAGCAAAGCACCATGTCACCCAGAAGGCTCACGAGGAGAGGTGCCTGGGCACTCCATACAGCATCTACCCCATCCAGCTGGCAGGCTCTGCACCCCTTCCCTCGCACACAAGGACGTCAAACTGCTTTTTAACAGAGGCTTTAGCAAACAGCACAGGCTTCCCAGGGGACAGGAGGGATAGGACATCATCCTTGCCATTCTGTGAAGTGGCATCTGAAGCAGTTTTACTCCCACTTTCTATACCGAGCTGGGACACAAATGGAAGGAAGCATAAAATGCAACCAGCACCTACAGATGTTGGATGAGGGGATTTTCTCCCTAGTATGTTTCTAGATCTAAGGCACTTGAGACAGAGCAGAGGCCCAGCATTTTGTCCTGTTTGAGCAGCACAGGTTTCATCCTCATGAAGGATTCTCAGTGCTGGAAGCTCTCCAGAGTCACCCTCCAGCCTCAGAAAAACTAATTAATGAACATCTAAAAGACATTTAAAGGAAATCAGATGTCTTGGTACAATTTGGGAGCCATTCAGTTCTCCATCACCTCTGTCCACCCCGTGGCAATATTCCTGTAAGGAGAGTTCCTGCCTGCCAGCAGCCAACGTCACAGCCTCTGTTTGCCATTTAACAGGAGGGGCTGGTTCAAGCCCAAAAGGCTGCATTTTCCAAGGCACTGCCATCAGCCAGGATGACAGGCCCCAGGGAGCAGGAAAGATCCTGGGCTGTGCAGAGGTTCCCAGTGGGATGGCCGAGTGGCCAGGTGGACTGCAGCCACTCTCAGTCACCACAAAGGGACTTTTCCAGGCAGACTGCTCTTGCCCCACCTCCCACTGCTGAGTGATGCTCAGCTCACTCTGGGCATCTTCCAGAGTCTCCAATCACTTCCTCAACAAAGTACAGGGTGGGGGGAATTCATAAAAAAGTAAAAATGAATAGCCAGCTCCTCTGTCCAGGTCTTTGCTGACTTCTGGGAGAGTTTCAGTTCCAATTACTTATCTAAGAGATGGCAAGTGTTTAAAATAGAAAGGGCAATCCTGACACAAGGAGGGGAGCAGTTTCTCAACACCTCCCTTCCCAGTCTTGCTGGGATGGAATTTATCATGAACAATAAGACCCTGCATGCAAAGTGGCTCAAAAGAGAGAGGAAGGAGCCTAGAGACAAGGGAAAATACCCTCTAGTGCCTGTCTCTCTCCATAGGGAGGGCAATGAGCTACTCCCAGCTCCTTCAGCTCAGCTGGTTCAATTCACTATTGTGCAAAACATCTTTTACCAAAGCTCCTGTTTACAAGGGGCTCCAAAGAGTAGTGGAAACTCAACAGCAGCTTGCATTCTACAGCTAAAAGTATCGGTTTGGATATTGGGAAAAATTGCTATGTAGTGCTTTTTAGGCCTGTTTATTAAGAACTAGCTCCTTTGTATTTCAAATAAAAGCTGCAACAGAAGGAAATTTATCTGGAAAACTACCTGACAAACTCTGTCCACACCAAAGCTGCTAAAAAGGTCTGACATTTTTCATAGCAGAAGGCAGAAGGAATCGAAGTCCCTTTCCTTTTGGCTGTAGAGATAAACATTAGACAAACACATCTTTTGTTGCAAAAAGGAAAAATGAATGCATGACAGCATCAGATGCACACACCAGATACATATACACAGCTTTAAAGACTTTTTATCACATCCTATTCTTTTAACATTTGTAAGACAAATAATTCTGGAGAGTTCCTAAAAGGAAGACAATGCCTCAAACGTGCTTCCACATCCCCCAAAGGTGAAGTTTTTTATATCCAATACAGATTCTCAGAGCAAAGCCATTCAGAGCCTAACAAAGATAACCCACTCCATTCCCTTCCAGAGCTGCAGAAGCCCACGATTTGGAACCCCCCAGCCACGGGGGTGACCAGGCTGTGGGTGCACACATACGTGTGCCACGGGGACACGTGAGGTCGGCCACCCCTCACTCCCGGCGTGCCCTGATCCAGACTCACCCGCTGGAGCAGCTCCAAGGAACCCTCTGCAGTGAAGGCCCCCCAGACACTGTAGCCACATCTGGAGGACTTCACACAGACACGTCAGCCCAGCACCATCCACCACGGAACGGCTTCCACGCTGCAGTCACCATTCTGAGCTCCAAGCACAGCTCCCAAAAGCCAAGAACCAACACTGATGAAACCAACGTGTCATCCAAAGCTCCAGCCTCAGGAGCTGCCCCAGGAGCCAGAGTCCTTAGGACTCACAGCACAGAGCATAGCATGCCTACATAGCCGAAGACCCCTTTTTGTCTCAGGGAATAAAATTCAGCAAAAGCAAGGTCTCCCGGATCATGAAGCTCCAGAAAAGACTCAACAAACATATTTCACATGTTTGAGCTGGACTCAGTAAAGCCACTGCTCTAGGTAGGGCTATGCTGATCCTATAGCTGTCATTTGATGGATGCAAACATTACAGCAAGGAATCTGAATAAACAACAGCAGGGAAAGTCCTTGGTCACGTTTTAATTTACTACGGCTCTTGGACACCAAGAGGACTTCACTTGTCATGAGGACTCCAGAAAATATGTAAATATGAGGAAAGAGCATCAGCGAGCCCATGATGTACATTCACCAGCAGAACATAGCATTCAGCTACACCATCTGTACAAAGGAGTCCAAAGTGCATGTCAACTTTGCAGGATGCCAATACTTTTATTAGCTCCGCATCAAGCACTTCACTTGCAACCCGTGCCTCCACAGAAAGGCAGACAGCACAAAGTTTGGGACAGGTCTTGGTGGGCCAGGGCAGCTGCGCCCGCAGCTTCACAAAGATCCACCACTGAGGACACAAAGAGGCCAAACCAAACCAAGCCAAAAAAGACACCAGAGAACCCCAGGCTGAGGGTTCCCTGGTCCAGCAGCACCTTCCCTCCTCCCCGTTCCCCTCCGGCCTCCCTCGCTCACGGGGCCGGCTCTCTCGCTCCTCGCTGTTTCCCTACACGCAGGTGCAGCACCGCAGAGCCCCGCCGGCACTGCGGGACAAGGGACCGCCCGCCCGCCCGGCGCGGCGGCACCGGGGCTGCTCGGGACCGGCCAGGAGCCCCGCAGGCTGCCCGCAGGACGCGGGGCCGCTGCCCCTGCCCCAGCCCCGGCCCGCAGAAACCGCCTGTCGGAGGGACTCGGCCGGCCCTGCCGCTCCCCCTCCCGCCCCCGGCCCACCTGAGGTGTCCCACATGTTGAGTTCGGTGCGCTGCTTGTCGATCTCGAAGCTGGCCGTGTAGTTCTCGAAGACGGTGGGCACGTAGCTCTGGGGGACGGAGGGGAGAGCAGAGGTGAGGTGAGGTGAGGTGAGGTGAGGTGATGCGCGGTGGAGAAGCCCGGCCCGCCCGCCCCGCCGCCCGCCGCACCTCGGGGTAGCAGTCCTTGGCGAAGACGTGCAGCAGCGCCGTCTTGCCGCACTGCGTGTCCCCCACCACCACGATCTTGCAGCGCGCCAGGTGCCCCTCCATGGTGCGGGGCCGCGCCGCCCGCGCCGCCGCTTTACCGGCTCGGCCCCGGCCTGGCCGCGCCCCCGGCCCCGACGGCACCAACCAGGCGCGGAGCGGAGCCGGCGCTGGGCAGGGCCGAGCCGACACGGCCGCGGCCCCGGGAGCCGCCCCCCGCCGGCCCCGCCGCCCCCTCGGGGCGTCCCCTCGGCGCTGCCGAGGCTCGGCGCTGATCCCGGCGCGGGGGTGGCGGGTCCGGAGCCGGGAGTGGGCACGGCCCCCGCCCGCTTCACCGTGGTCCTTGCCCAGCCCTCCGCCCGCAACCCCGGGGCGGCCGCAGCCCCCTCCCCGGCCCCAGCCCGGGAGATGCGTCTTCCCCGGGGCTTCCAGCCCCGGCGCTGCCGAGGGAATGGGACCCGTTCCCTGAAAAATTCGGCAGAAGCGGGGTCACCCGGCATTCTGACCCGCCCCACGTTCAAGGAATCCCGTATCCCCGCTGTCCGTGACCGAGTGACATCAGACTGGTCTCTGCAGCGACTGCAGGACCCCAGGTCCGGCTCACAGCCCTCTGCAGAAACGGCTGTGATTTCTGCCTTCCATTCCTCCTTGAGCACAGGCAGCACATCTATAAATTACAGCAGTGATTTTAATTAGTAGAATTATTGAGAAAGGAAAGGCTCCTCTACTGCTAACGTTCTGCTGGCCACACTGCAGAAAGGTTCACCGGAATGGTGAATGGAACTGACAAGCTGCCTGTCACAAAATGCAGTAAAAATAGAGACAATGAAGACAAAGCAAGTCTGGAGAAGTGGAAATTAAAATGTTTTGGCAGTGAAACCGGATTTATTAATGGACTGAGGGGGCAGATTGTTTTTTGCTGAAATCACAGCCATTTTTCATACATAAATATTGGTGCTGTGTGTGATATTGGGACAAGTAAAGAACAGAAAGAGAGTGCAAAGGCAAGGAAGGGGGTGCCATGCAGGTACCCAGTGATTTCAAGTGCTGCTTGGCCTTGTGACTGTGCTGGCTGTGCCAGCCAAGCCCCCTCACATACATCAACCTCAGTCAGCACTTCGGTGAGCCAGCTGCCTGCATCTGGTCATGGGCCACCTGTGTCTTAGGATGCACCTCTAGGACAGAGGCCAAGCACAGGCAGGGCTGAAGGTGTGTCTGTGGCACATTCAGCCGGGCAAACAGGAATTCAGGTCCCTCCTCATCGTCACATACCAGAGAAGACCTGAGAGCCCAGTGGGTGAGGCAGTCCTGGAATCCCAGTAACTCCTGTCCTCACCTGGTCTGATTCCTGCATTTTGTGGTCTGGGAAATGGCTCAGTCAGTTCCTTATTCTGCAGCTTTGCAATGGGTTTTGCTGCAGCATCTCCATGCCTCCCAGTCTTGCCTTAAGCTTTAAAGATGATGAGTGACTGTTTTGTTTCCTTCCAGCCTCCCTGAGGAAAGGAGGCTGAGCTGTGACAGGTTTTGTAAGGCCTGGGGAGAGGTGGGGTGTGCCTTCTTGTATATGTTCATATTGCTCCATTTTTATGTGCAAGAATGCACAGAAGAATTCATTGTCTTGTGACTGCAGATAAAGAAAGGAGTGCTGGGTGGCCACTGGTGTCACCTGGAGTGATCTCTTCCCTTGGCCAATGCCCCTTCTGACAGCACTTCACCACTTTTCTCAATAGGAATTAGGTTTTTGCTCCCAACCTCTGCTTCAGCAGAAGCAAGACACTCTCTGCAGGGAATACTCAGGCCTTTTCAAACCTGACAGCTACATTTGCCTTTCCCAGGGAGGGGCAGCACTTGCTGCCCTTGCTCAGAGCCACTGGGGCAGCATCACCGCTGAGCCTCATGTCCCCTTTGGTGCAGAGCACCTTTCTGGCAGGACACTCGCAGGATACGTTCAAAAACCCAACGCCACGGTGTGAATTTTCTGGGCAGGCTGCAGAGACATGCTGTGACTGCCACTGCGTGTGGAGAGGCGACAGATGGCTCTCACACATTTGCTCCTGAAAAATACTTCTCCAGTGGTTAGATTCTCCCTTGCTGATCCACGTTCTCAGGGTTCTTAATTGCTGTTATGGATTAACTTTATCGTGTTATATTTGTGTCACTTCCTGCACAAAGAAACTCGAAGACATCCTCAGGACCTGTACTGGGAAAAGGTACTGGGAGAAACCAACCCTCACCAAAGGACCTGCAGCCTGAAACCTGGAGCCTGTGACATCTTCTTCTCGTGCACAAAGCCCCAAAGCTTGGTCCTTTGCAGCCAATCACAGGCTCTGGACATAATTTCAGACGTGGTGAGCAGGTGAAATGTACTGAGGGAACAATATCCTGCACTCTGTTGCATGGGTGCGGTCCCTGCAAGGTGCACACCTACATCTGGTGAGAGGTGCCCAATTGTCACCCTGGGAACACAGAAAAAAGCTGCTGTTCATCACCTCATGCACTGCTCGTTTCCTGGATCTTTATGATGTGTGCATTGCTCCATCTTTTTGGACTTGTCATGTATGTTAAAGAGCCAGAGACCTTCCAGGCCAAGCTGCAGAGTATTACTAACTGTGAACACTCGAAGTTAAATCATTCAGCCCCGAGTGGAGTGTTGTTTGATGGTTTCCCCTAAAAGATAAAGAGGTGGAAGAGCAGTAGAGTTTGAACACATGCAGCAAAAAAGATACAAATCAGCAGCAATTAGGAAGGTTAAAAAAAGAAAGAGGAAAAAATCCCAGCCAAATCCCCTTTCATGTGTCCAGCCTGTTTACATTCTGGGCTAGAATAGTGCTGATCTGACTCACTGCTGGCAATTAATGAAGTTTGCACCTCTGGGTGAGCAATTTAATTTATCTCAGCAAGCCAAAGCTCATTATAACAGTCCATAAATGCTATCAGATGAAAGCAGCATCCTTCAGCAGTCCCAGGGATTAAAGCAAGGAGGCATTCAGCTGCCAAGGCTTCTGCTGGAAAGACTGCAGTCAAAGCATGTGTGTTAGAGGCTGAGGAGGCACAATGTCTTCATTGCTGCTGCAGATTGCTCTGTATCAAGTGATCTGGACCCTCTGGAGCACTCCTCTGGAGGTGGGCAGCTTCCTTTTTTCCCCCCTTCCTCTCTCTCCTTAGGGCTCATCTGGCCCAGTCAGTGATGCAGAGAAAACCAGCTCCCGATGCAAGGCAAGGCCACGCTGCCACATCCTGTGTGTGCTGTCCCCCTGAAAGCCACAGTGAGCACACTGAGGCAAGCCTGTGCATTTTCAGCAAGGTAAAACATGCTGACAGATAATGGGCTTCTCGTGGATGCACAGCGTGTGGATGTGCTAAGCCTGTAATTTTGGGACTGTAATTGTCAGTAAATTATTGATGCTGTGGCGGAAGGTTGAAGTTAAGGAGAAGGATTCTCATTTCACAAGATTTCCCCAAGGACCACAGTGGAGAAGGTGCCTGCCTCCAGAGGCAGAAACAGTGGGAATGCTGTTCCTTGCACACCTGGAAACCGGCCTCGTGCCAGCTGTGCCGTTTGCTCACGCTGCACATCCACAGCCTCTGCTGCTGGGGTTGTGCAGAGGAGCAGCTGCAGCCCTGTGCATTGTGAGAATAATGCTGTGTGCTGGGAGGATTGCTTCAGTCTGCAGCCAGCGTGAGGAACGAGCCACCGTTCCCTGAGCTTCAGTTACCACTTGACAACCATCTCCATCGTCCCTGTGATCAAAACGGCAGTGCAGGGAACTGTGGCTGTGAGTGGCAGGTATGTCTGAGGGGTTGTGTCAGATCTACTTCCACCTGCTGCTCTACCTGTCAAATCCAAATGTAATTTACTGTGATACAGGCACAGTGTCACCCAGGAGGCACAGTTTTCCGGGTACGTGTGATGCAACTGGGACATCTTGTCTGTGTCTACCTCTCTGTGCTTCCCAACACTGCAGATACAGGTGAGGAAAACACAGAACAGAGGCAGAAGGAATCTTTGCCTTGAGTTGCCAACAAACCCAGGTAGGTAGATTGAGTTCAGCACTTTCTGGGGATGTGCAGAGCCCTGCCATGTCTGGCAGCCAGACCCTGGCCCCCAGTGGGGTCTCAGGCAGCCTTACCATGTGAGGGAAAGCTTTTGTGTGCCTGGGCTTCTGGGATTCTATCCTGAGAGAGCCCTGGGAGCAGGCACAGGCAGCTGCCTTCTGACCAGCAAACCACTACCAGGTTTTTATATCTGCTGTCTGTTCATTGTTCCAATGTCCTTGAGAGCAGAGGAGAAGAACTGCTAGAGCCCTGCGTAGAAATAAAGGGAGGTGTAACAAAGGGCCAGGCAGGGGAGTTGGCACTGTTCCAGCTGTGGCACATCCTCCTTAGCCCCTCTCAGGCGATCAGGGAGGGCAGCAGGAGGCTGGAAAGAGCAGAGCTCAGGGGGAGGTGCAGAGATGCTGGAAAGCCGAGCGTCAGCCAGAGAAAGAATGAGAAAAATTACCTCGGTGGCCTGTGCTCACCTCTGGCTGCAGATCACAAGTCAGCACCGCTCAGAAGGGCCCAGGACCTTGGCTAGAAAACTAGTTTTCTCTGGCTAATGCTGCCTTGCTGTTCCACACCGGTGTCCTGCCCCTGGCAGGCCATGGCCAGCCACTGTGCTGTGCTGGGGATCACAGTTCTGCAAGCCCTGAGTGTGCCAGCCGCGTATGCCTGGCCCATGCCCACGCACCAGCATCTCCCTGTCCACTTTCCAGAACGTCAGCACCTCCCTGTCCACTTTCCAGAACGTCAGCATCTCCCTGTCCACTTTCCAGAACATCAGCATCTCCCTGTCCACTCCCTGAAACAGCAGCGCTTCACTCACAACGACTCCAGAGCAGCAGCGAGCCAGGGCTGACCTTAAACCTGCCATTTCAATACAAGTCAGAAAGCCACCTCAGCAGGACACAAAGGAAAACGGGTAAAGATTTACCAGGAAAATGTTACCGACTGAGCTGATAAGGAAAGATTGAAACACAGAAACACAAAAGAGACAAAGGCAGGAAGATTGTCCTGCCCAACAGAGACTTGCCACAGAAATGTCCCTGCCCTGCCCAGTCTGCTCCAGAGCTGCACACAGCAGGGACAGTCTTGCAGAAGGGGAAGAATCTTACTTCCCAAATCCACTGCCTTCATCTGCTGCTCTCAGTCTCTCCTGGAGGTCATCCCCTGATCTCTGGGGTTTATAGGGGCTCCCTCCAGGCCAGCATGTTTCATCCATCACAAGAGCCCTGACAACGGTGAAAATAAATCACTAAAAGAAGAGAACCTAGAAAAGCTCCTAGGAAGAGCAGTAGAAGACAGAGAACTGTGCTTTGATCTCTTCGTCCTAATTTGGGGTGTGAGAGATGCCCAGACATATGGAAGGTGCATCTGTATTTCTCAGAGCTGAGCAACAGCAAAAGGTAAAGCTGGACTGTGGTTCCGTAGTGCAATTGGATGTGAGTCTCCTCCTTGTTCCCACTGCAACCACCCAAACGCTGGCATAAATCTGCCACACAACAGACCAGAGGATGTACAGCCTGCCCCAGGCTCTGCCCCCCTGTCTGCTTTCCTGCCTTTGTGCTCTGCTTCCTGAGCAGCCCCAGCTGCCGGCATTCCCGGGGCCAGCCCAGCCCGGAGCGCGGCCCCGCAGGGCAGTTATAAATCGTAGAAGTGACTCAGGGAGATGATGCTCCGGTAAAACTGCCGTTTCAGTGCTGAACTCAGGAAGGACGCAAGCGCTTGTGTTTGCTCGGAAGGAATCATTCAGCGGAACAAAAAAGTGGAAAGAACAAAAAAAAAAAAAAAAGAAAAAAGAAAGACGAAAAAAAAGAGGCGGTGTGGAGGACGGGCCGGGGACCGGGGCCCGGCTCGGGGGGTGGGGACCGGACCGGGCCAGCCCCGCCCGCCGCTCCGCCGCTCCGCGCTGCCCGCCCCGCCCC
>JAWWES010000080.1:2490987-2510244 GCA_035583135.1 Lophotriccus pileatus | reverse complement strand
TTCAGTGCTGCAGTAGGGCTTGACTCTTCTCCTCGTGAATCTTTGACTCTTGGGACCCTTGGGCTCTCTTCCAGCACTGAGGGTTTAGGAGCTGCCTGTGGTGTTCCTCCTATAGCAGAACTTTGTTTCTCTTCTGCTTTTCTTCCATGCGTTTGAAAACGGAGCTGAGCAGACACCCAAGCCCAGTTCTGTGAGCACCTTGAGCCCTGGGTGGTGCTTTGCTTCCTACTGGACCCTGCTTGTAGTCCCAGGCAACTCTGGTGCTGTTGGTACTTGCTTTGAGGCTTTGTTGTGGATTGTAGGTGCTGTGGGCTTTTGGGCTTCATTTTGGATTTGAAAAGGTTAAAACCCAAGGGCGCCAAGAAGGGCTGCTCACCATGGAAGAACTCAGGCTCCAGGAGCAAAACCTTGCAGCCAGAAGTCCTGCTTAAGCAACCCCCAGGCAGGGCCCAGGGCCCAAGGAGGGCTGGCCCCCGAGAGAGCTCATGCAGGGCTGGGGTCCTGTGCAGGGGAGGAGTGTGGCTTCATCCTCAGCCTGCTCTGTCCTCCAACAGCACTCCTGTCTATGAGGTGCTTGGGCTCAGGCCAGAGTTCTTTAGACATGCATAGGCACAGCTTGCCTGGCTAACTTTAAATATTGAAACAACCCTCTTCCCTACAACCTCAGAGGAGTGCTGGAGCCCTCTCCCAGCTCCTTGTCAGTTCATCTCTTGAACTTCATAAATATGGGCTGATGGAAATCACAAGCACAACTTCTTGTCTTTCTGAATCCAAAATCTCGCTGCTTCTTTCATCTGGGCTGTCATGCTAATTTAGATTAAATCCAACAGTGTTTAATGCTGCTTTACTAGGTCTGACAACAGGACTGTCCAAATTGCTGAAACGGAAAGTCTGGACCTGTTCCTCTGAGAAACTGGACCTCACCTTGATGACAGAGCAGCGTGCTCAAGTGGCACACAACCCTGCACATCTTCAGGTTCTACTCACTGGTGAAAAGGAAAAACTATCCCAGTGTGTTTCACAGTAACATCCTCTCCCTGCTTTACTCTTGGGTCAAGCACGTGCTCAGTGCCTTACGTGGATGGCCTTGGGTTGGGTGGTGTGGCCCAGGAGCCTCATAGGCTCCCACCCGACCCCCCTGACCCACAGGACACAGCATCTCAGTGCCTTCTGCTGCATGACTAGGAAGTCACTGGGGCCTTTTCCATTCTGGCCAGGTTTATTTTCCAAAATCCTGTTTTGACTCTTGCTAGCTCTCTTTTGTGAACACTGGTGATGTCATTGGACTTCCTGTGAATAAGCTGTACTCTTCCCAGGTGTTCCAGCCTTTCCAGGGCTGTCCTGGTGGTTCTGTGCTCCCCAGTCCAGAAGACCTGTTGTAGAGCCCTTGTTTCCCCCAGGGTGGCTGTTTGGCTCCTGGCAGTCCTCCAGTGAGGCTTTATCAGCTGCCCTGGCCTTGGCTCTCTGGGAACAATCCCTGTTCCTGAGTCTCTCCGGTATCTGCTCACGTGTCTTCTGCATACAGATTCCTGAAGCCCTTATCAGGGCAGGAAGAATGCCAAGCAGTTACTGTCCCTTAGAGTTTAGCACTGGCTGTTTTGTGTCCCTTGGTAGCAACAGTGTTTTCTACAGAAAAACCGAGATTAAATATAACCTTCCTCTCCTCTGCCCCTGCTCAGTGCCCCGCTCTGGGTGGGTGCTGTTGATTGTTTTTTGGTTTGGGTTTTTTTACCTTTTTTTTTTTGTGGGACAGTAAGTGTAGAACCTACATAAAACAACTTCAAGGGTCTTAATCAAGTTAACCAGCAGGTTTGTATACTAAGGACCAAAGCAAAAAAACCAAAAACAAACCCTAGTATAAAAATCATTCCACTCAGTGTTGCTTGTTTAGGGCGAAGTTGTGCTACTGAGGAAACTGGGAAATTCCTGTGCTTAATCACGTGTGCCATTCCAGCTATCAGAAGTGCAATTTAATGTTTATTTTACTGATTGTCTGACTCCAAGGTTCTGCCACGAGGAGTACAAGTGGAAAGTGTGAGTAAGGAGTTGATGAGCAGAGGAGGGGTCCCCAGCCCTCGTGGGATGCCTGTGTCAGTGCCTCTCCTGTCATTGTGTCATTGCCTCCCAGACTGGTGCTGCTGGTCTTGCATAAGGGGCAACTCCTTTGCTCCACCAGGCAGCTGTGCCACATTTTTGATTCCTTGGGTTCTCTGAAGCTCACTTATGTTGGGTGCTGAATGCAGGAGGGGAAGGGAGCTGAGGCAGCCTCCACTCACCAAGAGGGACACAGCCCGTGCCAAGTACTGTGGGAAGGAGTTTGGCTTACATTTTGTTTCAGACACCTGTATTAAACTAGAATCAGTTGACCAGGAACAAGAAGCACTGTGGGTCTTTAGGTTCAGCTGGTGCAGAATCCTGGCCCACTGACAGCTGCTATCATGGGTGTTACACCACTGGTGGTTGCCTGAAGTCTCTGGTGTGCTGAGCCCTCGTGATGGCCAAGTGTGACTGGCAAGTGGTACATGAGCATGAAGTGAAACACATTAGACTCTGAGTGAGCCTCTTACAACATACAGTCTGGTCTGTGCTGTCTGAGTCGTGTTGATTTGCAGATATGTGATAGGAGTGATGCTCATCCTACAGACACATGGAAAATCTTTGTTTAAAAATATATATTCTGCTTTGTGCGTGTAACCACGTTGGACAGAAAGCAAATGTGCCCCTGATGTTTACATGACTATGTGTAATGCTCCTCTCTCAAATGTTACCATATGCCTTATGTGTTTCAAATGGTAATTAAAAGCATAACAAAACCGTCCATGGTACACAGGTTTCTGTTGGCATGAACCCTCTGCTCTCAGCTTGGCTTCTGGACAGGTTCAGCTGATAAAGAGTAACTCTCCCAGCATGAGGAGATGCCTCTGCTCTGAGAGACAACTGTTAATTGTTGCTCCTAACGCTGCTGTTCTGGAAGGCAGCTATGGTGACTTTTGTTTGTGAAGCCCTTAGCTGAGCTCTGCCCTTTGTGTCTGAGGTGTCTCTGTAGCCAGGTGGGACTGAAGTGGGTGCCTGGGCTGAGGGTAAGACAAGCCATGAACAACCACTACGAGAACGTGAGAGTAAAACCTTTTTATTTGTGTTTCTCCACTTAGAGACTGTCCCTGGCAGCAGCTGTTGCAGGTGCTGAAAGCTGTTAATGTTCTCCCCAAGAGAGCACCAGGTCACCTGCTGGTCCCAGAGCAGGGGCTGGAAAGAAGCTGAAGCATGGGGCTGTCTGCTGAGGCACGATGAGCTGACACTAATGACAGCTTATCTCTGGCTCTGGCTCTGGAGGAGGTGAAAAGATACTTCCAGAAGCTGGGGCTGGAACTGGGCACGGGCTCCTGCTAAGGTTTGGGTCGTGCTGCTGAAAGCCACACAGGACTCAGCCTGAAATCAGCTGAAATAAGCCGTGTAACTGGCTGGCAGGACACAGGACACAGCCAGGAGGAGCTGGAGTTTGCAGGAAGGGCTGATCCACGCTGAGGCCTGTGTGGGGCAGGGATGGAGGTGCTGCTGCCGCTAAGGTGCAGATTTCTGGCTACCTGGGGGGACACGGGAGCTCCGTGGATAAACAGCTGCTTTTTCCTGAGCTGTCTCTGTTAAGCTGCAGTTTTGTCAGCAGGAAAGGAAGGAGAAGCAAAGCCATGGGCCATGGCCATGGGACTCTCATGCAATGCCCAGTTTCTTCAGAACCGCGCAGACCTCCCGGAGATACTGAGCGTCCGGGTAGCCATTCCTGTGGAGCAGAGAGGGAAGTGCTGTAAATCCTGATGATGGGCCAAAATCACAGAGGAGAGCAGCAGTTTTGGTTTTGTTTGGCCCCAACCCTTCAGCAGGGGCTGAGGGTGGAAGTCCTGCTCCTGAGAGCTGATTACACCTTTAGGCACAGCTCTCACCCAGTGCTGGCTCCAGAGCCCTGTCACGGGAAAGGCTGTGAGTGAACAGGGCCTAGAATTCCTGTCTGTGAGGAACTTATAGGTGTGGGATGGGCAAGGGCTTTTACTCTAGCTGGAGGGGTTGCCAGGGCTGGTCTGCCCCACCATAGCTGCCCTGCAAGCTGAAGCAAAGGAAGGCACCAACTCTGCCACTGTGAGAGTATGGAAGAGCCATCCCTGCCAGGATTTGTTGAGCTGGAACCCATGGTTCTCCTCCTCTAATTGCTAAAAAAACTCACAACCATACCCAGAAGCTTAGGATGAGCTGGACCATACCTGGCTTTGCCTCCACTCAGTGAGGTTTTGTGTGGGATAGGGCCCCACGTCACTCTTTCCTCTCCATTGCAGGACTTGATCTGGAATGTCAGTCCATGCTCAAATGCTTTCTTCAGCAGCACTGCTGTCTTCTGCCCTTCCTTGTTGTCAGGCAGGAAAGCACAGAAATATCCCCCTTTGTAAGACTGTCCTGGGCGAGGATCCCCGACCTTAGAACAGGAATAAAATGTTTTAAACAGTGGCTGGAGTGCTGTGCCTTGGAGGGGACTTCTAAGGTTTGTGCCAGCTTGAAAAATACACCGCTGGCCATGGTCCCCAGGGGCTGATAGTCACTGTCAACTACAACCAGATCATACTTGCTCCTCTTTAAAGCAGCAAGCTGCTCCCAAACCTGGTGTGAAGCTTTTTGCCTTCCACAGGTCAGCACCTCTGCTGCTTTCCATGTGAGGTAGGGAGCTGGGGCTGCCCTTTCCCCCCAGCTACACACACACTTCCCTCACCCCAACCACCCTGACAGACCCCCTGGGTGTGCTGGAGAAGCCCCAGGGTGGGTACCTACCCCCTGCACGCCATCAGGGACGCTGTAAGCAACTTGAAGCGTCAGGTCTCGATAGTAGCCGGGCAGGCTCTGAGATAGGGTGGAGATCTTGAATGTCCCCGGGATCTTGGGACTCGGGGCAGCTGAGGAGGAGCTGCAGCAAGCTGGCTGCTCACCGTCTGCTGCAAAACACGCCCTGCACAAGGCATGACCGCAGGGGCCCTGGCAGGTCACCCCCGAGCCCTGGCAAGCATCGCACTGGCCCAGGAGGGCTGTGCCGCTTTCCTGTCCGAGGCTGGAGTCTCTCCTCTGCTGGGATGGGAGGTCAGGCTCCTCCTGCTCGCTGCTCCTGCCCTTTGGGAGCTGTGCCCTTCCCTGGCCCCTGGGCTCTGCTGCAGGTGCCTGTTGGGCCGCAGTTGGTGGCAGCTCAGCAGATGTGGCCCTGTACAGCCATGTGGGCAGGGAGTGAGGAGCCCCCTCAGCTGCAGGGGCCGGGGAGCGCAGCTGTCCCATGGCTTCATGGTGGCCTCCTCTGCTCTTGCCTTTGTCTCTTGCGAACTGGAATCTGTCTGGCAAAACCTGTTTTAGCCGGCTGATGTCAGGCTCCCCCAGGGACAATTTTGTCTTCAGCTGTTCCTGGGACTCCCTCAGGCCAGCAGGACTTGGCTTATCCCCTGCAGCGGGGTTCAGAAGGCTGCCTCCTCCTTGCCCAGCCCCAGAATCAACACGGCCACTGGCCTCCTCCTGTTCCCTTGCCTGCTGGAACCTCCAAGGGCTGGGGGGCCTCTTTTCCTCGGTCTCTGGCACCCTGGAAGCCCTGAGCATATCAGTGGGGACTGCTTGATTGCTGATGTTCAGGTTCTGCAGGCCCATCTGGAGGGACTCCAGGCTACTGGCAAGGGCTGCATCCAGCACCGTGTCCTGGCTTCTACTTGGCTGGATGGCACTTGATTGCCCTGCACTCTCTGGTGCTGGAGACATGGATGAAGACTTCAGGGCATACAGCCTCCTGGAGGAAAACATGTGGAAGGCCTCAGTCACTCCTGGCAGCATTTCCTTGGGGAAGGCAAGATACAGCTTGGACTTGTCTTTGCGGAGTCCAACCTGGAGGGATTTTCCTCGCAAGAGGCTGCACAGTTCACTCAGGGCACTGTCATCTGGACCATCCACAGCAAGCTCCGAGTAGCTCAGGCTCTGACACACCAGGTCAGGGCACTTCTGCACGAGGGCTTCCACCTGCCACTTAGCCTGGAAGAGCCTGCTTCTGTCCTCTGCCTGCAGCGTCAGCACTGTGCAGTCCCCAGCACGGCGCTCCGAGATCTGCACCTTTCCCCCCCTGCACAGCTCGTCGATGGTGACACAGCGGGCGTCTCTCAGGTAAGACCACTGCAGAAAGTCCAGGCTCATCTCCTCGCTCACCCTGCTGCTGCCACTGTCTCGGGACTTGTTGCTTTCCTCCGACCTCGGCAGGGAGAAGCTGTTGGAGCGGCGCAGCAGAGGCCTGGATGCAGAGGGTTTGGAGTCTAAAGCAGGAGAGGTCCTTGTCACATCAAAGGTGCTGGAGGTGCCAGCGAGGGAACAGTGCCCAATGGCACCTGAGCCTTTAGAGTCCCCAGGGTGCTGTGAAGTGCCGTTTTCTTTGCCCCCAAAGGGCAACAGCGCCTTGTGTCCCGTAAGCCCGACACCTCCTTCAACGTGGTCCCGTTCTGTGGGGTCTTTCTGCTGAGGCTCTGCTGCTGACCCCAGAACCTCACCTGCTGTAGGGACAGGAGGCTGATACTTCTGAGTCAGTGCTGTTGGGTCACTCAGACCAGGAGCATCCGATGAGATTTTCCTGGACAGCTGTGCCTGTCCCACCGGAGGAGAGTCCTGATCCAGCAAGAGGCCCCGGCCAGCCTGAGACCTGTCAGCTTTCAGGGCACTGAAGTTGGCAGCTAGCTTGAGCTCGCCTTTCGGCTCTGGCCTGCCTGAGCCGAGCCTTGTCGCTGAGGAGTCCACAGGCACTTTGGGCAGATGTAGCAGAGCCTCTGTGGTGCTGGAGGCTGCGGGGCGTGAGGGCTGGTTGCTGCTCAGCATGTCAGCTGTGTGTGCAGCACCTTTCCTGCTGATGGAATCCTGAAGGTACTGCTTGGCCTGGGACACGTCAATGAGGTTTCCAATAAGATAAATCTGCTTCAAGTCCTCGTGGCAGAGCAACTGGGGATACAGCTTCTGCAGCTCACGTGTCAGAGCCCTGAGTGCCTGGCTGTCCACCCCCAGCCCTCTCTTGGTGATCTTCTCCTTGCGCAGGCTCACCTCCAGCTGCTGGTAGAGCTGCTGCAGGGCCAGGCGGGCCTCTTTCAGGGCCTCCATGTCCCTAGACAGACCTCCAGCTGGCCGGAGGTACAATATGGTGATGCCATCGCCGATAACATCCACCACATCCACGTGATGCTGGCACAGCACAGCTTGGTACTCGGCAGCACAGAACCTCTGCATGTACAAGTTGATGTCCAAGTCCACCACTAGATAAAAGTCCTCTGGCTGTTCCGCAGCTTCCCCATCCACTGGGCCCCGAGGTGATGGGATTGTAGCTGTCATTTCACCCACCTGGTCCCAACTTGGCAGCTTTGCTGGCCCTTCTGCTGACCCAGTGGAGTCAGGCACTTGCTGGTGATGGTGCATTCCCATCTCTTTGGCCCCTAGGCTGGAACCTGGCAGGAGGATCTCCCCCATGGCTTTGCTCCCCAGGTTCAGGCTGCCCAGCAGGTCTCTGCTGAAGGCCTGCAGCTCAGTGAACGGGCCCTGGACCATGCAGTGTGCATTTTTAGAATCAAAGTTGAACTGCACGTTGCTGTAGCCCCTGTGCAAGTCCCTCAGGAGGGTTTTGCCAGTAGGGAGCTTGCCATAGTCAATCGTCACGCACGCGCGTATGAAGATCTGCAAGGAGATGATAGCAAGGGAGTGAGAGAGCAAGGACCAAAAATAACCCCCCTTCCAAGGCACAAGAGAAGGCAAGTGCACCTGGCCCCTGTATTATTAGGACAGAAGAGATGACCAGTCCTCCATCTCTCTCTCCCTCAGCATCTGGCTTTCAAGAGAGATGGAGCCTGACACAGGCAGGACCAAAAGACCCAGATCAAGCAACTCCTCAACCTTGTGCACTTGGCAAAAGCTTTCTGCAACCAAGGAACGAGAGAAGGAAGTCACACAGAGATATGGCTGCATTTTTACACACTGGGAGCTCTCCAAGCTGCCCAAACCCAAGAAATCCACTATCGTGCCTGCATCTGAAATGCAGTTGCCCTCTTGCCCTTGCAGAGCTTCATCTGGAGACCTTGAAGCAGTTCTGGCACCACAGCCTTGCAGAAAGGTCTGCAAGGCCAGTTTAATTCCCATGGCCTTGTTTTTGGGACTCAGACATGAAAACGTGAGACGTGGCTACTGCTTTAGTCTCTCGAAACTAGAGGAAGAGGTGAGAACGCTCCACTGATTCCTAGCCACCAGCATGTTTGTATCCTAAGCTTTCCTGAGGAGAGAGGAACAATACACTGTGCATGTTCAGCTGATGACACAGCAAAGACACTAACAGGATTCCCCATGTGGCACCAGAGGGACTGGGGAAAAGTGCAGAGTCCCTCCAGCCTGACTATTCTTCCTTTGACAGGCACAAATGCTAGATGACTGAGAGCACAGCCTGCCTGTGCTACTAGCACAGAAATTTTTTTAATCATCTTTTGAATATGAATAAAAATGGATTTAAGTGCAATTAAGATGAGAGAGCAAGATCTCCCTTCCCGAGCTGTCTGCCAGGCACAGAGCCTGCCTGGAAGCAGCCGGAGCTGACATGATCTCGGTACCTCATCGGGGCTCAGCTCCTCGGTGTGCAGGGTCACCTCCAGCGGGTACTGCATCCCTCCGATCGCCAGCACGTGGTCCTTCAGCTTCAGGATCCTCTGGGCCACTGGTGGGAAAAGCCACCCGAACCTGCGTCAGCCCAGCCGAGGGGCAGCAGCAGGGCTGCGGGGACGGGGACAGTGGGACAGGGACACAGCGGGGCTCGGGATGGCGGGACAGGAGACGGCAAGACAGAGCCCCGAGGGTCCCGCGGCCGTTACCTTCCGGCGCCTCGAAGGTGATGAGTCCGCAGGGCGGGGGCCCGGGCAGCACCCGCACCTCGGCGATGTCCCCGCCGCCGTTGCGGGAGCGCAGGAAGTGGATGGTCAGCTTGTCGGCCACCCTGTCCGGAGGCAGCTCGGCGGGGAGGCCCCGCACCCGCACCGTGCGGCCCGCCATGCCCGCGGGGAGCTGTACCGCACCCGCCCCGCGCCCCCGGGAGCCCCAGCGGCCGCTCCCCCGCTCCGCCGCCCCGGGCCTCGCCCGCCCCGTCCCACCCCGGCTCTGCGGCCCCGACCCGGCTCCGGCCCCGCCGCTGCAGGGAAACGAAAGCGAAAGCGGGGCCGCCCCGCCCAGGCCGGCACCTCCCCGGGCCCCGCGGGACGGCCCCGGGGGCCCCGCTCCGCCATCCCCCTCCCGGGAGTGACCCAGCCTCCCCGACGGCTCTGGCGTGCAGCTCCCGTCCCGTCCCGTCCCGTCCCGTCCCGACCCCAGCACGACAGACACGGTGCTCTCTGCAGATGCTTTAATTCCCGCCGTGCTCCACAGTCCCGGGCTCAGGACTAGCCCTGGGTGTCCTCCACGAACACGGCCACCCCCGTCCGCCCCGCTGGGATGTAGGCGAGCGTATCCACCTCCCCACCGCCACGGCTGGCCTTCTGGAAGTGGATCTCCAGGGTGTCTTTCATGGACTCCTCAGCCAGCACATCGGGAATGCCAGAGAGCAGGACAGTCCTGGGGCAGCGGGAGGGCTGGAGCTGGACAGAGCCAGGGGTGAGCTGTGTGGTGGTGTAGGGAGAGGGGCTTCAGGAGCCCCCCTGCCTGTGCTGCCTCGGCACAGGTTGGCAGGTGCTGCTTGCCTTTACCTGCAAGTTGGTGATGTCTCCGTTCATGAATGGTGATATTTTGAGTTCATATTTGCTTCCCAAAATAGGAACCTGGATGTGTCCTCTCTCAATTAGCTGCTCTGCCACTGAAGATAGAGAGGAAAGCCCTGAACTGCCCAGGCCCCAGATGAGCTCCAGGGGAGGTTATGTCCCTGGCACAGGCACCAAGGCTGACGCTGACACATTGTCAATCTCACCTACACCAGCATAGTCTCAGGGGAGGCAGGACAACCTGGGCTCACTGTGCCTTCCCTGTTCCTCAACCCAGCTACATCTGCCCTCAGGAGATCACCCATTTCCCTCCAGAACAGGCTGGGCTGCTCCACCCTTGCCAGCTGCCCAAGCTCAGCACACCCCACGCACCTCCGTCCTGTGTGAAGGTCAGCACCACCTGGCCAGAGTCATCCAGGAACTCCCTCCTCTCCACCTCGCTGCCCCCATTCTTCTCCTTGCTGAAGAAGAGCTCCAGCTTGTCCAGCAGTGCCTCCTCAGTGATGTCCAGGCTGGGCAGGCCAGACACAAGGATGTTCCTGCTGCTCTGAGTCAGCCTGATCTGTGAGTGGCACAGGCCATTCAGTGCCAGAGCAGGACTGGCCCCAGAGCTCAGGGGAGCGGCACTGAGCGGGGCTGGTGGCAGCGCCCTGGTGGTGGCACTGCCCTGGTGGTGGCACTGCCCTGGTGGTAGCACTGCCCTGGTGGTGGCAGGCTCGAGCAGGGGGGAGCACTGTGCCCAGGGCAGCTCTGTGGCTGGCATGCAGCAGGCTCTCAGGCCCTACCTCCAGGGCAGATGGCAGCAGGATCTCCACAGGTGCTGCCTGCACTCGTATTCTGCACTGGTCCAGGTCCTCCACTTCCTCCCAGCAGCTCAGCTCCACCACGTGCTCTTTCAGCTCTACGATCCTCTGCGCCACTGCAAGCAGGGAGAGCCCCCAGCACAGGGCAGTGATTACCTGTTCCCAGTGGTCTGTGGGACAGGACAGAGCAGGGAGAGGCCCAGCACAGGGCAGTGACTGCCTGCTCCCAGCGCTCTGCAGAACAGGACACAGCGCAGGCAATGCTTCGGGGAGAAGCCCCACACAACACAGGTGGAGGGGCAGCACCGAGCCCTGGAGGGGACACAGGGGAGACCCCAAAGTGATTGAGCAGGACACCAGGCCAGGGCAGTGCTCTTCTCATACTTACCCTCTTCCTTCTCAAAGGTGATGAGAGCTGAGCCCCCTGGAAGAGGGTAGTGGATTCGTGGGGTGAGCATCAGTTTGTTCATGTCCTCCTTGTTTGCTACAAGTCCCTTAAACACCATTTTCTTCTCTGGCAAGTTAGACTGCATCTAGGTTCAAGTACAGAAAGCACCTGGAGGAGACCAGACCCTGCACAGGCATTCTCAAGCTCACTGCTCAACATAAACAGCTGGAGAGCCTCAGCAGAGTCTCTCTTAGGGTCTGGCTGTGCCTGGAGTCCCAAAGCCATGACTGGAGCTCCTGGCTCTGGAAAGGAGCCACCTGTTAGCAGGAGCTGTGCCAGTCATCACACAGTGCCCAGCTGCATTTGCCCACAGCCCCTCCAGCCAGGCTTGCACTTCTGGCAGCAGACCTGAGTGCCCACACACACTCTATTACCGTCACAAGATCACCCTGGGAGACCCTCTTCAATTCTTCCAGTTTATTTTTCAGGACCTGCTTCTCCTTCCTCAGCCTGGTGTTCTCCTCTGCTGCAAAAATGTCCATCTGGAATGAAGGAAAGAAGGAAAGAGGGGGCAGTAAGGGAACACTGGGACATGAGGGGCTGCAGAACACTTCTCCTTCTCAGCACAGCACTATTCTTGGGCACAGCTTCACCCACACCATTCTCCTGCTCGTGACTGCCTGCAGCTGTGCCCTGACTCCTTGCCCCTGAGGACAGCTCTCCCCTCACTGCCCAGGACAGGCCTGTTCCCTGTGAAACCTCCACCAGACTCAGAGCAAAGATATCAGAGCAGTGAGCTGTGTGATGCAGCCTCTCCACCCCCACATCTTTCCAAGCCAAAGACACATCCTCTGAACACCAACCTGGTGGGCTCTCTCTTCACCTCTGTTTAAAGATATGTGATGCTTAATAATCTTATGCAGTAGTTCTCCCTCTGTCCTCAGCTCTTGTGTCCTTTGCTCTGCAGCTTCCTTGGCCGTTTGTAGCTTTATGCAGTCTTGCTCCAGAAGACTGTAAAGCTCCTGTGAGAAGCACCATCAGACAGTAAGACCCTGCAGACATCGTGCCACCCAACTGGCCACCCAGCCCCGGCACAGGCTGCTGCTTTGGGATCCCAGGACCATCTCCATGGGATTAGCCCTCTCCACCGCCTCTGGCTCATAGTCCAAGAAAAGACACTCGAGCTCATGGCCAGGGCCGGCTGGGCGGATCCCGGGGGGATCCCGGGCGGTTGGGATCAAGGCGATCAATGCTCTCTCCCGGACGCACCTTGAACCGCTCGATCTCCCGCCGGAGCTGCCCGGGGCTCTCCGGGCCGTCGGGATCCAGCCGATCAGTCCCCTCTCCCGGACGCACCGCGGGCTGCTCCATCTCCCGCCGGAGCTGCTCGGAGCTCTCCGGGCTGTCGTGCAGCCGGACGAAGGAGTCCTAGAGAGAGGGGTCTCAGCCTCTCTGCTCCCCAACCCGCAGGTCCCCGCGGCTCAGCTCCTCCTCACCTCTCCCGAGTCCATCCCGGCGGCGCTGGTGGACCGGAGCCCAGGGGAGCTCACCCTCCCTGCCCGTGGGCCCCACGCTGGATCCCTTTCGCTTTCGCTTCCTCGGCACCGCCCCGCCCCGCCCCGGCCGGCGAAAGGCACGGACCGCCCGGGCCACCCCATCGCGGACCTAAACCCCGTCCACCAACCCCACCTTCCTCCCACCCGCCCCGCGGAACTCCCTCCCCCAAGCATCCGACTGTCCTGCCCGGAACCGACCAGGAAATAAATACATAAATAAATACGTACACAACCTCTTCCTGTCCCACTCTTGGGTTTAAACACCCCGAGCAAGCTCCCTGCTCCCCCCAGGTGGCCACAGCCAGCACCACCCTCAGGTTGGTCCCCACAAGAATCACCCTGCACTCAGCAGACACTTTGAATCATCCATTCACCTTCCCTCTTCCACCCCTTTTCTCTCACAGGAATCATCACAGCTTTGGGAATAAGAGATTGCCAGTGTGGCAGGAATGACATCAACCTACAGGTGAAGGAGGGAAGAGCAGCCCTGGACCCACCCAGTGTAGGAGACACCCTTGGCTCAGGTGCTGACACTCACCTGAACAGCCATAGATCTCCAGCTCTTAGAGACACAGAGCAAGCACAACCATCCCACAAAGACCACTGCGTTGTTTTTTTTGAATAACAAAACGATATGGTTTTTAATAAACATTTATTGACGCAACCTCATTACAGCCCTAGAATCGCAGCTTCTGGAAGAACCACTTGTTCTTGCCGGTTTTGTACCTGGAAGAGAACACGAAGGTTAGAGAAGGCTCTGTACCAGCAGGTAACAGAACCAAACCTGCACCTGAGCTGTTCCAGACAGACAGAAAGCAGCAACCAGCTTACTCAGAGACCATTCACTTGGTCTCTCCAGCCTAGGCTGCAAGTAGACCTGCTTTAAATATTGAAATTCTAAGGGAAACAACTGCCAGCTTCCAGATTCCTCATGAAGGACACGCACCCTGTGGTGGTTTCCACACCCATGGACATGCGCACAGGACATGGCCATCCCACTGGACACCTTGCATGGAGGGCAGTCACCAGGAGCTGCCCTCAGAGAACAGTGCAGGGCTGCCTGAGACACCCTGGGTCTGAGGACACACAGCTCCTTCCTCTGAAGGAGCTTCTGAACAGAAAACCAAAAGGGATTGGTAACCCAAGCACTCCTAGGCAGACCACAAGCACTACCCCAGGCCATTCAGCCCAGTGACAGAGAGGGAATGGATGAACTGGCAGTGGGATGCCAGAGCACCCATCGGCACCTGAAAGGCCCTGCCCACACCGGCACAACGCTGCACACACAGAGTGATGCACACATGGACAAGTGAGAAGGAACTTGCTCACCAAACGTGCATGCAAGGAAGCTGGGGCACAAGTGCCAACCTGGGGACTCACAGGCTGTGGCACAGCCACCCAAGTCCTCACCCTGGGGATGAGCACCAACACCACTGAAGAGACGAGCCCCCAACTCACCTCTCCTCAAATTTCACCTTGGCTTCGCGTCTCGCTTTGCGTTTCAGAGCAGGGTCCCTGAACACGTCCTTATTGACCACTGTTTTGTCCAGGGGAATATCCACAGAATACCTGGGCAAAAGAACAGCATGCTTTGAAAGGGCCACAGTACCTGGCACAGGGCTGAAAACCGAGCAGGGAGCCAAGAGAAGTCTAACTAGTGCCAAATCAAGGGGCTCTTAAAGAACTTTTAAAGCTTCCTCAGCTAAGGAATGATTGAACCACTAAAGGATCCCTAGTTCAGCCTATGAAGAAGACAGCCAACCGCTTCCTGAGGGATGCACAGGGCTAATGAGCTGCTCCAAGAGCTCCTGGGCATCGGGAGAAATGGCTCTGCCAGCCCCAGACAGAGCTGTTTCAAACGCTCATCTGCTGACACTCCCTGAGCAAGGAGAAGATCCTTGTGGCTAAATTAAGAGCCAGCTGCCTCATTCCAGATGTTAGTATTTCCCCTTAGCCTCAGACCCCCAACTCCCTGTTTTTGCAGAGCCTGAGCCTCATGTTTACTCAGCCACGACATTAACAGCCTCAGTGACTCTAAGCGTTCACCAAAGCACACAAGAACTGCGATCCCCAGAGGCAGCCGAGACTCCTCCAACCCTGCCGGCAGCAGCACTGCCGGGGCCGCACTCACCGGGTGGGCATCAGATGGTTGTAGTTGTAAACCTTCACAAAGGACTTGATCTTGGACCTCTTCGCGATCTTCTTCTTGCCCATGGCGGCCGTCACTTTACGCGGGTAGCGGTCGATGCCGGCCACCAAGGCGTGGCTGTAGGGGCGGTCCGAGGTGCCATCGTCGATGTTCTGGAACACACGGGCCGCAGCGTTGGCCCCCGCCCGTGCCGCCCCCACGGACCCCGCTCGCCCCGCACGACGGCTCAGCCCCCGCGCTCACCTTGACGATGACGGCCTTGCGCCCCGAGTAGCGGCCGGCCAGCACCAGCACCACCTTCCCCGGCTTCATGAACTTCCCCATGTCTGCGGACACAGCAGCCGGCGGTCAGGTAGAGCTCCGCCCGCCGCGCCCCGCGGATGGCGGCGGATCCCGCGCCCGCCCCGCACTCACCGAGGCTCCGCCGCGATGGCGCCCAGGCCGGAAAAGGAAGAGGCGGCGGCTCCCCAGCCTTTCTCGGCGCGGACCATCCCGCGTCAGTTCCGCGCTGAGTCTCCGCCCCTCCATCCCCCCCCGGTAACGGAGACAGCACACGGTGGCGGGCTCGGCCCACACGCACTACGGCGGTATTTAATGCGCCCCAAGAGACACCGGGCCGCGCTGGCCCTTGCACAGAAGCCTGGCACGATTCGCTCGGACCGCTGGACAAAGCACCCCGGCGGCCCGAGAGACGCGGGTTACAGAGCTGGTGGAGGAGACCCCAGAGCCCCAGGGCAGCTGCGGATCTGCCCGTCTTCTACATCCACCTCGCAGAGGGCAAGTCCCGTGCGACTGGGCAGTCCCCGAGGTGCCTCAACACCTGCCAGGCTCGCTCCTCCACGAGGGGTCTCGTGGGCACAGCATGTGGAGCACAGATGGTGAGAAATAACCACACAGGAGTTAGGATGCAGGTCCCTGTGGCCAGCCCTCTGCCCCCCTCCCTCAACACCCACTGGCAGCTGGGCAAGGCAGTTTTGCCCCTGAGAGCAGCAGGGCTGGGGTAAGGAGCTGCTGCCCAGCTCGCAGCCTCCAGCAGCTCTGCAGGGGCAGCCTTGGACAACACACACTTCCAGCATCATAACACTCTAAGATTTCCCTAAAAGCAAATATCAAAGAGACAAACTTGGGTCTTACAAAAGCCAGGCTTCTTTAGCCCAACAGCTGCCTACTTGTGGAAAATGGATGATCTACAATAAAAACACATCAAAAAGCATCTTTGATGTTTTTCAGCTGCCGAACAGCCAGATCAACCGGGAGACTGAACTTCAAGTTGCTCAGGCGGCTGAGGAGGGTGAGCGCGCTCTCGAAACCCGTGTTGGCCATGTAGCTCCAGGGCTGGTAGTGGGACTGCACCAGAGCTCCAGACTTGCAGATGAGGTTGAGCCAGGAGACCAGGCGCTGCTCGTTCAGTGCCATGCACACCAGCGCCTTCAGCTCCGAGTCCGCGCTGCGCTTGAAGGGGCCGTGCTCCGTGAGCACCGTGTGGATGGCTGCCAGCAGGCTCTGCTTGGGGGTGGTGGCCACTGCTCCTGTCACGGGCAAGGCGAAGGACTGGGAGAGCTTGCGAGCTGGGGATTCCACAAAGGCTTGTCCGTTCTTAGCATTGTAATACTTGACAAAGAGCTCCCAGGGGTGCATGGTCCGCGGCGAGGGGCTGAAGGCGGGGATCAAGCACGCGATGGGTGCCAGCACCAGGCTCATGCCAGGGGAAGAGGCGTAGAGCCCGTGAGCCATCAAGTCCCGCAGAGCCACCGTCAGCTCCCTGCGCACAGCCAGAGTCAGCTCGTCTCTGCCTCCCAGGGGAACGTCCTGCAGCTCCAAGGAGCAGACAACCTGCTCTGCCTGTTGCTGTTTCAGGGCGAGCTGCCTCACCCGCTCCACCGACAACTCCAGTTTCTTAATTAAGGGGGAGAAGTCCTTTTTGTCGTGGTCCTTCTGCCAGAAGGTGCGAGGGATCTGACCTGTGGTACAGCCAAACTGGCTGACAGCAAAGATCTGCAGCACAGCCAGCACACGGCGCATGAGCTGCAGGCCCGTTTCTTGCATCCTTTTGGCATCTTCTGGGTTCACTATCCAGGTTAGAAAAGAGAAGAACATTCTCTCGTTAGGGAGTCTACAGTGCTGCTTGTTGATACACACAAAGGGAGTGTAAATATCTGCAAATTCCATCAGGCCAACATTCTGACTAGCAGCAGATGCCTCCTGCTACACTACTTAGTTCCAGTAAGTTCATGGGATAAGTAGGGAAGTCTCAAACTCAGAACACTGGATCCCCCCAGCTCACAGTACCTGCTTACAGAGTTCAGAGCTTGAGGAGCATGAATACAGTGTGTCAGACAGGGCTGCTCCATCTGTCTATGTTTTGCACTATCAGCAGTCCCTTCTCTTCCTGACTCCCACTGAGTACCAACCCCACCCTCTCTGCCACACGTTCAGGTTTGTGCCTGTCAAAACTCCAGGGAGGGACAGCTGGAACTGTGCCGGTGGCACCAAGCCCAGTGGTACCCACCTCTGTTCCCAGAAGGCTGGGTGCTGGATTTGTAGGAGCCCCCGCAGTCACAGTGTCCATCTTCCGTCTTGCCAGAGCTTCCACCTTCATCTACAACAAGGATTTCACACCATTATTTCACATTGGTGAATTTCAGCTGTGTATACCAAGTATTAAGGTCAACATTCCTCAGACCTCTCTGGACCTCTTTTGCCACTCTATCCTTTTCCTCACCATCAGTTTAGAGAGATTTGTACTTTTCTGTGACCCAGGAGCTGTTTCCAACATCTGTGACCTCCCTCCTCATGACTGTGTCAGGGAATTACATAGCAATTCAGTCTGCTCATCCAAAAACTCATCACTGACCCTGAATGAAGTTGATGAACATTTCGAGGTCCCTTATCTGGGTCTTCAGTTGCTCCACCAGCTGCTCCTTCACCCTGGCTGGATTTACAATCTGCGCTATGGCAGCATCCACCCGCTGCCGCAGCTCCTCTGGGGAGAGCGTTGCGATATCTTCACTCAAGTCCATGTCCAGCTTCTTTATCAACTCATTTATAATCATCTGCAAAATACAAGTGAGCAGCATGATTTCACCACGTGGCACTGCTGCCCAGGATACTCCTTTCCCAGACGTTCGCTTGGAAACGGGATGCCTTTGCTGCACAGAAATAATTGCAAAAGACACAGGACAGGTTCACATGTGTGGACAGACTCCTGACATTCTATTTCTAGCAAGAAATACAGTGATAAGCACTTACAGTCTGTAAGAGGCTCACCAGGGCTAGGAAACACAGGAGGTTTTGTGAGCCTTACCCGTTGCCTCTCCATAACCACAGACTGTGGCAAAGAATCATAGCTGCCCTCTTGGTAAGCAAAGGTCTCCAGGTCATCCAGCTGTGTCTTGAGCTGCAGGATCAGCTCTCTGTGCTTCTCCTTCTGGACCTCAATTTGTTCCTGCTTCTTTTGCTCACCCTGAAAAAAAGTTACCAGTAAATCAAATTGAATACTTATTGTCATAGTCAGGCCCCAGAGGACAGGATCGTGACATGAAGAATGTTTCTTGCAGCTCATGCACTTCACTAGTGAGCACTGCAAACCAGCCTGAGAAAGAAATGTGTCGAAGCACCAAGGAGAGGTGCCAGCCACATCACCTCATCTGACAGGAGAAGGAAAGTGCTTCTCCAGCCTCCTGCACCCACACCCCAACCCACAAGGCCGGGATCCAGGAAGAAAGTGGCCAAATAACGTGCGTGTAAACAACGTGTACATATCACAGATCCTCTGAGTCACCTGTGCCGCAGGTGGGAGTGGAGCGGTGACACACCGCTCAGGGCTTTAGGGCACGTCCCTTCGAGCTGGCTCCGAGTCAGCAGGGCCCCGAGCGTGGCTGGCGCCGATCTCTGTGCAAACCCCGGCACTGCGGGCAGCGCAGCCGGCAGCGCTAACGGGCTTCAGCCGGGACAACGCGCACGTACCGACGGCGGGGCGGGCAGCGCGGGGCCAGGAGCCACGGGACGCCGGTGCTCCCAAAGAAGGCCCCGCTCCTCCCGGCCGCGGGCACTCACCGGGGCGGCGCCGAGCCCGTGGGGCAGCGGCGCGGGGCAGCCGCGGAAGGCGAAGTCCTCGAGGTCGCGGAGCAGGCGCTGCTGCTCGGCCGGGCCGGCTCGGGCCACCTGACGCAGCCGGAACTGCACCTGAGCGAAGTGCGAGGCGAGCGCCAGCAGCGCCCCGTGCAGCCGGCGCCGCTCGGCCCGCAGCCGCGACACCGACTGCGGCGATCCGCCCCCTGCCACCTCGTCCTCTTCCTCCTCCTCCTCCTCCTCGTCCTCTGCCTCCTCCTCCTCCTCCGCCGACACGGCGCCCACCGGCGCCCAGCGCTCGCCGGGGCCCAGCGGGCCACCCTCCGCCTCCATGGCCGCCGCTACCGGCGCCGTGACACCGCCGCCACCTTGTGGGCGCGGGGCGGGGCAGGGGCGGGGCCAGCGCGCCCCCTGGCGGCCCGGCGGGGCGGCCCCGGGGCTGCCCGGGGTGCGGGGGGGGCCGCGCTGTGCCCGCCCCGCCCGGCCCCCGCTCCCGGCCCCACCCCCCGCCCCGCCCCCGGCCCGA
>JAWWES010000080.1:2473784-2490887 GCA_035583135.1 Lophotriccus pileatus | reverse complement strand
CCCGCTCCCGGCCCCACCGCCAGCCGCGCCCCCTGCCCGAAATAGCGCGGGGGCGGAGCCGGCACGGCCATGGCGAGGTGAGCGCGGTCGGACGGGACAGGCAGCGCCTGCACGGCGCCCGGTCCCCGGCCGGAGCCCCGCCGGGCAGGACCCTCCGATCCGGGGGGGCGCGGAACGGCGCCGGGACCGGCAGGGGGGAGCGGGAATAGGGTCGGCCGGGCCCCGCCGCTTGCCGGGCGAGGGGCGTGCGGGGGGAGAGGGGAGCGCCGCTTCCCCACCGCCCACCTCCCGGCCGGGACCCGCCCGGCTCCCGCTGCCAGCCCCGGGGCTCGACCCCGGCAGGGCCCGTGTCCGGGGCCCTTCCTCCCCCCCCGTGCCCCGTGCGGGCCCTGCAGGGCGCTGTTGGGCACCTCGGGGATGTCCGCTGGTGACACCCTCTGGTCTGCTCTTCCCCAAGGCAACCTGCAAAGACACTGTGGTACGACCGCCCGCGGTACGTGTACCTGGAGTTCTGTGTCGAGGACAGCACAGACGTGAAGGTCGTCATCGAGGACCAGCGGCTGGTGTTCAGGTGAGCAGGCACTGCCCTGCTGCCCGGTGACATGGCCTGAACTGGGGGTTGTTTGGAGGATAGGGAGGGCTCTGTGAAAGCAGGGCACGCATGGCCTCAACAGCCTCCTAAGCCAGGCTGTTACGGTGTTTTGGCAGTTGCAAAAATGCAGATGGTGTGGAGTTCTACAATGAGATCAACCTGTACGCCAGGGTCAACTCCAAGGTGAGGTTTCCCCCCAACAAACTGTTCTCTGCCAGCCTCTATAAGGCTCAGAGTCAGAGCTAGCCTGTGCAGTCTTGAGCAGTGTTGCTTAGTGTTGAGTCCTGACTGTTTCCTGAGAGCTTCAGTGAGGTGAGCACATGCCTGAGAGCCCTGACCCTGCCCAGGGCTGGTACTTGGGGTGCTGGCTTGAGCCAGAAACAGCTTGTCTCCATGGTTCCGTGTCCCCCTCAGTCTGTGTGGGGCTGAGCTTTATAACCCTGTCTAGCTCTGCAGAGAGGAGTCTGACAGACACTGAGGTGAGGCACCCCTGATCTCTTGACAGGACTCACGGGAGAAGCGCTCTGACCGGTCCATCACGTGCTTTATGAGGAAGTGGAAGGAGAAAGTGGCCTGGCCACGCATCACCAAGGAGAACATCAAGGTGTGTGTGGTGCCTGGCAGCCAAGACCAGCCTCAGCATGTGTCCTGTCCCCATCCAGCACCTCACAGCTCCCAGGGACCCATCTGTCCCTGGGACAGATACAGAGAGCCCTACAGGGGCACCCAAGACAGAGTTCCTAAAAAATCCAATGTGACAATCACTGTTAGTCCACATCCAGGAAGGATGCAGCACCTCTTTTCCTTGACACAGGCAGGGTCAGGACCAGTGCCTGCAGGCAAAGAGACATTCCTGCTTTCTGCTTCTTCCCAGGCCCCTCACCTGTGCAGGAGCAGCCCATGGGCTGTGAGTCCCTGTGGTGCTGCTCCCCCCCTCAGAGGATGCTTTTTGTGCCCACAGCCTGCCTGGCTCTCTGTGGACTTTGACAACTGGCGAGACTGGGAAGGCGATGAGGAGGTGGAGAGGGCCATGGTGGAGCAGTACGCAGAGGTGAGCTGGTCTGCCGGCCTCAGGGTCCAGGGGCACATCAGGTGGGTGCTTGGGATGGGAAGGAGCCAGCTGTTTGTTTCCCATCCAGATGCTGGAGAAGGTGACAGACAAAGGCCCCCCGCCAGCCATGGATGACCTGGATGTAAGTACCACTTGCCAACTACTTCCCACCACCCCACTGAGCAGAGCCCGGGTTCTGCCCTCTCCCTGCTCCAGGACACCAGCAGCAGCTCCTGCTGCTCCTCTCGGGCAGCCCATCCTGGACCCAGCACAAACATGCTCCCCGGTATGCCAGGGGCTGCCAGCCGGTGCAGGGCTGGCATCTCCCCCTTCTCCCACAGGACGACTGAAGCCCGGACCCCCGGGGATACCGCGGCTGCAGGAGCCTCCCGACGCGCCGGTAGCACGCACCGATGGACGGGAAGCGCGGGGAGGGTTCTCCGGGGGAGCGGAGCTGCCTCAGCTCGTCCCCCGCCGCGGGCAGCGCACCCGACCCCGGGGCGACAGAAGCGGTCCGGTCTGCCGTGCCCGGTTACCCGCGCGGGGCACGGGGCAATAAACGCGTTACTGTGCCGCAGTTGTCTGCCGTGCCCTCAGGCCGCCGCCGCGCCGGGAGCCGGCCGTGCCCACGGGGGCAGCCGCCCATCCTCGCCCGGGAGGCGTCCATCCCCACACCGGAGCCGTCCATCCCCACACCGGAGCCGTCCATCCCCACCGGCAGCGGGCGCGCCGCCGCCGCCGGGAGCGCTCGCGCGCGTCACCCCGCAGGCCCCGCCTGCTCCCGGCGCAGCGGCTGCCGCCTCTGGAGCCGTGTCCGTCCCCGGGCGGTCGCGATGGTGTTCCGGTGCCAGCGGGACAGCTGGGCCCGGCAGGTACCGGCGCGGGGCGCGGGGCAGACCCCTCGCCCTAACGCTGACCCCTCACGCTGCCGCCGTGTCTGTCGCAGTTCGCCACCAGGGTGGTGTCGTGCCGGGCGGCGGAGCTGCGGCCCGAGGGCGGCGGGGAGCCGGTGCGCGGGTTCCAGGTGGTGCTGGAGGACACCATCCTCTTTCCCGAGGGCGGCGGGCAGGTACGGGCCGGGCCGGGCCGGGCCGGGTCCGGGTTCGGGCCACGGTCGGCGGCGCTGACGCCTCGTGTCCGCAGCCGGACGATCGCGGCCTCATCGGGGACGTGCCGGTGCTGCGGGTGACCCGGCGGGGCTCCGAGGCCGTGCACTTCGTGCCGGCCGCGCTGGAGCCCGGAGCCGAGGTGCTTCTGTCGCTGGACTGGGAGCGCCGCTTCGACCACATGCAGCAGCATTCAGGTCCGTGCCGGTACCGGGGGTGGGTGCCCGGTAACACCCCGGTTATCCTGGGGGGGGGCGGTCAGTGCCCAGCGTGTCCGCGCTCCGGTCAGGGGAGAGGGATGCCCGGCAGCTCTGCGTGCGCAGTCTGTCCCCGGCACCCCTTGGGACAGCAAGTGCCCCCTTCGAGCTCTCCTTGGCTTGTAAACAAACCCACCCAAAACAGGTTTGGAAGGAAAAGTTCAACCCATGAGGCCAGGGCTGTCTCCACTGCTCCTGGGCGCTTCAGTGCCCAGTGCTCGCCTGTTGTGGGGACTGTCAGAGGGACATACACATTGTGACTAAAAATACCAGTAGCACTCAGAGCTGGTGCTTGCATGTCTCTTCCAGGACAGCATCTCATCACTGCCATTGCAGAACAGATGTTTGGATTCAAGACAACGTCATGGTGAGCAGGATAAAGGTTCCTTTTGACCCCAGTATTACTATGTTTGGCATGTGCCGCCATGGTGGGCTGCACAGAGCCTGAACATCAATACACCAAAAGGGGTTTGGACATTTCATCAAGTTCAGAGGAGTCCTGGGAGAGGTGACTGACCTGGAGAGAAGCTGTACAAAGTGTTTGCTCTGTCTTGTCCTCCTCAAGTGTTTGGTTTGCACCTGGTGCTCTGAACATAACAGGGAGAGAAGTGTGTTTTGTTTCAGTCACCACATTCCTGGCAGTGGGATGCTGGTGCTGCACAAAGGGACCTCCTGGATGGTCTGAGCCACAGCAGCACATGTTCTTCCTCGGTGCAGGGAGCTGGGCCGTCAGCGAAGCCTCATTGAGCTGGACACCCCCTCAATGACAGCAGAGCAGGTCAAGGCCCTGGAGAGGAGCGTGAATGAGAAAATCCGGGACAGGGTCCCTGTGACAGTGAGGGAACTGGCTGCAGGTGACCCTGAAATTGAAAGAGTAAGGGGTGGGAGAGAACGGATGGTGTTCGTGGGACCAGAATAACTGAGCATGGATGTCACCTTGTTTGTCACTGCCCTCCTCTGCCAGGTGAGGAGCCGGGGGCTGCCCGACGACCACGTGGGGCCGGTGCGCGTCGTGGACATCGAAGGCATTGACTCCAACATGTGCTGTGGGACTCATGTCTCCAACCTGAGTGACCTGCAGGTGGGTGGTTGCAGCAGAGCTGCCTCTGGGAGCCACACTCCACACAGAGCACAGCAGGAGACCCTGGGATCCTGAGGCTGCTCCAGACTGTCCCAGTGGGGAGGGGCGTGGTAGCAGCCCTGGGCTGGGGGGAGCCCCAGCAGGGCCACACATGGGCTGGCAGCCTCAGGCTCCTTTGTTCCCTTGTAGCAGATCTCAGCCCTGTGCACAGCAGGGACATCCCTGTGCTCCCAGTCCCTCTGTGGAGAGGGTGCAGAGGGTGTTGGCTGTGTTCCCTCTGCTTAAAGCTCTGATAATTTGAGTGCTTATTATGGATAGAGATCCTCTGTGCAGGGAGATGGTGATAAAACCAGTTGTTGGTTGGATCTGTTTCCCAGCAGAGGCATCCAGAGTGCAGCCCATGACTAGAGAATTGCATAAATTCCACTGTACCATCATCTCGGGGTTTTTTGTATGTTGACCTTATGATTGATTTTAGTCAATTTGTTTTCACTGGCACAGAGTTAATATTCACCCCAAGGCATAGTCTGGTAGGAAATGACCACCTGTGTGTGTAACCAAAATGCTGTTCTGACCGGTGTGATTTTCTTTTTAAGGTTATTAAACTCCTTGGCGTGGAAAAAGGGAAAAAGAACAAAACCAACTTGATTTTCTTGGTGGGAGACAGACTGCTGAAATCAATTGAACAAAGTCACAGTACTGAGAAGGCTCTAACCTCGTTGCTCAAGTAATAACCTTTCTACTTCTGTTATTTCATCTTTACTCTTCCTCCTGACAGGTACCACATAAGCCTCAGAGTGCAGCTCCTGGGGCTGTTTATGATCTGCTTTTGCTCCTTTCTTTCAGAAACGGACCAGGGGAGCACGTAGAGGCTGTGAGGAAACTGCAGAGCTCTGTGAAACTGCTCCAGAAGGTACGAGAATGGCTGGGAAAAGCGGGTTGTGGCTGGTTCCTGTAGACCTGAGCTTTAGTTGTGGTAACTGGGAATTGAATCATAGGCCTCAGTTTTTTGTGGGTATTATGAAAAGTGCTCTGACCTCTAGGAACACAACTGCATTCACACTGACTTCTCCAGCTGCAGTGCAGTTCATCTGCTTTTCTTTCAGAATAACCTGAACCTGCTTAGAGACATGGCTGTTTTGATAGCTCGGGACTTCAAGAGCAAACCTGCTCCAAGGCAGCTCTTTGTGTTACACAGGTATGGGGGAGCTCAGGGAAAAGGGGCCAACAGTATCTCACATGTATTATGGCATTAGTTGCCTCTCTCATGCCTATTCAGTTTGTTTTCTCAAGGAAAAGTATAAACAAGGTGAACTAAATATTAAACTGCCTCAGCCTGCTGGAAAGTTCTGTAATTAAAGAAATCTGTTGGTAATTCAGTCGCTGACTTCTGGTTTTGTAGCTGAGAAATGACTGCATGCATCTAATTTCTTCCTTTTGAAGTGTTTTTTTTTTACCCATCCATACAGGAAAGAGGGTGATTCTGAATTTATGAACATCATCGCTAATGAGATCGGGACAGAGGTGAGTTGGTGATGAAGGCTGACCTGACACCACTGGTTTTCCATCTGAGCTGTACACAGACAGGGGCTGGCCAGGGTGCTGTTCCTGCTGCAGTCATGAGCTGCAGGTCTGGTTCCTTTTTACCTGAGGTTACCTGTCCCCAGCAACCTCAGTCTGTGAGAATTCAGAGGACTGGGGAAGAGCCTGACCCCCAAAGCTGCACAAAGCCTAATTGGATAGGATGGGATGGGATAGGATAGGAATAGAAGACTGTTTCAGTTGGAAGAACCCACAACACTCATCTAGTCCAACAGCCAAATGTATCCTTTTAATTTGGGTACCCCAGTACCATGTTGTCCCAACAGCATACGACAGAACCAAAGGTTCAGAAGCCACTTTCCTTTTACTTTTTTTCAAGAAGTCTCTGTCTCAGTAACACACATAAACTTCTGAATTGTCAGCGTGCTGTTTGGGTCCTGTGGCCAGTGTCTGTCCTTCCCCTGAACAAGGAGGGCACTGGTTAATCTGCAGCAACGTCCATCTCTGTCCCCAGGAAACCCTGCTATTCCTGACTGTGGGAGATGAAAAAGAAGCAGGACTCTTCCTTCTAGCTGGGCCCATTGAAGCAGTTGAGAATTTAGGTCCCAGGTAACGTGTTCTGTGGTTTGTTTAAAATTAATCCTGACATTGCAGACTGAGCAGCTGCACAGTGTAATCCGGGCACGGATCCACATTTGCTGTCCAGAGCAGGTTGGGCTGCAGCCTGTGGTGTTGTTGCTGCAGGGTGGCAGAGCTGCTGGGAGGGAAAGGAGCTGGAAAGCGTGACCGCTTCCAGGGCAAGGCAGCCAAGATGAGCCGTCGAGGAGAAGTGCAAGCTCTGCTCCAGGAATTCATCAGCCATCGAAGCCCTGAAGTGTAAGAAATAATTCTCAAAGAAGGGCTGTCTTCCCTGTTTTGCACAGACCCCGCTGACTTCTCTCCTGGAGAATAAAGACCTGAACCCAGAGGCTGGTGTTCACGTGCTCTGCGCAGGCTGGTTTGGTGCTCACAGAAACGGGGAGGGGATCTGCAATCCGTGCTTTGCTTTTTCATTTCCCCAGCCAAAATGGTACAGGGGTTAAAGTAATCCTTAGTTTACCACTTTGTAAGGTTACTAAAACCAAGAGGGGCCTCCAGCTGGCAGTACACTGGGGCCTTTTGCTTGGCACCAGTTGCTGAGGAGCAGTTGCTTGGCAGTAACACTCAGCAAGAGGCCAGTGGTCCTCCCTGACACCTTGGCCTGCGCAGGGACAGAGAGCATCCAGAAGGGAGAGGGGTGGTCCACAGGTAGGAGATTGTTCCCCCCCACATACCAGTCCTTTCCTTTGTTGGGATGCAGTTGTTATTGGTCCTTTTCTGAACATTGAGAGTTTCTTGGGCTGGCACAGCTACAAACTCCCTCGGGATCAGGCAGCCCTGCTCCCAGTGTTCCCTAAGCTCGGCTTTCTACCCTGGACAGGCCCTGAACCGCTGCAGTCTCAGCTGGAGGAACTGGAGGGTGCTGTGGAGCCACAGTGGGGCACAACAGGCGATTTGGGATTTTTTTTTCCTTCTTCTTGCTAGAAATGGCATGACAGGTTCACTTTAGATGTTGGTAATAAATAGAAGAATAGAATAAAAGAAACCTCTGTCCTAAGGAAGTTTATCTGTCATGAACAAAGGGATGGTGAGCCCCAGCACATATGTTCCCACATGTGGCTGCAGTGGGGCCACAGGCCATGGCCCATGGCTGAGCTGTTGGGACAGTGTCAGCACCCAGGGAACACCGCTGGAGCTGGAGCTGGGTGTAGGGTCAGTGCTGCAGGCACTGGTTTGGGGGAGATTCTGCACACACACACATAGAGTCTGGCAGGAAGAAAGCATCTGCACCTCATTATCTGTTTCAGATTCAGACCGAGTGAGGATGTTTATTGAAGGAGCTGGTTGCCGGGCTGTGCAGCCTGCATGGCTTGAAGCCGGAGGGAGCGCGGGGGCTGCCGCGGGGGTCCGGGATGCCAAGGCAGGGGCCGGGATGCTGGGCATGGGAGAGCTGAGCTGCAGCAGCAAAGCAGCTGCAACCCCACACAGCCATTTCCTGCACCCCGGTGGAGCCGGCGTTGGGGTGTGTGGTGGCCAGTGCTGACCACCCCGACCCCAACCCCGCAGCACAGCCAAACGCCAGCTCTGTCCCCACACCCTCAGAGTTCAGCACAGCCCCAGCCGAGCCACTCGGTCCCAAAGCTGAGCTTGTTTCTGTAAGCAGCAAGGTGATACGAGTTTGTCCCTGTTCCTGCCACAAGGTGCACCCAGAAACTTGGGATAAACAGCACAAAAAGCAGCTCATCCCTTCCCCCATGCACTGTGCTGTCAGTGTCCAACTGCAACCCGGGGCAAATGGCAAAGACCCAGGACACCTGGCAGTGCCCTTCCCAGTGATTCAAACGTGTTTTGCAGGTGTTGGTGTTTCTCATCACTCAGGAGTGACGTCCATCCTCCACCACCTGCAGTCCGTGCCACAGACCCGCACCCAGGAGCTGATCCTGCATCTCACGGTGCAGGCCAGCGGGACACTCAAACTCACCAGCTAAACACACCTTCAGCTTTAATAAAACACCTCCTGTGCACAGCCACACCCCCATGTCATGTGTGTATAGATACATGTAACGTATGTACACACACAGGTGCACGCTCACCCCACGCTGCATCACAGCAGCGAACACCGAACGCCCCAGGGTCCCTCATGCTGGCACTTTATCTCCATGTCACAGTGTCTGCCTGTTCCTGTCACAGAGCTGCCTGGCCAGCAGACCCCAGGCACCCAGGGGTGAGCACCCTGCTCCCGGTGGTGCTGTCCCCAGCCTGGCAGTGCCGAGCTGATGTGTCCCCCTGAGCTGCAGGGGGAGTGCAGGATCTCCCCACCGCTGCTGCTCGGTCCCAGGCGGATAATCTCCACCCGTGGGTGCGGGAGGGGCAGCAGGTGAGTCCTGGGAGTGCACAAGGCTCGCTGTGCCATCAGCGAGGGCACGACTGTCACTGTGGGTCTCTGTGGTGGCAGCCACCCGGCAGCGCTGCCAGCCCAGCCTCCACAGTCCACTCCCAGCGCAAAATCAGCAGGGAGCACACGGTGGCTGGGGTGCACCAGGGCTGGTGGGTGCCCCTGAGACCAGGGCCACTTGCCAGGGCACAGTTACCTGCAGGGACAACCTAGGCAGCCTTCTTGTCCTGCGTGGCCAGGAGCTGGGAGAGGCAGTAGGGGATGAGGCTGACGGTAGCCAGTGGCACAGCTGCACTTTTGCAGAAGGAGAGGGCGTAGAAGAGCAGCTCCGTGTGGGAGGGTGGCTTGAAGGCATCAAAGATGTGGAGGATGAGGAGGGAGGCAGCGACGCAGCCCAGGCGGAAGGGCAGCTGCTGTCTCTGCTTCCCCTGGCGGTTCTTCTGGTACATGTGGGAGTTGACAGCCAGCCCCAGCCCAAAAAGGATGCCCAGGTTGCGGAGGAGGCTGGCAAAGGGGGTGGTGTCGATGTGGACCCACTCAGGGCGGTTGCACCACCTCTGTGCCTTCTCCAGTGTCCAGAGCAGGTCCACGCCGAGCAGCCGCAGCAGCAAATAGAAACCAATGGTGAAGCTGAAGAGGAAGAAGGTGATGCCCGTGTACCGACGGAGGCTGGCGTGGTAGATGCAGCGGACGTGCTGAAAGGTCTTGGCCACAGCCATCCCTGCCAGTAACAAAGCAGGAGCACTGGTCAGTGCTCGGGGTGCTGCAGTCCAGCATGGAAGAGCCACAGGGAAGGGCATGGGGGATCTGATGCGCTTACCTGAGAAAACCCCCGCGATGACTTGGTGGGGGAAGTGAGCGGCGATGAAGACTCGGGACAGGCAGACGCAGACCTGAACTGCCCAGAACCCCGTCCAAAGCACCATCCACAGCACCCTGTGAAGGGCAGGTGGCCATGTCAGTGCCAGGGCCAGCTCTACTTGTGTAACTGCCCTCCCATATCTCAAACAGTGCCTGGCTCTCTGCCAAGCCCATCCTCATGCAGACCCCACCTGGGGTGCCACAGCCTGGCTGTCTGTCCACAGCCTTGTGCCTCGATGGGCTTGGCTGTGCCAGTCAGTGCTGGAGCTGCCTCTGCCCAGCACGGGTTGTGCTGGTGCACAGCTTACCAGTATCCGAATGTCCTTGACTGCTTCTTCCCACCGGCAGCGGAGAGGAGGGCCACCACCATGACATAGTACACACCTGCTGCGCCCATGGCATGGCCAGACGGGCTCCCTGGGCAAAAAGAGAGCACCAGATCAGACCTGGTATGGGCCAGAGCTGGGCACAGGCAGGGTTTGTGCTAAATATCTGCACCAAGGATCAAGGTCTGCTCTGTACAGGGACTTCCCTGCCTCCTCCCACTGCAGGCACAGCTGATATGCCTGGGAGAACAGCAGTAATACCCCTCTCTCAAGAGCTGGCCAGAAGCATGTGCCACTGGTGGGCTGCCAGCCGTGAATGCCCAGACCATCACCCCCCTCCCCACATGTGCAGGTCACCCTGGGCAAGCGCCCACTGCCCCAGCTGGGGCTGCAGGACCCTACCAGGGCCAGTCTCGCAGGTCAGAGGGAACTGCTGGATCTCTGGGGCGGACTTGTTGTTGTAATAGTCCGTGTCGTGGACCCACCAGTATGGTCTCTCTCCAAAGAGGATCCTGAAAAGAAAGGAGAATGGGGTCTGAGGAGGTTTCGGGCACAGCTGCAGCTTCAGCTCTGTCCTGGGAGCTGGAAGAAGCAAAGGACCCACGAGTGGTCCAGGGCATCCCGACAGACACAGCATAGAGCTGGTCACCTCGTTCTGACAGCTGACACTGCTTGTCCATGTCCCCATCCCCGGCCCTGAAGGGGAAGAGCAAGAACTTCCTGGGTGCAAGTCAACACAGCCTCCTGTGCTGAGGGGCTCTGTGCAGCCCCTGCTCAGCACCACAGCCCTGGCTGATAAGCAGGGTCTGTTTGTAGAAGGCTCCAACTCTCTGCCTGGCTCTGAGAAGGGGGGAGCTGTTGCTGCATAGCTTGGGAAGGAGCGACCATTGTCACTGCCCAGCTGGGAGCTGAGCTCTGTTCTTTGTTCCACTCCAGCACTGGGGCTGAGAGCACCCAAGCAGCCTACGTTAGTCCAGCTGTGCCAACACACTCGGAGGGAGCTGTGGCTCAGGGCCACTCACCACTTGAAGACAAGGTTGAGCCAGTCTCCGATCACAGCCACCCAGATGAGTCTGATGCCCACCGCCTCACTGAAGTGGAACCAGATGGGGAAGAGGACAAAAAAAGCGTTCCTGAGGTCAGCAGCATAGGAGATGAAGAGGAACCAGTCCTGGGAGCCCTGGAAGCGCTGCTGCAGCCAGTGAGTTGTTTGGATGCCCACGTCGTGCAGGAGGTTCATGTTGGCCTCCATCCTCCTGTGCCGCCCCTGCCCTCGGCTCGGCTCCGGCTGCCCCACGCTCCGCTGTGCTGCTGGGGTTTTATACTCTGCAGGGTCTTGTTTGCCGCGGGCAGGTCGCTGTCCCAGCACTGATCTTTGGACTCAGAACCACTTTTGCCAAAGGTGCTTCACCGGGGGTGGTGTCACAAACATGTTTGGAACAACTTACGTAAAAGGGGAAAACAGGCTCTGAGGGCACAATGGAGCACAGGGTGCTCCAGCAACAGTGCTGTCCCCTGCCCCACCCTGTCCCCTCACTCAGGGGAATCCTGCAGGCCCAGCTCCTCTGGCCACCCAACTCAACAGTTCAGTTGCTCCAGCTGAACTGCAGCCTGTGCTCCATTATCTGTGTGACTACCCTGCAGAGCTGCTGTGCCCAGGGCTGATACTGCTCCCACCTCTCTGCCATCTGTCTGTGAACTCCCACCAGAGCATGGCAGGGGTGCCCAGGAGTGTGGAGTAGGTGCATGGAGCAGAGGACAGGCTGCCTACCCCCCTCCTCATTTGCCAGGCTAATTCAACCAGGACTTCACATAATGGGAAACTTCCCAAGCCATTCCTAGAGATCCCTGAAGCCACAGACAGGCAGGCTGGGGGTGTTCCTGGCTGCCAGCCATGTTCTTCTGGTCTCTGCTGTGGGGCTAAAGAACTTTTGCAAGTAGGGATGGCATTACTCCTGCCAGCAACACTCCACTGGGTTAATCCCTCCTGCATCATCAGACCCCGGCTGAGGGGATGGAGCCAAACATGCCACTCATCCCACAATACTGGATACCAGCCTGTGGCTGTTCTCTCAACACCAGCCACACTCTGCTGTCACTGGCAGCACTGTGGGCACCACAACTTTATCATCCACAGCCACTGGTGCACAAACATGCAGCCTTGTGGCAGCAGCACAGGGTGCCACAGCTGAACAGGTAGCTGCCCAGGATGGGAGCAGGGAGCAAGGTGTTAATGATCAGCAGCCAGTGAAATGCATCACTTATCTCCCTCCTGAGTAGCCAGGTCAAGATCCTTGAACCGCTGCCATATGCTGTTTGCTGCTGTGAGAGCCATGTCCTGAGCCGAGTCCTGCCCACAAACAGTGGGGTCTACAGGCCCTGTCCCCCCTGCCCACGCAGAGCCCAGGGAGCCACAGGGGTCTGACAGCCCAGCAAACCTTCCTTCCTGGGATAGGGGCAAGAATGGCCTCTGAGAGGAGCAGTGTGAATCCTGTGGGCTTAGCCCTGCCACAGGCACGTCCTTGCCCACGGCTGGTCCTCCCCATCCCTCCCAGCCCAGCCTTGCTGCATCCAAAGGGTCTGAGCTCCTGACCTGCAGAACACCCCAACAACACGGAAGTTTGAAAAGCAATGGAGTTACTCTTGCAAAACCTATTCCCTAACTGCTCATTCCAGGGTCCTCAACTGAGAGTGGCTTTTTGGCCAGCGTGAAGGAATGCAACAGACTTGGCTTCGGCGTCAAAAGCATTTTGAAACCGTCAGCAATAAATCCTCCATGGGAGATTTCACAGTGGAAAATGGGGCAAAATGTGCTGGGGGGATGGGGACTAGCACTCCAATTTGCTTGGAAAGTCACTGCAGGAAACCTGGGGCTGCATCAGGGAGAGACCAGGAAGCAGGACAGGAGCAGCCACCTCCTCCCTCCCAGCACGGAGGACAGAGTGGCACAGCCAGGTCTGTGCCAGAACTGCACACAGGATCCACACAGTGGTTTCCCAGCACTGTGGAGAAATCCCTGGTCCCAAAGTCACCATGTGGAGCAGGGGCAGGTTTGGGCAGCAGGAGCTGCCAACCCCCTGAGCATCACAGGGTTCTGCATCCTGGCCCATCCGACACCGGCTCGAGGAGCACCAAGCCAGGCTCCAGCTCACCCCCTGCACCAAGCAGCCACGCTGGCAGCACTGCTGGGGATGTGCATTGCAAGCTGGCTGGGGAGGCTTTCTTAGGGAAGGAGTGGGGCCAGGCTGGGGGAACCTGATTCCTGCCCTGGGCCTGTGCACACTGAGCTCGGGATCAGCCGGCAGCCCAGGAGGAGTGAGCCTGCACTGGCAGCAGCTGGCCCTGGGACACAGAGCTCCAGAAGGGGCTACGGGAGGCGCAGCACAAGCGGGTGCCGTAACACAGTGTGCTGCATGCGCTGCCAATGTTTGGTCCAGAACATTCCCAGGTGGCTGCAAGGTCCGTGCCGGGCGGCAGCGGGTCACTGCCAGCACGGGACTGCGTCAGCAGGCAGAGTCCAGGCGGCACCGCGCACACGTGGGCGCGCGGCAGCGGGCAGGGAGCCGGCCAGACACGGCTGTCCTCTCACACGAGGCCTCGGAGGACCCTCTGGGCACAGTCCCTGCTGTCACCCCAGGGCACCCAGGAACTGCTGCAGCCTCAGCTGCTCGCTCTGCACAGCGCCCCTGGGTGCTGCAGGAGCTGAGGTGGTTCTTGGGGGGAAGAGCAGCTGCCATTAGGGCTTCTCAAGCCCTTCACAGCATGGTTCTGGGCAGACCCAGCCACTACACCAAGGGGGCAGAGAGGGTGGACACCCACCGTGCCCCCAGGGACACCTTGGCTGGTGCTCGGCATCTGCAGCCACACGCCAGGACTGGCACCACCCTCCCCAAGATCCTTGGTGCCCCATCCTGGCCTGGCATAGTGGGGATGGGCTCTGGAGCCTGCAGGATCCCACAGACCAGGACTGCAAGCGCAGCTGGGGGTGTGGGAGCAAGAGTCATTGCGGGGGGGGGGGGACGACGGACTGAGCACATCGGGCAGCAACCAAGGCCAGAACTGATTAATGCTGCTCAGAACAGCTGTTACACATTAACTCCTTGTTTGTCCCATAGGTCCCAGCAGGAGCCTCCTACCAGCACCCGGGGCCCAGGAGCAGGGCTGGGGCACCATCCCCCTGTGGGCACTGGTACGCCTTGGGCAGGAGCAGGAGCCCTGTCGGAGTGGAGGGGGGCGGCTGCGGGCACCCACCGCGCTCAGAACACAGGGGGGACACCGGACGGAGATGGAAAAATCACTCCTGGGGGCTGTTTTTCCAAGGCTTTGGTTCCAGCATTTAGCAGCTGAAATGACAGCTGAGCACCTTCGAAAATCCACCCCGAGCACATGACACCCGGGGCAGGGCGGGGAGGGAGCAGTGAGCCCTGGCCCATCAGAGCCCGCCGGGTGGCGGTGCCAGGCTGAGGTTGAGGAAGCCCCCAAAGTGGAAGGGGGGAAGGTGGGGGGCACACGCAGCAGCCCTGGGCAGGCAGGCCAGGGGGTTGGCCCCGCATGCCCCGGCGTCCTGCTCGCTGCTGAAATAGACGCTGTCCGGTGAGTCCACGGAGGGGTCCTCGTTGAAGTAGTTGTAGGGCCTCAGGAAAAAGCCAACACTGTTCCCCACGGCCACCGTGTTGGGGATGTCTTCAGCATGGGGGACATGCAGGAACCCCACAGAGATCCAGGCGACCAGGTCCTGGGCAGGAGAGAGAAGGGGCATTTATCAGGCCGAGCAGGACTTCCAGCCTGGCGGCTGCTCTGTTTGACTCCAGGGCACGTGAAGCCTCTGTCCAGGAGAGCACCCACAGGGCTCAGCTCCTCTCCCCCTCAGAGCCCCCGGCTTACCTTATTGGTGATGGTCTCGTTGTTGATGAAGTCGGCAAAGGCGATGGTAGGCGTCCAGGGGTCATTCTGGTTGTAGATGCTGGTGCTGGTGGGCTCCTCCTCCTTCCTCTGGGTGACAGCCAGCTGGTACCTGCCAGCACAGGGAGAAAAGGGGCTTGTCCATGTCGGCACAGGGCAGGGCAGCCATGGCATTGCTGGCTGGACGCATTGGCAAACTGGTGCATGCCAGGGGACCTGCTCTGTCCTGGGGCAGGGAGGGAAAGGGCTGGCAGGGATAAGCATGGCAGTAATGGGCAGCAGCCCCAGCACCTTTGGACTTGCAGGGAATGCCTTACTGCCCATGGCTTTTCCAGCGTGGCTGGGGAACACAAACTGATCCAGGCACAGATGCTGCCTCTCGATGCCCAACACAGTCCCTTTAGCCACAGCTACTTCTCATCCATCAAACTCCCCCAGCATGAACTCTGTTAGTTCACCCTGGCAGCAAGACTGGTCTGTGTTTGTCTCAAGCATTTTCTAAAATACATTCTGTCCTCAAGGGAAGATACACAACCTGGGGAAGCCAGTGCTTCCCTTGGGAATTAGTCCTGCAGCTTGGTTCCCCTCAAAGAGAAAAACATATGTCGTTTCTCTAAATTAGTCTGATCTGGGGTCAGATTCCCGCCTGTGACCTACTACGAGCAGATGCCATTGAGCAACTTTTCAAGGCAATTTCAGAGCAAAAAGCCATGCATGTTTTCCGTTTAACCCTTCCCTGCAGCTTGGCACAGGCCTGCCCAGAAGTGGCAGCTCCCCCACATCAGGAGCAGGAGGAGCCAGGACTGCAGGGGTGAGTGGGGGAATAGGGATTGGGAGCTAAGTGCTTCCCAGAGCTGTCACCCACCTGCCCCAGCTGACAGACCGCTCCATGGAGCTGTTGATGGGCAGGTGCTTCCCAGAGAAGCTGATGATCTGGATCCGGTAGCTGCGTGGGTGCCCCCACTTGTTGGGCTTGGGGCTGGCAAAGGAGAGGTAGCGGGGCATGGGGGCATTGAGCGGGAACGCGGCCTCATCCTCCCTCTCCAGCCTTTTCCTGCGGAGGTACGGACGCTCGATGGTGTTCTGCGTGCTCCAGGGATCTTTGATAATCTCATACTCCATGTCCTGAGTCTCCAGGAAGTTCATCTGACCTGTGAAGCAGAAGGGAAAACACTTTCGACCTCCACACCCCAGGCAGAGCCGCAGGCCACAGTGAACCACAGCCAGGAACGAAGGTGGCCAGACCTACCGTCGACATCAAGGTCCACCTTGTAGTGCATGTGGTGGAGGTGCATCGTTCCCAGCGTGTGGGGCCCAACCCTGTTGCCATAGTTGGTGCCTTGGCCGTGGAGGAAGGAGGTGCTAATGTAGCCGGTAGCATGCACACGGACCTCCACGGCCCCACTGCCGTGGAACATGAAGTCCCAGATGTAGTCGTAGTTAATGAGCGTGGAGATGGTCCGGATGACCAGCGTGTTCTTCCTCAGCCCGCCATAGTAAAAGGACTGTGAGTCGGAGAAGTGGCGCCGCAGAGGGAGGGCAGAGTCGTGCTCGAAAATGCAGAGCGAGTTTTGGTTGGTTTTGGGAGTATCTGACTCTGCCAGGTAGTGCCGGTCCACATAGGTCGCTGTGTAGGGGCAGTCGAGGCCCTGGACCAGCTCGTAGGCAAACCTGCCGATGCCAAAGCTCCCATCAAGGTAGCGGGTGGACATGCCCCCAGGGCAGTTGGAGCCGTACAGGGCTAAGGCTTCCTGGAGACTCAGCTCATAGACAATCCTCTCCCCCCGGTACCTGATGTCGAAGAGGCGCGGGCCGGAGTTGGGGTTCATGCCCAAGGCGATGCTCCAGCCCTGGTAGGTGATGTGATTGTCCCTGATGCTGTAGCGGGGACCCTGGGGCTCAAACTGCAGTGGACCCAGGGAGTCAGGCGGGCGCCGGGGCCTCATTGAGCCCAGCACCTCCTTGGCCTGGGGCTTCTTGAGCCTGACGACCTCCAGCGTGCGGGCCAGGAACTCCCGCTCCAGATCCTCCGTGCTGGCAAAGTACCGCCCGTTGTAGAAGACTTTGCTCAACTGCCAACGGGAGACGTGGAGGTCCCTGTGCTCCACCAGCACCTCCAGCCCCACTGGCGACAGGTAGTAGCCGGTGCCAGCCACATTGTGGAAAAGGACAAACCAGGTTGTGCGGTCACCGGACTTGAAGCCCCGCGGGGCCGTGGTGAGCGCGGCCAGGTCGGTCCCGTCAGACTCGCAGCACGCGGTGAGGAATTGCGGCGCCTTTTTCAGCTCCCTCTGGATGAGGGCGTTGATATCCACGTACTCCTTGCCAGTAACAGGTCTGCGGTGGTACGGCACCTTCCCCCCGTACTTCTGCACCGTCACGTCCCGGTGGTACGCCGGCGTTGGCAGGGG
>JAWWES010000080.1:2435647-2455404 GCA_035583135.1 Lophotriccus pileatus | reverse complement strand
CGCGCCCCGCGCGCGTCACGTCCGGCGCGCGGCGATGGCGGGGCGCGCGCGGGCGGCGCGATGGAGGCAGCGCGGGCGGGCGGCGGCGGCACCGCGCACGTCAGCTTCGTGTGCCAGCGCTGCCTCCAGCCGCTCAAGCTCGACACCTCCTTCAAGGTCCTCGACCGCCTCACCATCCAGGAGCTCACCGGTACCGCCGGCGCGGCGCGGCGGGGCGGGGCGGGGGACTGGGGCCGGGGTGAGGCCCAGGCGCGGGCCCGGCTGACGCCTCCTCTCCCGCAGCCCCGCTGGTGACCGCCGCCCCTGCCCGGCCCGGGGACGCGCACGAAGAGGAGAGCGCCCTGACGGAGGTACGGCGGGGTCGGGCGAGGCGGGGCGCGGCGGCCGCTCCGCCGGACCCCCGGTGACGGTGCCCCCTTACCCCCAGGAAACCTTCGCGGAGAATCGGCAGGATGGCGTGTCCAGGAGGTTCATCCCTCCAGCCAGGTACGGCCGCTGCCCCCGCGCTCTCGCCGGGCCCGGCCCAGCTCGGAGCCCGCCTGCTCCTTCCAGGCAGCCCGAGCCGGCACTAAGGGAAAAGGTCCCCGCCGGACCTTAGAGCCTGTCCCGCGGGAGCCCCGTGGCCCTCGGGCTGCTCGGCAGTTGGAACACACAGAACTCCTCGGCACTCGGGGGGCTGCTCCTCAACTGTGGGTCAGAGCCGGTAGAGCCCCCAAAACACGGGCTGCCCCCCTGTGCTCCCCCCCCTCTTGGCCCAGCCCCAAGTCCGGGTCTGGCACTGGAGCTGCCTCCCTCCCCGTGCCCCTCAGCACTCACCTCGGTAACGTTCTTTCCAAGAATGATGTCAACAGAAAGCGCCAACAGCTTCACCCTGATCGGGGAGGCGTCGGATGGCGGCACCATGGAGAACCTCAGCCGCAGACTGAAGGCAAGTGGGGCTCGAGCTGGTAAATTCGGGGACTTGTGAATGCAGCATCAGTTTTGCTGGGGTGCCCTGCAAAACTAAACTGCAAAGTTCTGCCAAGTACTGGCCTTCCAGGGGGGGCTTGGTTGGTGAGTAGTTCAGTAAAGCTGGATTGTATCAATTGATATTTGGCCCCCAAAGAAGACTTTGCCAACTGGAGCCGCTGAAAGCCAGCAGGCAGAGCTGCCTGTGGCCCTCACCTGCACTAAGGTGAGCTCTTTCCTGCAGGTCACCGGCGACCTCTTCGACATCATGTCTGGGCAGACGGACGTGGATCACCCCCTGTGTGAGGAGTGCACGGACACCCTGCTGGACCAGCTGGACACACAGCTCAACATCACGGAGAACGAGTGCCAGAACTACAAGTGAGTGATCCAGAGGTGACCCGAGACCAAGCAGGATCAGCACGGAGGGGTCGGGGTTTGGCAAGAGGTGCAGGGGCTGCCACGGAAGCGAGGACTGGCAGTGGGGCACTTCCCGGGATCCCTGTTTTGGTAATCCCGTCTGCTCTCCTTTAGGAGGTGTCTGGAGATACTGGAACAGATGAACGAGGACGATAAGGAGAAGCTGCAGACAGAACTGAAAGAACTGGCGCTGGAGGAAGAGCAGCTGATTCAGGAGCTGGAGGACGTGGAGAAGAACCGCAAGATTGTGGCTGAGGACTTTGAGAGGGTCAGGGCAGAGGCCGAGCGGCTGGAGCAGGAAGAGGCTCAGTGAGTGAACTGTACCTGCAGCCTGTGGTGGGGGTTGGAGGCAACAAAGAAACGTTGTAACGTGAGAAACCCATAAATGTGCCCAGTAGCTTGTTCTCTGCAGAAGGGAAGACTGCCAGACCAACCTGACCCAGAGAGCCGTCCCTCTGATGTGAAAGGTGGCACTTAGCGCTTCTTGTCTTGCTTTTGCTCAAAGGTATCAGAAGGAATACTGTGAGTTCAAGAGGCAGCAGCTGGAGCTGGATGATGAGCTGAAAAGTGTGGACAACCAAATGCGCTATGCCCAGATGCAGTTGGATAAATTGAAGAAAACCAATGTGTTCAACGCCACCTTTCACATCTGGTAACGTAGGCACTGGAATATTTGCTTGGAAGCTGCAGTGTGGGGCTGTTTCAGTCACGCTGCATTCAACAGGAACCTGTCATGTGTGTGTGGCTGGCACTGTGTGTGCCGTGCTGCTGGGACACGGCCCCTGTTCAGTTCTTGTGCCAGGAGCTGTTCCCAGCCCAGCAAACTTATTTATAATCCCTCTTATCACAGGCACAGCGGGCAGTTTGGCACAATAAACAACTTCAGGCTTGGCCGCCTCCCCAGCGTTCCTGTGGAATGGAATGAGATCAACGCTGCCTGGGGCCAGACCGTGCTGCTGCTGCACGCCCTGGCCAACAAAATGGGCCTGAAGTTTCAGAGGTACACACAGTACCACACACAGGTGCCTTACAGCCCAGAGAAAGGCAGGGCAGGCTGAGTGAATCCTGTCTCCTTTCAGATACCGTCTTGTCCCCTATGGCAACCACTCGTATTTGGAGTCCCTCACGGATAAATCCAAGGTGAGAGATCCTGCACGAGTCAGGGGACGTTGACCTTGAGTGCCAGAGCCCTGGTCACCCTGGCAATGCAGCAAACTTGGTTTTTGTGAGTGTGGGGTCCAGGAGAGCTGGCTGCCCCAGCTCCTCCAGCGTGGTAACATCTCACTCCACATCCTCTATCAAGCCCCTGTTTCTGCTAGCCCGTGGTGTTAAAAGTGACAGAACTGTTGAATTGACACACCATAGCTGGCTGGAGGCAGATGGAGTGATTTGGGGTGACTGGCAGGTGGGTGGAGTGATTTGGGATTGGTGGAGGTCAGGAACACGTGGCAGGCACTGAGACAAAACCAGTCGCACTCGCTCTGCGCCACAAACTGTTTCTGAGTGTCCCGTGGCGAATTCAAGGCTCACACGAGGTTAAAGAGCTGCAGTGACTGTATTTAAAACAAGTGCTTGGGGTGCCTGATACAAAGTTCTTTTCTAGGAGCTCCCCTTGTACTGCTCTGGAGGCCTGAGGTTCTTCTGGGACAATAAGTTTGACCACGCCATGGTGGCGTTCCTGGACTGTGTGCAGCAGTTTAAGGAGGAAGTGGAAAAAGGTGAAACCCGGTTTTGTTTGCCTTACAGGTGAGTGTTGCCACGTAACTGTCAAATTAACCCCTGTGTGCTGTCCCCAGCACTGCTTGGTGTTTCAGTCCTGGCTTTCTTGGAGTCATCTGGGATTCTTTATCACGTGCACTTACTAGTTTAATTGAAATTTAAAGCCAGCCCCTCAGGTGAAAACCTGAGGCTTGTTAGATTCCCTTTAAAAACAAAGTATTATTACAGTATGAATGTCAGATTGAAAATTCAGTGCTTGATGTCATACTGAAATTAAATGTTTGCAGATGTAGTGCATTAGTGCACTAATAAAACCTTGTGTGTGATACAGGATGGACGTGGAGAAAGGAAAGATTGAAGACACGGGTGGCAGTGGTGGCTCCTACTCAATTAAAACACAATTTAACTCTGAGGAGCAATGGACAAAAGCACTAAAATTTATGTTAACTAACCTGAAATGGGGCCTTGCCTGGGTCTCATCCCAATTCTATAACAAGTAACTGTGGTCATAATTTGACCTGGGCTGCGGGTGTCTGCATTAATGTTGGAGAAAGGCAAGTTAAGATGTCTCTTAATATTAACCAGTACAAAATGTTTACAATACCAAAAATCCACAAGACACTTTATTTAAAATGCCATTATTACAAGTAGTTTATAGAAAAGCAATATGCAAAGTTGTATCATTGAGTTGAACAGAATAAACTCAGCTATTAAATGGATGCTAAACTGGTACTTTTGGGATTTATGGCCATTGTTACAAACAGAGGGAATAACATGGAAAAAAACTCCCAGAACTCTGCCTGGTCACTAAAGAGTAACTACAGTGTAAAATAAAGCATTTTCAAGTCACATCAGCACTTCTTTGTACCACTGAGCTTAACAGGGTTTGATACCACTTAAAACAGTGTGTAATCCCTCCTGCACCCTGTTCCTGCACAGGGCTGCACTGAGGAAACACTAAAACTGTTCCTCACTCTGCTTTCCTTCAGCACTGCCTGGCACAGCACAAACCCTGGCACTCCCAGGGATGTGCTGCCTGGGCATGTGCTGTCACAACAGGATTCTGTCCTCATCACAGTGGTCGTTACTGGCTGTGGGAGGGCAAGAGCAAAAGTGCTCCGAGTGCTGGCGGAGAGGCAACAGTCACAGGCAGCTGGAGATGGGGATTTTAGAAAAGCAGCAGGTGGAGACAGCACAGCACAGTTCCAGACAAGGTGGTTCTATTTCAGGGGCGAAATCCTGCCCTTGGGAGCTTTGGCTCCACCGCTCCCATCCGCAGTGCTGCCCAGGATGTGCTTCAGCACCGCGTACATGAACTCCAGGATGCTCTGGGGAGTAATGCCAGTGATACAGTTCAGATGCTCCACAACCTGAAAGAAAACAAAAAGAGGGTGCCTAAAAAAGACAGGGTGCCCAAAGGCCACGAGTTTACAGCCTAACAGGAGTAACTGCTCCATGGGGCACGTTTCACAGGGAGCTGTCCCACGGGATTGCTTCTCTACCTGCCAGTGAAACGCTGCCTGTGGGGGGTTGTCCTCGCTGTGAAGCACTGAAGGCAAGGACACACACCAGTGCCAGCAGATGCTGCACCACACCACGGCCTCCTGAGGCCCAGGAACTTCCTGCTAAAACCCCTGAGATGTTCCCTCCCTCGTGCCATTGCCAGCACAGCCCCACCTATCTCCTCGAGATAAACCACCCTGGTGTCGTGTTCCTATAGGGCCAACACATCCAGCAGCGACTGTACCTGATCCCAGTGCCCAGGGCTCAGGATGAACATGCCTGTGCTGATGATTCCAACAGCCAAGAGCATGAAATCTTCCTTCACTGTCAAAAACTTATCTCTGTAGAAGGAGAAGTGTGTTCAGGTGTAAAACGCTGCTTCGCAGCTCAAAAGCACCCGCTGCTGCAGCTGCCAAAGGCCCTGGACAAACTGGCTTTTTCAGGCCAACCAAAGCCTGACCCTGGGACCTGGAACTGATAGTGCATGGCTAGCCTTTCATGACCAAGTAAAACACTTTCCTTGCCCCTGAAGCAGCTGTGGAGAAGCATGTTGCCGTGAACTGCTGTTTTAAAGGAACAACGCTGAAAGCCCCCCCCCCAATTAATTCTTTTTAAAAAGATGCCCCCCAAAAATGGCATAATGGGAATTATGCTGCTATTCATTAGCTTTTCTTTAGGGCTTAATTTCAAAGGGTTTTTAAGTCATAGTCAGGTAAGACCCTTACACCTGCAGCTGGTTGGGCGTGGAGTTTTCGACGGCGACCTTCAGCAGGGTGTCGTAGATGGTCTCTCTGGCCAGGTAGCAGAAGTCCAGCAGCTGCACACACATTTGGTGCAAGGGTTTAGCAGGAAGCAAGCACCCATTGTGTCCTGGCAGAGATCACACCATCAGCCCAACATTTTGGGTCAATAAGTTGAATTAGAAATGTTTCTGAGGAAAAGTGCCCCGTCTCTGACTGCCACATGCTCCCTCAGCCTCAGTATAATTTCACTCACTCTGACATTCAGGTTGTCACTACTGGGCCAAGAAAATGGTGACTGATTGTAGACAATGTGGCCTTACACCAGGTTTGGGGGGGTTTAAACTCTTATAACTGGCTGTCCAACAACATTCATCACGTTCTACAAAGAGCAAAGTTCTCATCTGAAAAGTGAAGCCCTGGACAATCTGAACAGTTCCACGTGCAAAAAATCTCTAATGTGAGATGTTTTGATTCAGATCAGCACCAGCTCTATTACTCTTTTAAAAAACTTCCTTCCCATTCTCTTTGATATTCTCACCTAGAACCTCCAGAAGCAATTCCACGTAGGCCAGTGGAGTGGACACGTTGATGTGGAACTGCAGAGTGTTTAAAACAGCAAGCTCTGACTCCAGCAACTCCTGTTTAGTGTAGGAATATTTTAAGGATTGCAGAAATTTTAAAGCTGTGTCACTGGTCACTCTCTGAAGAGGGAAAAAGAGAAAACACATCTTCCAGGCAATAAGGCCCTTGGTAGGAACGAAGTGCTCCCTCACCCCCCTCCTTCCCACTGAGAAACCCAGCTCGGACCTTTCCCAGAGTTTTCCTCAGCTCCACAAACCATCCCCAGGCAGGTGTTAACCCCTGCAGCCACACAATTTTTGACAACCACGGGCCAAGCATTTCCTGCCCTTTTTTTCCCCCACCACTGGGCACGTTTCCCCGCCAGTCCTCACTGGGCAAGCGGCAATTTGCCTGCCCCGAAGGGAACTGTCATGTCTCTCGCGTTTCATTATCACCGTTGTCTTTCAGAGGGGAAATCTGTTTGTAAAGAGAGGTGGACACGCTGCAGATTGAACCCCAGTGCTAAAGCAAGGACAGGCCGAGCTGGCTTACGCTATAATGCAGGGAGAGTTTGCTCGCGAGCTGAACGCACGACACGAGTCGCAGGACAAAGGTGTTGACTATCTCATCCCTCACAGAGCTCCAGGTGCTCCCTTGTCCTTGGGCACCACCTTTAACACTCCCACTGGAGGACTCCCACATCTGTTCTACCTGCTTGATCATAAACCTGCAAAACCCACAGTTGCTCAGAGCATGGTTCTCTTTGCTGATCAGAAGGAAGAGAGGCAATTCCACAGAGCACTCGGCACACACAGACCTCGTGTGTGGTTTGGGTGAGGGGACGGAGCAGGACAGGGCAGGACAGAGCATGGGCAGCACAGCCAGAGAACAAGAAACACCAGGCTCTCGTTACCTTTCGAGTAACTCGACTGCTTGGTACTTCGTCGATTGGTCCAAGTGCCATTTTTCAGACAAGAGGAATATAAATTCTGCAAAGAGCACAGCAGTCACTCGTTCAGTCTCCCGAGGCTCAGCTGTGACCCGCCCCAGGGGCCGCTGTAGCCAAGTCAGTCTCACCCACGATCCGCGTGTCCTTGAAGCTCCCGGCATGCTCCGGCAGCTTGCTCAGGTACTGCTCATTCTCCGTGGCCAGGTGGATCAGCGCGTCCTCGATGATTTCAGGAGTGACTCCCCTGAACACGGGGCCTGGGTCAGGGGCCCAGGGTTCCACGGGCACCGGCGACCCCATTTAATTTAGCAGGTGGGGGCCGGAGCCATAATGACGATAATGGTTCCACCAGCCCCACAGGGACGGGCCAGGCCAGGGCAGAGCCCCGCCGGCCCCCCCGGGTGCCCGGAGGCACCGCTGGGAGGGCAGGCCCGGTCCGTGAGGCTCTGATGGGGCGGGGCAGGGTCAGGCCACAGGCCCGGTCACTGTAGGCCCAGCCCGGGTCTCGTGACCCCGCTCCGCCAATCAGCGCGCCCCGCGGCAGGCGCGCGCCGGGCTTCGGCCAACCACTCGACGCCGCTCGCCTCCCGCGCCCTCCGATTGGCTAGCGCCCGCCGACCGGATGGGACGTCACTGCGCCGCGCGGGAGGCTGCGGGGGAAGATGGCGGCGCCAGAGGAGCCGGGCGCGGCGGCGGCGTTCGCGAAGCGCATCGACCCGTCCCGGGAGCCCGGGCTCAGCCCCGAGCAGCGCCGCCTCATGGCGCAGGTGGAGCACGCCCAGCGCCAGCGCGTCCTGCAGCGTCGACTCCGCGGCCGCAACACGCTGCTGGCGCTCGGCATCGGCGCGGTGACTCTTGGAATCTGTATCCTCCGGGGCCGGACCGGGGCGGGGCCGAGGGAAGCCGGGGCCGCGCCCACTGCTTTTCCTTAACAACTCCCGCAGATGGGTACACCTTCTACTCGGTGTCCCAGGAGCGGTTCCTGGACGAGCTGGAGCAGGAGGCGGAGGCGGCGCGGGCCCGGGCGCGGGCGCGGGCCGAGGGCGCGGCGAGCTGAGCGCGGAGCGCCCGGCCCGGCCTGGCCCGGCCCGTGACTGAGCTGCTGCCCCCACGGGGCTGGACGGGCCTCGAGCCCGCGGCAGCCGCGCCCCGGGGGTTCGGGCCTGCCCCGTGCTCAGCGTGGGCCTGGGGAAGGTCCCGGGGGCTCCCCGCGGACAGCCCCCACCCCGGGGCTTTTGCTGGGACCGTACCCATGGGAAGGACAGGGGTGCCCAGGTCCCACCACTCCTCACAATAAACCCTCTGACTGGAGACTGTGTCACTGGCCGTGCTGCTGGGCAGAGCCCGGCTCGGGATCTCACCCCCCCCCGGGGGGCTGCTGGGGTGGGATTTTCTGTGCTGCTCTTTTATTGTGGCGCAGCGAGGCCAGCGGCCACAGACACACACACACTATTTGTATTTAATCCATGTTTATGAAAATGCCTTCTGCACACCAGTTCTTAACAAAGTGCTCCTGGATCCTGCAGCTCCTGGTGCTCCAGCTCCATCCTGCAGCAGGGCTGTGGGGAGCTCGTCCCACCCCGCAGCAGGGCGGGTGGGGGGCTCAGCCCCACGGGGGAAGGGGATGGAGGTCGGCGTGGTGCAGGGCTGGGGCGAGCAGAGGCTGCAGGGTGGGCTCAGCTCAGTAAAGCCACAAGAGGTGGGGACACCTGGCACACGTCCTCCAGCAGAGGGGCTGGGGACAGCAGGGAGGGCGCAGGGTTGGAGGTGGGACAGATTTGCCCCCAGCCTGCAGGGTCCCCACCGCAGGTCCGGGTTGTCCAGGGGGTGCAGGGGCTCTGCCCTGGGGGCCACAGGCACTTGGATGAGGTAGTTCACGTAGTCACTGCTGGCCGGCTGGCTACTGTGGAGAGAGGTGGCCATGAGCCAGGAGCGTCCCAGGATCACCCCCACCCCTCAGCCTCGCCCTTACCACACGGCCGAGGTCGTCGGCGAAGGTCACGCCCTTGCTGAGCCGCTGCTCCTGCGAGCCCGTGCTGCTGCCGCTCAGCGAGTTTCGGCGCATGATGCCTGCGGGGACAGCGGCCCTGAGCGGGGACCCCACCCCTGCAACACCCACCCCGGAGGGGTCCCACAGAGCCCACCCAGCTCGGGGTTGTAGCAGGAGCGGGGCTGTCACCTGCGGGCTGTGCCAGCTCCAGGCGCTGCAGGCTGTTGCGGCGGGAGGGGTTGAAGCTGCCCTTGGAGAGGCGGCGCTGGCGGCTGGACAGCATGGCGGCGGGAGAGACGATGCCCAGCGGCGGCTGCTTCCCCATCCGCAGGTACAGCTCCTCGATCTCCTTCTTCTGGGCGCTCTGCAGCAGCTGCACCTCGGCCAGGTGCCTGCGGGAGGACATGGTGTGTGTGGCAGCAGGGCCTTGGGGAAGGAGCGTCGCCCTCCTGCCTGGGGCGGGTGGGAAGGCCTGTGCCCTCCTGCAGGCCCCGCGTCACCTCCCCAGTGCATCCCGCCCTCCTGCTCACTTCTGGCGCAGGTTCTGCAGCTCCTCCCAGATCTCCTCGTCCTCGCTCTCGGTGTCGTCGCTGCTCACGTAGGTCAGGCTGCGGGGGTAGCTCAGCCACACCTGGCTCAGCACGGCCTGGGGGGTGCTGTCTGTGCCCTCCTCCCCGGGGCCTTCCTGGTCGCTCTCCAGTGGCTGCACTGGCACCGAGCCCTCCTTGGCCGGCGCCTCCTCAGCCTTGGCTTCCTGCTGCGCCACCTCCAGCACCGCATCCGAGTCATTGCTTGAGCTGTGGCCCGTGTCGGGGGCCGTGGGAGGTGGGGAGCCACTCGCTGCTGGCTCCACTTGCTGCTCCCCCTCACTGCTGCTCCCATCTGGCACGGGGGACGGCGCAGACGGGTCCTTGGTTGGTATCACCTGGAACCGGCCCAGCACCTGGGGCTTGGCTTCTGCTGGGCACAGAGGGACAGCTGGTGGGGTTCAGGGCTCATGGGCTGGTGGGAGCATCATGAGCCCCAGCCCTGCCCCACCTCACCTTCGTTGATGGGCGAGAGCCGGGCCATGGTTGCAGTGGGGGCCGGCGACTCCGACACGATGAGTGAATGGCTGGGCTTGAGGACACTGGGTGGCACCTGTGGGACCTGAGCACCATCAGCTTCCCCATCCCACATCCACCCACATCTTCTGTTCCCCCAGTGCTGCTCCTGTGCCCTGGGACCCACTGCCCACTCAGTCCTCCCTGAGTATCCAAGTGGCTCCACAACTCATGAGGCTTCCCGTTCCCCTGCAGTTACCACCCAGCCCCCCTGGGAGCTTCACCTCAAGCAGCCTTGGGGAGCCTTTGCAGCCACACACTCACCGTGCTGCCCTCTGGGCTCCCCGGCATGGACGAGCTCAGTGGTGGCAGGGGACTACCCACGGCCTCGCTGTCTGTGGGGCACACTGGGGCTGGTGCTGGGGATGGGAAGGATATGGGCCCCCCGGCAGTGGAGATATCAGCCCCTGCTGACTCCAGGTTCCCACTGCCAGCCAGGACTGGCTTGACTGTGCTGGTGGGGTCGGGGTAGACAAAGCGCGGGGCCCCCAGGACAAGACTCTGCGGCCGTGGCAGCGCCGGAGGGTAGAGGTGCCCACCCGAGCTGGCGATGGGAGAGACAGTGGGCAGCAGCGTCTGGGCCACGCTCATCACTGCCAAGGAGAAGACGTTGGCCAGGGACAGGAGGGGGGTGGTGGGGGACCAGGGTGTGCTGGTCACAGCGGGGCTCAGGGGGCTGCCGAGCTCAGAGGGGACAGGGGATGTGGGGAGAGGCTGTGGGGACAGGAGGGCTTGGGGCAAGGCTGGTGGGACAGGCCCCTCTGGGGTCCTTGTGGGGGTCTGTGGGAACACCGGTGACGACGTGAGCCAAGAGGAAGCCATCGAGTTGAGGGGCCAGGTCTGCATGGAGCCTGCAGAGAGAGGAGAATCAGGAGCGGCTCCCGAGTGCCACCTCCCACCCCCCACCCAGGCATCCCAGAGCCTCGAGCCGGCGGCCCCGGTGTGATGGACACGCCCAGCCCTGCCAGTGCCGGTACCTGCGGGGGCCTCCAGCGGTGCCGGGGCTGCCGGAGCCTCTGCGGGACCTGCCAGGTCCGTGTCCGATGGGGAGCGGCTCAGTGACGGCAGGACGGGGGACTGCTCAGAGAGTCTGGGACTGGTGCAGCCCAGATCTGCAGCACAAGGGTGACAACCAGGCTCAGCCAGGGCAGGACATGCCCCGTGAGAACCCCCCCAAGGCTTGGCTGAAGCCGTCCCCTGCCCTGCATGGGGCTTGAGGGGACGAGAAGGGCCCACACAGGGGCACAGACATACCACTGAGCGAGGATGAGGAGGAGATGGAGCGTGAGAGCCCCTGCAGCTGCAGGTCCACCTGCAAGGAGGATGAGCTAAGCCCAACTCTGGGGCAGAGGCCCCGGCCAAGCTGTGCTAAGCCCCACCCTGGCCCCACCGCCTGTGGAGACAAGAGCTGGAGGCTGTGCCAGGCAGGGGACCGCCACCACTTGTCACAGCAGCGGGCAAGTGACCACAGGAGGACCCTGTATGCCAGCCCCCTCCCCCAGGGCTCTCTGGGACCAGGCAGCACCCTCAGCCACACTCAGCATCAGCAGCTTTGCCAGCACTGGCAGGGCCGGGCTGGCACTCACGGGGCTGCCCACGCCAGCCTCGGCCTCGGGGCTCCTGGGCAGCTCGGCACCGCTGCGCCCGTCCTTGCGGAGCAGGGTCTCCACACGGTGGATGATGTCCCGGATGCGGTTGATGAAGCCATCCCGCTCTGACTTGAGGATGAACTCATTGTGGACCTGGGGGCAGAGGGGCTGGTGAGCACGTGGCACAGCCAGTCAGACCCTTGCCCTCACCCCGCGCTCACCATGACAGCTGCGATTTCCTCCGGGTTGTCCCCGTCCAGGTCAAACTTGAAGGTCACCATTTTGTTGTTGTAGGTCTGCAGCTGGCACTCCACCACCCGGTCGCTCTTGTCGGAGATCTGTGGGTGGCAGGGCTGGCTCAGCCTGGGAGCGCCTGCCTGGCACCCGCCCGGCCCCCGCAGCACTCACGTTGGTTATGCGCAGCCTGGACCGCGCGCGGCGCCGCAGCAGCTTCCCCGAGGCTCGCTTGGGCGGCAGCTTGGTGCTCTGCTCGCTGGCCGAGAGCCCCTCGCAGCCGTCGCTCATGCCCGATGCCACATCTGAGGTGTAGCTGCAGGAAGCCCCAGAGAGCTGGAGCATCAGCCTGGCTATTCCCAGGGGCCACGCTCCCCATCCAGCCCTCACCCAGCCTCCCAACCTCACCTGTCCACCGGGGAGGAGAAGCCGCTGGCAGGGGGCAAGCGCTCTGTGGGCAGCTGCACCGCGATGCTCTGCGGGGAGAGCAGGGGGTGAGCGGGTGCCACGGCCGCCCCGACCACCCCCACCCCCACGGGGCCTCGCTCACCGTGGGGAAGCAGCGCACGGGCCGGGTGGGAGGAGGGCTGGCAGGGTCCCCAGCCACAAAACTGCGATGGGCCAGGTCTGGGGAGTCCAGGAAGCCGGAGGAGCTCAAGTATCCATCGGTCTCACAGTCGGCTGTGGAGGAGGAGCTGGCATGAACCAGAGCAAGGCCTGGGCAAACCCTCCCTGGTTGGGTGCCTGGGAAAGGGCTGTGGGGCTGGAAGAAGGAGAGGGACCCCCCACCCACCTCCCACCCCAGGTCCCCTCTGCCCACCCAGTGCCTACGCACAGGTGGCCGAGGAGTAGCTGGTGTGCCGGTAGGCAAAGTGCTGGTGCTGGTCAGCCTCAGGCTCCTCAGGCTCCGGGGGGAAGGTGCTGCTGAAGACGGAGTCCCTGGAGCCAGGGATGGCTGGGGCAGGTGCGGGGGCACCAGGTGGCCTTGGGGACTTGAGCTCCTCCTCTGGCTCGGCGGGTGATGCCATGTCCTGGACACGCTTCAGCTTCTCCCGCTTGCGCTTGATGGCGACCACACGGTCCCGCACTGCCTTGGCCACCAGTTTGTAGTCGGCCTCACAGATGAAGCCCAGGACCACCTGCATGGAGGGGGCTTGTCACCTCGGGGTGCAGGGACCCCACAGCACCCAGGGCTCCCTTGTTCCCATCCCCACCATCTCCTGGGCCACTTCCTCTGCTACATCCTTGTAGAGCTCGAAGAGGAACTCGATGGCGTTGTTGTCCTTGTATTTGCCGTGCAGCTTCTTCGTGTCATCCATGCGCAACCAGAGCTTGAGCCCAGACTTGACGCCATCATCCTCCTCAGCCAGCTCCACATGCACCCCCGTGTCCTCCTGGAAGAAGGAGTGCTCCAGCAGGTCCTGGATGGTGTACCTGCAGGGGACACAGCTCAGCACGGGCTGGGGGCCAAGGGGGACCGTGCCCCCCAGGCCTCTGCTCTGACCTCACCTCTCATTCTTGTCCATGCGGATGCAGCCTTCGATAATCTCCTTCAGCTCTGGCACTTTCACCTTGTAGAAGCTGCTGGGCTTCAGGCCCTGGGGGTGATGAATGTCAGCACTTTCTTCCGTGCCAACTCGCCACAACGCTGGGCTCCCAGGGTCCAGGGAAGAACCAGCCCAGGGCTCCACTGGTGCTGCAGCAGGTCCCATGGCCAAGCCACGTGTGCCTGCACGAGCCAGGATACCCTGGGGCTCTGGGTTTCCACCCCAGCAGGCAGGAGCTGGCAGGAACTGGCTGTGACCGGCCAGGGCAGACGCCGTGCCCCAGGCAGGGGGTGGCCAAGCAGACCTGCTCCTGTTCCACCCCATTAATGTGCTGGCAGCGCCTGGTGTAGGGTGAGGGACGCAGGGCCTGGCCAAGCCGCGGCCCCACCACCACCACCACCCGCAGCTCCATGCCCCGGCACAGCAACCCCTCACTGACCAGGCTATCTTTAGCCTCTCGCACAACCTTCCCAGTGAGGCATTTTGGGCAGCAGAAAGGCCTGACAAGCTTCAGCTGACTGTCCCCCCCTCCACACCGCCCCTTGTTCTGCCTCCTGCAGCATCACCCACGCCTGGGGCTGGGGCCTCACCGAGGTGACCTTGCGGTAGATCTGGGCAGCGTTCTGGCACTCGGAGTAGGGGTACTCCGAGGTGGCCATCTCCAGCATGCACATCCCGAAGGCGTAGACATCCACCGCCTCGTCGTACTTCTCCTCGTACATCTCTGGTGCCATGAACTCGGGGGTGCCTGGAGGTGGCACTGGAGCTCAGTACCCCCCCCTACAACCCCCCCAGCCCCCGTGAGCCCAGCCACACTGGGACCCCACCTATGACGCTCTTGGCAAAGGAGGCTCGCTTAAGTGTGGCCAGGCCCAGGTCCCCAATCTTGACCGAACCCGTGGGGCCCGTGATGAAGATGTTGTCGCACTTGAGGTCGCGGTGGATGATGGGAGGCGAGCGGGTGTGCAGGAAATGCAGCCCCTTGAGGATCTGCCGGCTCCAGCGCTGCAGCACCTTCAGCTTCATCTCCTTAAACCGCTTCAGGTACCTGCCACAGACCAACAGGGCTCAGATCCCCAGGGCTCAGACACTCCAGCCCTGGCCCAGCCCACCCTCCTCCTGCTGCCATGCCAAGGCTATCCAGACTCAGGTGCCCACACCGGGCAACCAACAAAGAGCACCTCAGCAGGGACCCTGCCCCCTCCCCTGCACACCCCAATCCAGCAGTCCCTGCTCACGTTTTCAGGGTGCCAGATGTCATGAGCTCTGTGACTAGGACAATACAGATCTGCCCTTTGATGGTTGACTTCCAGGAGTCGTAGAAGCGAACGATGTTGGGATGCTGCAGCCCCTTCAGCATCTCCACCTCCTCGCTGAACCGCTGCCGCTCTGTCTTCGACAGCTTCCGCGTCTGTGGGAGCCATCGAGGGGGTGAGGGGGGCACGTGGGGTCTTGCCGAGCACAGGGGGGATGCCCCGGCCATCCCGTTCCCCAGACCTGCTGCCCCCCAGCACAGCACTGCATACGGGGCTGGGGCCGTCCCGGAACGTGCCTTCCCTCCACGCCCCTCTCCCCCCGTGCTGGGTGTGCACAACAGGTGGGGCACCGAGAACCTCGGGTACTTCCCCGCTGTCCCGTGCTGGGGCAGCCCATCCCTCCCCTCGCTCAGCCCCCTGCTGGAGCCCACTCCCCTCCCCACAGGACAGGGAACCCCACCCTGCAGCCGCCCTGCCCAGGGGACACGCGTGGGCTCTGCAGCGGTGGCTGCCATCCTGCCCTGTGCAAACCCGATGGCCACGGCCCTTCTGCCCCCGCCGGGGCACCAAGCTCTGCATGGCGGGGTGCCGGGACAGCCTCAATGAGGCCTTTGTTGGGGAAAGCAGGCGGGGGAGGCTCCAGCCCAGGTTTTTCCATGTTCCTCCTGCTCGAGTTAATTAAACTGGAAACCGAAGCCGAGGGTGCTGAGTGGAGCTGGGGTCGGGGCCAGCGGAGGGGACGGACTCCTATCCTGGAGGGACGCGGCCCAAGAGTGCCGGGAAGAGTGGAGCTGCCTGAACAGAGCCAGAGGAGCCGGCTCCTGCCCTGAGCAGGGCAGCTGTGAGTGCTGAGCCCTGAGCAGGAGCAGGAGCACTGACAGCTCCACCACAGCCTGGGGTCCCGATAATCTCAGCTGCTGCAGAGCCTGGGGCCTTCCAGCTGGGACCCCTGCCCAGCCCATGCTCGGGGGGCAAGGAAACCGGAGCTGCCACCGTCAGCGCTGCCAGAGCCGTGCTCGGCCCCTTGGCCGGTGGCCGCCATCCATCAGCCCCAGCAGCTTTCGTAATATTTTCATTGCATCACAGGTGGCCCCACGGCCGGACTGGAGCCGCTTCATAATCCCCCCTGCATTTAACACACGCTCAGGGACCGGCTCAGCCCAGATGAGAACCTGAGCCTGCTGCAGAGGGATGAATGGGACCTTTCATACGCGAGGAGGAAAACAGCACCCGAACCCCTGCATGGCCAGCAGCAATCACCGGCTGCCCTGCCCAGTGCCACAGCCCCCATCACGCCCTTCGGCTCCCCACTGCCCACAGAGGCATCCAGAGGCTTCGCTGCACCCCGCAAACCTGCGAGGGCACAAGGAAGCTGTCACAGGCTGCGAGCAGGGGCAGAGAGGGAGTTGTGGGTGGCCACGGCTCTCCCAGCTCAGTGAGAGCAGACCCCACCAGGATCATTTGTGCCAGCACGGCCCCCACTGTGCCACCCCCGACCTCAGCATGAGGCCACCTCTCCCAGGGTGCCTGCAGCAAAGTCTGGGGGAGCTGAGTGTGTCCCTTGAGCCTGTGCCAGGGCTGCTGGGCTCACCTGGCACCGTTCCTCCTGCACGACCCGAGTGGCAGCCGCTCCCAGTCCCAGGCATCCCAATGCTCTCCCCATCGACTGCGGGGATCTGTGGCCAGAGGAGCAGTGGGGAGGGCAGGGCAGGCAGGGCTGCCAGCATGGACATGCTGCATGGCACGGGCACAGCACGTCCTCTCCTAAGAGCGCCCGCACAGGGCGGAGGAGGACACTGGGGATGGCGGTGTGGGGACGGTGAGGAGCTGGTGGCAGTAGTCCAGCCCCATCCTGTGAGCCAGGAGCTGGCTGCCAGGGAGCCTGGCACAGCCAACCCCAGGAGCTGAGGCCAGCAAGGGAGGAGGGAGGGCTGGGCAGGCTGGACGAGGATGGATCTCGCCTCTGCAGCAGGACCTGTCCCCAGCACTTGGCAGTGTTGGTGCTCGGCACACTCTGCAGCACTCACGGGGCTCTCCCATTCCCACAGCCCTTGGTTGTCCTGCTCCCCACAGCCCTCAAGGGCTGCACAGTGGCACTCTCACTCTGAAGGAGCATTCACAGCAACACCATGGTGGGGCACAGAGCGGGCTCTGCAGAGTGCCCAGCAATGGCCACAGCACCCGCAGCCACAGGGAGGTCCCAGCCCCCCTGCACAGGAGGCAACCCTACAGCAGCAGTGGGTGCTGCTGCCTCACTGCCCTGCCCACAGGTCTGCCCTGCCAAGCAGGGAGCTCCTGCGTGCTCACAGGCATGTGAGCACACACACAAGGTGCCCCACAGCCCCGGGGCTGCTGGCTGAGGTTACCAGTCCAGTCTGGGTGCTGGAGCCAGGGGAGGCACGACAGCACCCGCTGCCCAGGATTCTCTTGCCCACTGGATAGCCCCAAGGGGGTTCCACAGGAAAAATCACTCACAGACAGGTATTTACAGCCCAACCCCACTCTGGGCCTCTGGTTTCCTCCCTGCTTCCTCCTTCCCCATTGCCCGCAGCACCTACCACAGAAATAGTCCTGGGCTAAAGCTGGAAAGCACAAACAGCGGGGCTGTGGACACAGGCAGGAGGCACAGACAGATGCTGTGTTCAGGAGTAGGGGGCAGTGGTACGGGGGGATGGGGTTGGGCAGGTCCCCAGAGGGGTCTCACAGGAAGACTGGACAGGGAAAAGCAGCCTACAGTTTGCCAGGCTCTGATGAGGGAAGGGCAGGGCGAGGACAGGAGGGAGAGCTGGGATTTGGGACTGGGATCCATCACAGCAGCTGGACAAGGCTCGCTGGTGCAGAACAGGTCAGGCCTGAGGTTAGGTATTCATTTGGAATTGAAAGGCAATAGAAGGAGAACTGTGAAATGCACAGGACAAAGCTATTTTTAAAATGGCAGAACCACAACCACTTTTATTTGCGGTTCCAAATCCCATATTTGTGTCACAGTGTCCAACTCTTTGCATGAGTGCTGAAAAAAACAAACTTCTAAAAGTCTGCCTCTGTGCCCTCGGCCCCTTGTGGGACATGGATTTGGGGACAAGAGACACTGGATAAAGAGTGCTCAGTGGGACGAAGCCAAACAGTGGGTGGGGAGGGGAGAGGGCTGGGGCGTGAGGGTGGGAGAACTGAGTCGGCTCCAGACTGAACTCTCAGCAATTCTGTGCAACCCGTGAGGTGGGGCCAATCCTCACCTCCCTCACTGAGAGGCTACAGTCAGCCATCCAGAAACCACCCATCTCTCTCAGGATCTCTTCTTGCTCTGCTGGGCTGCAGCCACCCCTGGGACCCAGCCCAGGCAGACACCTGCCACTGCACTGAGCTTTTAGGAGCAAGACAGCAAACTCGCAAGACATGTTTTTCTGTGTCAACAAGGACTTGGACCTTCCCACCACAGCAGCCATCCCAGGGCCAGGAGCCTGTGGGAGACTTTGGACTTCACCAGAGCCCTTCCCCAGGGGCTTCAAGAAGAAAAGGGAGCCCCCTGGCACAGCTCTCCTTGTGCACCTCCATGGGCAAGGTCAGCCCCATCAAATACAATAAGTGGGCAAAGGCACTGAAGAAGCAACACCTTCACCACTGCCCTCAGCATCCCATTGTCTGCATCCTGCTGTCAGGCTGTAGGGCAGCGAAGGGGATGAAGGAATATGTCAGCAGAGAGGAACGCTCCTCAGAGACCTGGAAAACCACAGGTAGCTGCTCCCAGAAGAGAGCCCCTGGCAGCACCACAGAAACCACACACAGGTGCCCACAAACTCTACTTCAGCAAAGGTCAAGCAGGCAGAGCAAATCAAGGTCGTGTTGTACCCTGCTCCCAACTGACACCCAGCCCCCGCCTGCTGCAGGCACGTGCTCCAGAGCAAACCAAGGGCTGTCGGAGCAAACCTCGGAGCCATTTCCAGCACTGGCACAGACATGTGGGCAGGGAGGGCACTGCTGCCCTCCCAGGGGAAAATCTGCAAGCTGGTGGGCACCAGAAAGGCAGAGGGTTGTTCAGCCCCAGCAGCTCATCCTGGATCCACCTGTAAAGCCCCAGAGCAGGGACTGGCACCAAGAGGTTGGGTCCCCTGGCATGCTCCAAAGCACAGGCAGCAAAAAGGCAAACGGAAAACAGCACGTGATGGGCAGGAGGGCCAGGAGCGGCGGTGCTAAGCAGGAGTCTGGGCCCGGGCCAGGAGCCCCGCGAGGCACCAAGGCGCTGGCAGTGATGGGCACAGCACAGGGCAGCGAGGGGAGCCTGTGCCCAGACACAGGTCCCTGCCCTGCCTGGCTGCTGTGGCCCGACTGGCAGAAGTGGGGGCTCGAGAGTCCCTGCTGTCCCCAGAACAGGCTCCAGCCCGGGAAGGTGCCCCACGGGTCCCACACAGCTTTCAGGCAGGGGGCAGAGGGCTCAGGGCTGGGGGCCTGCACATGCCGGGGAAACTGGACAGAGAAGGGTCCAGTTACCCCTCTCGAGCCCCTTGCCCCGGGGCAGGGGTCTGCGGGCGCGGGTAGAGAGCGGGTTGGCAGGGGTGGAGGCGCTGGCAGGGGCCGTACCTGCAGCTCGCACCAAGCCACCTCCACGGTGGTCTCCGTGTCCAGCCCCTTGTAGACGGTCTTGAAGGAGCCGCGGCCGATCTCGATGTCGAACTTGAGGAACCGGCCGTCGGGGGAGGTGGCGACCGCCCGCGTCTCCACCTCCTCGCTCTCCGTCTCCTCCGGCTCCCGGAGCCCGGCGACGGCCGGGGGCGGCGGCGGCGACCCCCCGCGCACCCCGTCCGGAGCCGGGTACCCCAGAAGCTCCAGCTCGGCCGAGCTCCGCCGGTTAAAGCGAGAGGAGGCGCGCCGGGAATCGCGACCTGAGAGCCGCCGGCTGCGATGAGGGGCCCGTCCGGGGAGCCCCGGCTCCGGCTCCGGCTCCGGCTCCGGTGCGGAGCCGTCGCCCGCCCGCTCCGCCTCGGGCTGGGACATGGTTCCGGCAGCGGCGGGCTCGGCCGCCAGCATCGGCTCAGCCCGGCCGGGGCTGCCGCTGCCGCGCAGCTTCGCACCCGTTGCCGCCGCGACCCCGCAGCCAGGAGGGACCGCCGAGACCCGGCACCGGCCCCAGTCCCGCCGCTGCCCCGCCCGGCGGCACCGCCCCCGCCCCGCCCGAGCCCGCCCCCAGCGGCCCCCGCCCC
>JAWWES010000080.1:2397366-2435547 GCA_035583135.1 Lophotriccus pileatus | reverse complement strand
CGGCCCCGCACCGGGCAGGGGCCCCGCACCGGGCACCGACGGCGCACCGGGCAGCGGCCCCGGGACGGCGCCCAGCGCTGCGGCTGCGGGGACGGGCTGCGCGCAGCGGGCGAGCGCCCCGGCATCGCACCCGGCCGCCCCGCCGGGGAACGGAACGGCGAGCATCCCCCCGGGATGCGGGGTGTCCCCTCCCGGCCGGGGGTCACTGCCTGGCGCCCACCCGGGGCCGCGCTGCCGTGGCTGCCCCGAGGGATCACGCCCTCCCAGCCCCGCAGAGCAGCCCCTCGCCCGCTGCCGCCCCTGCGGGGCTCCGAGGCCGCTGTGACCGACGCAGCCGGAGCTTGGATGTAGCAACGCGCCTGGTTTAGACGTTTCCTGGGAGTTTCTGACTCCGGTCACGGAGCAGCGTGTCCGGGAACAGCCGCGTCCCGCTGCCCGGTCACGGGTCCCCCCACGCCGCCCCAGACAGCCCCGCTCGGGTTCACTACAGTCTGAAATCCTGAAGTTAGGGTCACGCAAATGGGAAGAGTCGAAGGTGTGTGTCAGCCCCGCGGGAGCCAACAGCCGGACAAGAGCGTGTTGTCTCTCCAGGCTGAAGGAGGAGGTTGTTCTGCCGGTGAGGCTGTTTACACAAAACACAAAGCAATTGAGGCCACCGCTAATTTCTTTTCCCTGAGGTCAGATTGTTTCTACTCAACGATACTGGAAACATTAAGGAGTGGATCTACACGGGAGCACTGCCGTTTCCTCCTCAGCGCTAACCTGGCACTCAGTGTGATGCCGGGCAACTGGGGCTGCTGACCCGAAGTTCGGCTGTGGCCACGTCCGACATGACTTCTCCCCACAAATCCCTGGCGGCAGGAGGAGGGAGAAGCATTTAATGAAATGTGGTTCCTACAGAAACCGTGGTCAAGCTGTGTCACACGGCCGATCTCCCCTCTGCTCCCCCCACATGACCAGCTCTTCCAGCTCGGCTCTCCAGCACTGGAGGAGCTGGGTACCCCTCCCCAGCAAGGGGTTTTGACCTAAACCTCCCAGCCAAGAGCTGCTTGTGCAGCACGGGCTGTTGAGTAGGGAGCAGTGACATCCCCAGCCAGCCCTGCACTCCTTGGAGTGCGTGAGGGGCACGGTCCTGAGGGAACAAACAAACACTGCTGGCAGAACACTGTGTCCAGCACTGGCCCCTGCAGGGGCACCGGGCTCCCATGGCCACCAGAGCCCAAAGGCCGTGACCAACAAGGCTCACACTGGCCCTGCCATGGGTGACTCTCGTGTTGTAAGATGCAACACGGTTTGACTCACTCTGTGAGCCCTGTCCAGGACAACCCAGCCCTTCTCAGCACTGCCAGAAAGGGGGGCAATGCTGCCCGTGCCCCTCTGGGCTAGTTCTGTGGCTGCCCCCACCCAGGGTTCCCTGACAGGGACCCTGCACTGCCCAGGCACAGGAACATGGCCCAGGCTGGCAGGGAGCCCCTTCCCTCCAGTGAGACACACAGAGACAGGCAAAGATCTCGGCTTGGTTGCTGGCAGGGACATGTCCCCTTATCGAGGCTTTTCATCGTGAAATGAGATGCCTTGGAAGATCCCAGAGGAGCTGGGGAGTGTTCCAGCCCAGTGAGGCCCCTGCAGACAGGAGAGGAAATTAGGGGTGATGTTTGCTCCGACTGCTGGCCTCCCAAACCTCCCTGCTGAGCGGCCTGAGAAATTCCCTAGTCACCCCTGGCCAAATGCCACCCCATACCAGAGTTTGGCAGGGGGAGGCAGCTCAGGCAGGGGCACAGTTCCCCCTCCTGACCTGGCCAGGGACACTAAACTGGAGGCAACTTGGCCTGAAAACAGAGGGCTCCTGCTCCACAATCAGGTGCCCACTGCAGCTCCCCAGCGTTATCAGGGTGACATTTCTGGGTTGTGGATGCCAGTGCCAGCCCTCGCTTTGAGGAACCGCCGCAATCAGGGAACATAACCCATTTCTCACCTGCATTTGGCTGCCAGGAAGAGAACAGGGGACTGTGTAATCACTCTCCTTAGAATCAGATAATGAATCAAAGCTCTGCTCAGCTCTGGGCTCCAGCAAGCCCTGCCAGGAATTGTCTGTTCTAATTCTGGAGCTCAGGGCAGGATCACAGAAGGGCCAGGATTGGTCCAGACAAAGGTGTGTGTCCCCCCCAGAGATGGGGATGCACAGCTGGGGCTGCATGGCACAAGGTGCCCATCCCAGGAAGGGTCCAGAGCTCCAGGGACACCCAGGGCTTGTTTCACAGTTGGTTTCAGCACCCCATGTCCACAGGAGCTGCCTTGCCCCTCCTTGCCCTAAGCCATGTGAGTTCAGGGAGAAAGAGACGGTCCCCAAACCTCAGCTGTGGCAGTAACCATGGGCAGATCACTGTGGAGGATTTCCTCAGCCCAGAGCTACAGATGGGACCGCCTGCAAGTTTATCCCAACATATAAATTTATCAAACTGAAACAACTCTTGTTCCTAAGCAGCCACATTAAATAAAACCCCTCTCAGCACTTTACCTCCCTGACCAGTGGGATCTGAGTGTGCCTGGCCTGATAGTGCCTTATCTCAGCACCAGAGCCCCTGAGCAGTGCCTCGCCCCAGCCAGTGAGTCCTAATCACTGTGGCCAGACACAGCAAGGGCCTCTGAGGGGCCATGGGCCAGAGGAGGGGGCTGCATCAGCACATCTGCCATTCCAAGGACACATCCCACGGCCCTGGCAGTGACACCTCGCTGCAGCAGCACCACCACCATGGTGCCCACCGTGGGCAGCTGGTCCCACAGGGGCTGCACAAGCATGGCTGGATGTGGCTTCTCACAGCGAGCCCAGAGGGGGTGGAAAAGGAATTTTACACCGTGTCCCTTCCGCAGAGGGGACATACTCTTCCTCCTCCTCTCATTGAGTAAGCAACTAAATAGGAAGCTGAAAAAGAGAAGGGAATTGCTGCCAGGAGCGCCTTGGAACGAAAAAGCTAGTTTTAGGCTTATCTAATGTCACATCAGCCATTTCCTAAGAAGGGAGCGAATTTAATTAAGAACACAGACTCCCTCAAGGACAGCCAGGTTACAGACAGCACTCCCAAGCTCACAGTGCTGGGAGGTCCACATCACGCACACAGACAGCAAGGGCAGACGCTGCTGGAGGCTCGCTGTTTGGGATCCTTCAGGCACAGCACTGCGGCCACAGAGGCAGGCAGAGCAACCAGGGAGGGAAGGGGCAATGTGAGAGGCATGGAGAGGGAAGCAGAGGCAGGTCTTGGACATCAGAACCAGTCCAGGGCAGACACTGGTAGCAGACAGATCCTACACAGAGGCTTTGGTGGTTGCAGACACAAAGGGAGGCAGTGAGTCCCTGGTTGAGCAGACCTTGAGCCAGTTGTGGGGACAGATGTGCTGTGGGGGTCCTGGCACACGCTGTGGCAGAGCCTTTGCTTCTGCTGACCTTGCTCAGTGCTGTCAGTGCACAGCAGCCCCATGGCAGAGCTCATAGGGATTCACCATGAGTGTTGTCAGTGCCCTTCTCCAGCAGAGAAGAGCTGGCACTCAGGAATTCCTCCACAGCACTGCTGTCCCTGGGCACGGACGGGAAGCCTAAGCTTCAGCTGCAGCTCCACACAGACGTGCCCAGGTCAGGGCAGCACATCCCACCAAGTTCAGGTCAATGGGCCTTCTGCTACAAAATGGGAAGTTTTAAATTTTGCAGCCCCTGGACTGCAGCATCTCACCGACACCGAGGATTCCCTGACACTGACACTGGCTGTCAGCAGCAATGATGCAGGGGCTGGGTTGTTCCTAAGGGCAGGACAGGCTGGACAAGCTGCTCAGCACTAGCCAGGACAGGTGCTGGACCCCCAAAACGACCACAGTGTTCTGACCAAAGGTCACTCCAGCCCTGCCCCCAGCTTCCACCACGGAAAGGCAAGTGTGATCCTGCCCCAGCACAGCCATCTGGCTGCCCCAGGACTAATGGGGTCAGCAGCTGTACCTGGGCCATGGCTTCTGACAGGTTGGGGACTTTGTTATCAGCTCCAAGAGCCTAAAGCTGAGTCATCCCTTTACCAGCCACGGTGGTACAGAGCTTACCCCGTCACCTCTGCACAAACCCAGGGGCTTCCAGCAGGCTGCATGTGCAAAATTAAAGTAAATGCTGTCCTGAGATGGGCAGTGAGGGCTCTCACAGGCCATGGCCCTGCCAAGTGGAGAAAACCACTTGTGCTGCTGCTTCCCAGCTGGGGGAGGCCCAGCCCTCACCAGCACCGCTGCGTTCCCCCAGGGCAGCGAGGGAACGTGACCGAAGGGCAGGAGCCTGCTGCACTTTGCTTCTGATGGAAAAATAAAGGCAGATGAAAACACCCACGCTGCTCTATAAATACATTTCATTTTAATCACCTGAAATTAGTTCCTTGGCATCCCCCAGCCCGTTTGGCAGTAAGCGCATTTCCTTCTGCCGTTGAGGGGCCTCCACAGCACAGCAGCCACAGCCAGTCCCCTGCTCCTGCCTCACCCCCGGGGCACTGCAGTGGGACCAGGGGGGCCCAGGCACGTGCCTGGCAGGGGGACAGGGGGGCCCTTCGAGGACAAGCTCAACCAGCCAGCTGGGACTGCTCTGAGGCTGTCACAGGAAGAGGGACCAGCAGCAGCCCTGGTCTCTCTACTGGGTGGTCCCTCTCAGAACGGCCTAGAGCAGCTTTAGCCTCTCAAACACATCAACAGGAAGAACAGACAGACAGAGGATCTCGGGATATTTCTAAGTCACGTCTTTGGGAGGGTTTGCAGCCTCTCCTTGCTCCAAGAAATCCTGAGGATGCAGCCACTCACAGTCAGGGCGTGAAGCCAGGCCCAGGGAGCGACCCTTGTCAGCGAGACTGAAGACTGCAGCCGGGGAAGGGGGCTCCTGTCAGAAGAACTTGACGCCTCGGCCGTCATCCAGCGTGATAATTTCAGCCTTGTGCTCCTGCTGCAAGGCTTGCAGGGCACGGAGCAGCATAGCCTCATCCAAGCCATGGAACTCTAGGGAAGGACCAAGATCCCCATCAACAGGACAAAAAAAGAAATCACATCAGGAAATAAACAGGCTTGCAAGGTCCAGGGGCAGCAGAGGGCTGTGAAGAGCACTGTAACACTACAGCAAATCGAGAGTCACGGCTACACTGACAGGCTCATCCCTACATCACTGCTGCAGGAACGGAGCCTGAAGGTCAGCAGACAGCAGGGATGAGTCACAGCAGCCTCTAAGGCAGTGCAGGAGCTCAGCATGAAAGCAAAACACCCCTCACCTCACCAGAGAAAGTGCTGGGCACTGGGCAAGTGAAAAAGCAATTGCAGAGGGAGATGTTCCTGCAAAGCGTGAAAAGCCTTTGGAGCAGCACGTGCCAGTGGTGTGGGGGGCAAGTCTGCACGTGAGATCCCAAAATATTTAATCCACAAAACTATAATAACTGTGTACATGCTCCAATCCAATGTGCTTTTAAAATCTTGCTCTGGACCATGAGCCCCGACATTACCTTCGCTCTCGGTGTCATCCCCGCTGGCCAGTTCGTACAGCGTGAACACAGAGTTGGTCAGGCCGTTCCTCAACACCTGAAGGTAGGAAGGAAACACAGGAAAACTCATCCACGTGGCTGAACATCCTCGTACATCCCCGAGCATGGGACATAAAGCAGCAGCAGCAGCCTGGGGCAGCAGGGTCAGAAGTGCAGCCTGAGGGGAACAATCACAGCTCCTCATTTCTTCCTGCCCACATTTTGCAGTGAGGACTCGGACCATACACAGTGACACTGTCCTGGCCTCACCAGGGAACAGCCTGGGGGCAGACAGGGGCACCCACCACTCACACCGCAGCTCACAGCAAGCAGGAAGCTGCTGACAACCCCACCCCTCCCTGCAACGGGGAGAAACAGAAGCAGAAAGGTGAAAGCAACGAGGAAGCAAGAGAACACTGCAGTGGTCTTTCCCGAATAGTCTTCCCCTGTCCTCTCAGATACTGAGCCTGGTCTGGGTGTGCAGCTCTCTCACCCACTGATAGATGAGCTTTCCCCATTCTTCTGGTCTCCTCCACATGATCAGAAAGCTGGTTTTGTTCTTATCTAACCATTCCAGGTTCCCTAGAAACAACAGGGAACAGGGACTGAATCAGAGCACAAGTCAGCAGTAAGGGTCAAATGTGCAGATTTCAGGACACACGCCAGACACTGCACCCAGGGGCAGCCGCAGGGTCCAGCCTCCTCCCAACTTCCTAAATATCGCTGTGTCTACAGAAATCGATTTCTCTTTTGAGACCCCTCTTCCCCCTCAGCTAAATCTGCCTGCAACGGCAGTGTTGGCTTCCGCGGAGGCACAACCCAAATCTAGGGGATGGGCAAGCCCCTGCCCCGGCACGGAGCTGCCCTGCGGGGCAGGCGCCGGCTGCGCTCGGGGACACGGACGGACGGACGAGGCACCCACCGTTCTTGCGGAGCTCCTCCAGCACCACCTGGATGGATTCGAGCGGCAGCTTCCCTGGGCGCGGGTTAAGGAGGCGCTGACGGAGCCGGGGTCGGGGGGGTGGGGGCGACGGGGGCGCGGGCACCGGGCCCAAAGGATACGCTGGAGGCGGCTGTTGGCGAAGAGCGGGATGTCCTGCGCCTCCCGCACCGTCATGGCGGGCAGGCGGTGCCGCCGGCTGTAGGCCAGCGCCAGCGCGCACCAGGCCGACAGCTGCTTCTGCCGCGTCTCGCCGTTGGGCTGCAGCCTGCGGGGCGTGGCGTCAGCGCGGGGCCGCCGAGGCACCGGCAACCACCCCCCCCCGGGCCCGGTGCCCCCCCCGGTGTCCCGCGTCCCCCCCGCCCTGATCGCCACGGCCCCACGCCCAGTCCCGCGCCGTGCCCGCCCGCGCGCTCACGTGAAGAAGGGCGGGAAGCTGTACTGCCAGGGCCACGCGAAGCTCACGGCCTCGGCCTCCGCCATCGCCGCCGCCGCCTCCCGGTGCCCTCCGCCCTCCGCCCCGGCCCGGCCCTGCCCGCTTCCGGCGCGGCCGCGGCGCCCCGCCCACTCCACCGAGGCACCGCCCACTCCACCGAGGCACCGCCCACTCCACCGAGGCCCCGCCCCCCTGCGAGGCCCCGCCCTCTCCGAGCCCCGCCCGGGCCCGGTCCCGGTCCCGCCGCTCCCCGTCCCGGTGTCCCACGAGGCACGTCCCCCACGGCACGAAGCTGCCGGCGTGCCCGTGCCCGGGACGGGGTTGGCGGCGGGAGTGGGCCCGAACGGGGGATCGTCGGGATCGAAAGGCGGAAGAACCAGAGCCAGGCGGGAGTAGGGGGGGAGAAGCGTTTAATCCCGGGCCGGGGCGCGGGGGAAGGCAGCAACCGGCCGCCCCAGCAGCGCGGGGCGGTGGCCCCGGGAGCCCGCGGGGCGGCTCGGGCGGCCGGGGGTCCGTGGCCCGCCGCGGGATGGGGTGGCAGCGCTAGGCCTGTGCCTTGCCGTCCTTGCTGCGCCAGATGACCAGGGTGACGAGGAAGGGGATGAGGCAGATGGGGGCGATGATCATGGCCAGCAGCACGTCCTCGGGCGGGTCGAAGTACACCGGGTGCTCCAGGGTGCAGTTGTGGAAGTAGCGGTGGTGGCTCTGAAAGATGTACTGCTCCGCCAGCGCATTGGGGTAGCTGTAGTTCAGGCGGTCGGCCCAGAGCTCCAGGCAGAACTGCAGCTCGCTGTAAGGCCTGGGGAGACAGCCGGGGCACTGGCAGGGGACAGGGCACCAGGGCACAGACCCCCGGGCTATCCCCAGCCCAGCAGCACCCCTCTGGACTGCCCAGCCCCTGTGCCCTGCTGCCAGAGGGGAAGGTCCGGCCGCCCCATACCTGCTGATGACTTTCCACTCGCACAACTCCGACGCCGTCACGTTCCTCATCAGGTAGACAAAGTAATCCCAGCACTTCTGTGTGATGTCGGAGTAATTTCCCTCTGTGGGGAAAGGTGCTGAGCACGGGCAGCATGCCACTTCCATAGCACATCCCTGCCCGCCCCTACTGCCAGGTGACACCCAGGGCAGTGGGAGAGACACTGGCAAGGTGGGGGAGAGACCCTGCAGCAGCCCTGGGGTTCCGCCCAGACCCCGCAGCAGTCCCAGGGCAATGCCACGAGCACAGTGGGAGGGCAGGCTGCTGCTGGCTGGCACGGGCCAGCTATTTTGGGGATAGCCAGGGGAAAGGGGGGAGGATAACCCTGTGGTGCAAAGCCAGGGCACCGTTGGGCTCAGGGTGCTGCCCAGCCCTCGCTGAGCCCCAGCACTCACCCATGGGCTGGGCTGTCCCGTTGGACATGGCCGTGGGTGAGCTTGTCCCGGCATCCTGGCCAAAGCTCTTTGTCTCGGCGTCCATGTGGCAGAGCCCAGTCCCCAGAAGCACTGCAGAAGGGGGGACACAGGGTTGAGGAATGACACAGGGTCGAGCGGGGCAGGTGCTGGTAGGGGTCCACGCATGGGAGCTACCCCAGCAGAGGCTGGGTCTGTAGCAGAGAACTGGTTCTGTGTATTCCTTGGGGGCCACTGGAGCCAGCCCTTGGGGCTCAGGATAGTGAGCTGCCCCAATCCTGGCACATGTTGAGGCCAGGGTGTCCAGCCCCCCAGATAGGCAGAGGCTGTGCAGAGGGGTCCAGCCAGGCTGTGAGCAGCTGCTGAAGGGCTCAGAGGAGCTCTCTGAGGGCAGTGGGCCGTGCCCCCTGCCCATGGGGAGCCAGCACAGCGGCCGCCCCGTTAGCCCGGGTGGCTGCATTGCAGCTGGACAGGGCTGAGGCAGGAAGAGGAAGCGCTGGACACAGCACAGCACTGCCGGAGAGCCGGAGAGCCCCTCCGCCTGCCATCAGTCCCACCACGCCCAGCACAGCCTGCCAAGGGCGTGGGGCACGTCTCGCCTGCCCCACGGGGCCCCGTGGCCCAAGGAAACCGCCCCATCCATCTTCTACCCCTGGCTGAGGGCCCGTCCATGGTGTGGGGCAGCAGTGCTGGTGGGTCCCGGTGGGCCCTGCCTAGGCCGCTCTGGGACAGCCAGACACTGGCCACGGGGTGCTCCAGGGCTGGTTCAGTGGCTGAGGAAAGAGCAGCCCACCCTGTCCCAGTTTCTACCCCCAGCGGTCCCATCCACCCCCTCTGCCTGGGCACGTGTGGTGCTGCGGCTCCTGTTGCAGCTCGGGGCTTTGCAGGGCTCGCTGCTAGATCGGGGGTGAGCGTGGCAGGGGCTGCCCCCCGGCACCCACCTGCCACTGACCCCTGGCCATGCTGTCGATGGCTGTCCCAGCCGCCCTCGGGCTGGTCCCATGCCGGGGTGGGCGGTGGGTCAGGCTGAGCCGAGACCCCGACCCTGGGCCCCACGAGCGGGAGGGCGGCCACATGCGGGGTGGTGCGAGGTGCGGAGCCCCCGGGGCCGCCCCCCGCGCACTTACCCCAGAGCAGCAGGAGCCCTTGGGAGAGGTGGCCGGAGCTTGTGTGTGCGCGCGGTGCCATCCTGCCAAAGCCTGCCGGCTAACGACCAGGACAAGGATTTCAATGGAAATAACAGGAAGCAACTCCTTTCCTCTGACAGGGGCAGTTTGACTACAGGAGACGTGTGAAAAATGAGATTGCTCAGCGCTGCTGTGAAGCGGCTCTGCCGGCGGGACCCCGCCGTGCCGCGCGGGGCTGGCCCCCGCGGGCATTGCTCCGGCGCCCCGGCACCCGCGACGCCCGTGCCTCACCCACCGGCCCGGAGGCTCTGCTCCCCGCACGGCACGTCCAGCCTTACGAGGCCGCGATTTGTTTACTTGTGTATTTCTCTTTAATCCTGTCTGGGCTGGGTTGTGAAATCCCTCGTCTCCTGCGTGGAGGGCAGGCAGCCCAGCAGCGGGGGGAGTGGACGGGGAAGCACAATGTCCCCGGACGGGACGGGCGCTGCCGCCCAGGGATGGGGGAGGCAGGGGGACCAATGGTCCCAACACCTGCCCCACGGGCAGCACAGCTGGGGCAGCTCCAGCCCCTGCCCAGGCCCGCGGCCGAGGAGGGAAGGGTGATGACGTGACCTGCCCACAGGCTCGAGGCCGAGGAGGTGGGGAGAGGGCAGAGACTTGGCCGACCCTGACACTCCTTGGCTCCAAAGCCTTCCTCCTGCACCGCCCAGCCCGGTGCCTGCCCAGCTCTGCTGGAGCCCCCTATTCCTGGAGCAGTTCCCACACAGGGGCCCATGTCCCCCGACTGAGGGTGACCCCAGCCCACAGGTCTGTGGCATTCCCTCATAGGACAGGGCTGAGGCCGGTGAGCTCGTTTCACCCCTGGCCAGGGGCAGGGTGCAGCTCAAAGCCTCCTCTTTAACAGCTACCTGTAGACATGCAGAGTGGGGACTGGAGAGCAGTGAAGTGCAGCTCAGAGGGACCCTGCCTATTGTGGAAAGATGATTACTCTGGTTCTGCCAGAGCTGCCTGACACTCCCCAGGCCACAGCAGCCACCACTCCAGGGCACCACGGGACCTTCTGCAGACGAGTGGCTACATCTGGAAGTTATCCCTGGCCCTCTAGGGGGCTGAAGCCCCCCAGTCCCGCTCTCTGGTGGAGCCAGCAGAGCCTCCGGCTGGGTGGCAGGAGCCTCTGCCAGGGAGACACCCAATGATCTCAGCTCGGCCACCTCCCTCCTGGGGCATCCGGAGGGGATGGGCAGGGACAGGACAGGCAGGGATGGGATGGTGGCTGCTAGCCAAAGGCCTGGGCCCCCCACCCAGCCTGGCATCCCCGGTGCTCCCAGCCAAGCCCCACCCGGAGAGCCAAAGAAGGGTCTTGGCCTGTGCAGGATGAGAATCCTGGTGCCTGGGACTCTTCTCCCAACGCTACCCCTGCTCAGCGCAAATGCAGGCATCCCCTAGTGCTATGGAACCAGCTTCCACTGCAGGAACTCCCCGCCCCGCCTGACTCAGCGGAGCTCCCAGATGCGGGCAGGATGGGGGGACTGCTCGTCCATCCCCTCGGGGTCACCCCGCCAGGGTCGGGGGGAGGGGCGCCCCGGGGCAGCCGGCGCTCCGAACCGCGGCAGGGGGGATGGACGGGGCCCTCGCCGGGGCAGGAGCCAGCACCACCCGCTCCCCACCGCCGGGGCCACCGGGTCAGGAAGGGCCGCCGCCAGCAGCCGCTTCCTGCCCGGCGCCGCCACGGGGAGCCAGAGGGGCCCGGGGCGACTCGTCGAAGCCAGGGTGCCCCGGGGCGGGACCGGCGCTGTCCCGCCAAGCGCTTCCTGCGGGACCGGAGCGGGGCCGCAATAGAGGCGGGGTCGGGCGCACCGAGCATGGGCGGGCACCGGGGCGGGCTGGGCAGCGGGCTCAGAGCCGCCGGGGTCGGCCCGTCCCCCGCAGCCCGTCGGGGTGTTCGCCGGGCTGGCACGGGCCCGATCCGCCAGGGGAGCCCGGGAACCCGCTGGAAGAGCCGGGAACACCGGGACCACCGGCGGCAGCGGGACGGAGGCGTGGCCGCGGTGCGGGGGCGTGGCCTCAAAGCGGAGGGCGGGGAAATACACGAGAGGGAGGCGGGGCCTGAGGCCAGGCGGGGCGGGGTCTGAGGCGGGGCTGGGCGGGGCCTGGGGCGGGGCCGGCGCGCGCGCAGTGCGGTGGGGGCGGGCGGCCGCCCCGTGTCGCGAGGGCCGAGCCGTGAGTGCGGGGGGGGCCGGGGGGGCCCGGGGCGGGAGCGGGGTCTCGTGGTACCGGCCGGGACCCGGGGCGGCTTCAGGGCCCGGTCTCGCTCCCCGGCCCGCCGGCGCTGCCGGTCCCGGCTCGCTCCGGTGCGTGTTCCCGGAGCGCACGGGCCCGGCCGGAGCGGCGCAGGAGCGGCTCTGCGTGTCCCGGAGACGGACCCGGGACCGCAGCAACGCCCCGCGGTCAGGCGCTGCCCCGGGGGCTCGCGGGGCGGGAGCGGCCGGTCCCGGTCAGCGCCGCCCCTCGCTGCTGTCCCGGGCCTGTTCCCGAGCCTCGGGTGTTCCGCAGGCAGGAGCGCTGCAGACCGACCAGGCCGTTATTTTGCCTGGCTTAAGTCTATGATGCATTTAAAACCCACGGGGATGTTTTTCTAATACCGCTTGTTTCCGGGACTGAGCTCTCCGTCGTTTGACGTTTATTCTTTCTGTGCTGTTGTAGAAAAATGGAAATTGCCACTCCTCCGACCTCGAAGTGCATCATGTACTGGAAGAGGAAGGTCAAGTCCGAGTACATGCGTCTGCGGCAGCTCAAGAGGTTCCAGGCGAACATGGGAGCGAAGGTACGGACACGGCAAGGGCTGGGCTGGGGCATCCCTGAAACGCTTCCCTTCAGCTCGGAGAGTCCAGGCGGCGCCGGGGCTGTCAGCCTGTGGGTTGATAAGCTGTTCTTGACCTGCAAGCTAGATCAGTGGGAACAGATGCTGCTGCTCTCTGAGCTCTGTCCTTGGTCTGGGGCCGTGCGGGCGATGGTTCTTGCACGCAGGAGGCCGCGGGATGGGGGCTTGTTTCCACTTGTTTTTTTACCCTCTCAGTGCTTTGGGTTTCAGATGGCTTTCACCTGGCAGCAGGATTTCAGAGGGGGTCGGCTGGGATCAGGAGTTACCCTAAGCTCCCTGGCTGTTGGGTGGATTCTCAGCACAGTTTCCTACTCATGCTGAGTTTAATTAGAATTCCTTCTAATCAGTATCACCAGTCTGGGATGCTCAGCCTTGTTTGTGTTTTGATGCTCGAAACAGAATCTCAGGAAGAATTTTAGTGTTCTCAATGGGATTTCTTAAATTTTGAGAGCTCCTTTCTGTCCTCTCAGGCTCTTTTTGTGGCCAACTTTGCGAAGGTTCATGAAAAGACTCAAATCCTGAATGAAGACTGGAAGAAGCTGCGAGTGCAGCCGGTGCAGTTGATGAAGCCAGTCAGTGGGCACCCATTCCTGAAGCAGGTGTGCAGTGGAAAAGGAGCACAGCAGCAGCAAGTGGGGACTGGAACCAGGGCTCTGCAGGGAGCTGCAGGGATATGGGATGAGGTTCTCCTGTCCTAGGTCAGTGTCAGGCACTGCCTCGCACTTCTGGGATGCAGAAATGGGCAAAAAGTACTCCAAAGGCTTTTTTCTGTGAAGGAGTCACAGAGTGGATATGGGGCTTCCATGTGTTTGTCCTGAATTCTGTTTTCTCTCAGGCTGTGACAGCCTCCCAGGGCAGTTCCTCACCGCCTTTCTCTGTACTTTTATTCCAGTGCACTGTTGAGAGCATTTTCCCAGGATTTTCAAGCCAGACACTGTACATGAGGACCCTGAACACGGTGGCTCTAGTTCCCATTATGTACTCCTGGTCCCCTCTTCAGCAGAATTTCATGGTATGTGGGAGGCTGTGGGGTGCAGGGTCTTGCTGTGGTTGGTGTGTGGTTGTTACACAGTTGGGAAGTGGTTCTTCAACCCACTTGTTTGAGAGATGATGGAAAGTGTTGGTTTAGATGCTTGTTTTGTGGAATCCCAGCCATGTGTCCACGCTGTCTCACCCACGTGGTCTTTACACATGACTCTTTGGCAGGGTCAAGGAGTTGCTTCACAGGGTTCAAAGGAGTAGATATGTTTTTGAGGGGCTTGCTTTGTTTGGGTTTTTTTCCTAAGATTTTTATGTCCTTTAAACAAAGACTTTCATTTCTTAGGCAGTTCCTTTCCTTTGTGACTGGGTGACAGTGGGATGGCACTGACCTGTCAGGGATGAGACACCTGAACTTCTGGTGGTCCCTGTGTTGTGCCTTGGGCACAGCTTGGTATCAGCTTTTCTGATTTGTGTCTGATCTCTCTTCAGGTGGAGGATGAAACTGTTCTGTGCAATATCCCTTACATGGGCGACGAGGTGAAGGAAGAAGATGAAACTTTCATTGAAGAACTAATTAATAACTATGATGGGAAAGTTCACGGAGAGGAAGGTAACCTGGGAGCAGCCAGCCCTGTCCCTTCTAGGCCAGGCTGGATGGGACGTGGAGCAACCTGATCTAGTGCCCTGTTCGTGGCAAGAGGTGGAATGAGATGAGCTTTAAGTTCCAGCCCAACCCATCCTGTGGTTTTATGTGGATTCAGTCTCTTGCAAAGAACGTAGCTAAGTAGTTCAGAAGTCAAAAGGTGGCAGCAGTAACCAGCTTTTCTGTGGGAGCTCTCAGAGCAGGGAAACAGGACTGTGCCTGCCGTTCTCCTTTGCAAGGACACAATCCTGCCTTTGGATACCCTGCTCCATTCTAGGCCTGAGGTGCTCTGGAGTGGATGCTTCTGTGCCTGGGGTGCACAGGCTCCTCTGGGATGCTGAAAATTGTGCTTGTGACTTTAGCCAAGGGTTTAATCAATGAAAAGCCAGTGCATTCCCTTGCAGCACTGTCTCCCCATCATAAAACTGCCTGGGAGGAGAAAGGCAGGGAAAACTCTGATGTGACTGGTAGCAGTGCTGTGGCTGGCTCGTGGTTTGCCATGGCAAGGAGTGAGAAAGGTGGTGGCAATCCCACATCTCTGTGTGTTTCAGAGATGATCTCAGGGTCAGTCCTCATCAGTGACGCCGTATTCCTGGAGTTGGTGAACGCCCTGAATCAGTACTCGGATGAGGAGGAGGAAGGACACAACGATTCCGAGGTGAAGCAGGAGGATGGGAAAGAGGAGCTGCCAGTCACCAGGAAGAGAAAGCGAATTGCAGCAGAAGGTGGGTTTGGCCACAGAAATAGGCATTGTGGTGGTCACGTTTCCATCCCGCCCTTCTCACTGTTCTCACTGTCCACTGTGGACAGGACAAGAAATCGCCAGCTTAAAGTGTGGTGAGGAGCAATTTAGATGAGTCATCTGGAAACCCGTTTCCTGGTGAGATTAGCAGAGCTGGGTGTTATCTGAGGAGGCTTTGGAAGGCCTGCATGTGGAGGTTTTCAAGTGCTGGTCTGGCAAGCACCTATCAGGGAGGTGTGGGTGTATCTGTTTCTGTGGGAGGCAGGGAGATGGGCCTTTTCAAATCCCTTCCAGACCCGCTTTCCATGTATTAGTGTTTCTTTTCCCTCTCCTGTGGCACCTGGAGCTCTTGTTGCCTAGAGGAAGCTCTGGTCTGTAGGATTTTCCTGTGTCCTCGATGACCTTAGGAGTGCTGACAACTAGTTTTGTCTTTGTCCTTGATCTGTGGTGATTTGGGTGGCACAAGTACCAGGACCTTTGTGTATATAGAAAAGCATTGTCTGAAAGTCCTGCCCTGGGAGAAATAAATAGTAATAGCGCTTAAGAAATGTTGGTTCTTCCAGCAGTACATCGTGCTGTGCTGAAAGTGTTCATGCACTGATTCTGAAAATGCCTTAACCTGGTTGCAGGACTTCAGGCTTGTCCACTGTGTATGGGATTACATTTCTGTTTTAAAATACAAACCTGAACATCGCTGGAATTGCTCTGTGTGAGGAGGAAAGGCCCCTTCACATCAGCTTGGCTGAGGAATTGTGTCTCCTCTTCTTTGTAGGTAGCAAGAAGTGTTCCAAGAAGCGTTTCCCCAATGACATGATATTCACTGCCATTTCTTCCATGTTTCCTGAGTACGGCTTTCCAGAGGATATGAAAGAGAGGTAGAAGATCTCTGCTTGGGGTTCTGTTACCTTTATTAGCAGGAGTTGATATCTCGATTTCAGAGGCCTGCCCTTGGCCAGGCCACGGAGCTTGGTGCCTGCAGGCAGGTTTTGAACCTTACAAAACCTTACAAACTGCAGTTGGGCCTTGGAGGTAGCGGGGCCAGGTAGTGACGTAGCCACGTGAAGCGTCCCGGAGGGGGAGAGCGGGCACATCCCTGGGCGTTTCTGTTTTGCCGACAGGTACCGGGAGCTCACGGAGGTGTCGGACCCCAACGTGCTGCCACCACAGTGCACCCCCAACATCGACGGGCCGTGTGCCAAGTCAGTGCAGCGGGAGCAGTCCCTGCACTCCTTCCACACCCTCTTCTGCCGCCGCTGCTTCAAATACGACTGCTTTCTGCATCGTAAGTGCCGCCTCGGCCGGACGCTTCCCTAGAGCCCTCTCTCCTCGGTTTTCCTCTGCACGCCTTTGCTTAGTCCGTGCTGCAGTCTCTGGAGGGGTGGTGCCTCCCGAGTTTGCAGTGGGGCCTTAGGAGCCGAGAGGTGCCCAGAAGGCTTTTGTACAGACGGCTCCACTCTTTGCTCCCACGGACGGCAGACCGACCTGCGTGGCCGTCCCCTCTCCGCGCTCAGCACGCCTCGTCCGAGCTCCCGGCAGTTTGTGCCCTAGTCCTGCCACCACCAGACTTTGCTCTTGCTTTGCAGAAGCTCGTCAGTGAAAGGCATGAATGTTTCACTGCCAAAGTCTGGACATGCCCCCTGTGTTTTGTTGCCTCACTGGAACTTGCAGCTTCATCTTAGTCCCGTTCCTGCGGTTGGTCCTGCCAAAGCTTTATGGATACTGCTTAGCTGCTGGACCTGCTGTTCTCCAGGTCTAAGGGCTTCTTTGGGAAGCCACAGGACTTTTTCCAGTGAATTATTTATTAAAAGATATAATATTAAGATCACGTGGTCTTTTTGTTTCAGTCTGAAAGCAGATCCTTTTCCTATGGCCTCTCCTTTCCATGCTGCCGAGTCCCCGCTGTGGGTTGGAGCAGGGCTGCCCCAGGGGCTCAGCTGCCACGGGAGCCCTTGGACACGCAGGCTCCTGCTTCCTGTCCCTTGCAGAGTTGGGGGAGACTCTTGGAGAATGCTAACAGTAAAGATAACTGTTGCTTTTTCAGCTTTTCATGCTACTCCTAATGTGTACAAACGAAAGAATAGAGAGACCAAGATTGAGCCAGATCCTTGCGGCGCAGACTGTTTCCTCTGGCTGGTACGTTTCTGCGTTGCTGCTTTAGGAACCACAGGAGAAGTGCCCTGGCCAGCCCTGCTCTGCAGAGCTCTGTGGACCTTTTTCACAACTTCCAGAATTAGTTCTAGTCCTTGTTGGATTCAGGACAGTGTGAATGCAAATGCAGACCTTACCAGATGCATATTTTAGCAGATCTCCAACAAAGACTAATTCCAGAGCTAGCAGATGGGAAATTGTGTGACAAATGATTTCTCTGGACTCAGTGCAGTGTTAGAGAAATTAGACTCAGGTTAAAAAGGAGCAGAGCAAGAGGCCAGAGGAGTGGGGTGGGGGGGCTACGGCCAGGAAGCCTCTGCTGACCAGGCAGGGTTTGGCACTTGCTGAAGAGACCACACATGGCCAGCCTGTTCCACCTGTTCTTGGTGGTGGCAGGACAGGGTTTGTCCCAGGGCCTGTAGAGAAGCCTTCCTGTGTTCCCTGGTCATCTGCCACCACTTGTCTTCTGCTCTGCTTGCAGGAAGGAGCCAAGGAGTTTGCTGCGCTGCACAACCCCCGGTCCAAGTGCTCGGGCCGGCGCCGCCGCCGGCACCACGTGGTGGGCGCGTCCTGCTCCAGCACCCCGGCAGTGACCGAGACCAGGGAGGGTGACAGCGACCGGGACACGGGCAACGAGTGGGCCTCTAGCTCCTCGGGTACGCTGCCAGCCCTGGGACACCCCCTCACCTCTGGTGGGGGCAGTGAGGGCGGGTGGGTTTTCACAGCTGGAGTTCTCCCGCGGTCCCCTCTGCTTCCAGCACAGCTGGGAAGTTTGGAGTTAGCAAACAGTCGGTGTTCCCAGAAAACCTGAGGGACACCAGCGCCCTGCCCTTGCTGTTATTGAACTCACTGTCCTTTCTCAGGAAGAAGGAAAGTTGGCAAGAAAAGCGAGAGCTTTGCTGGGACCTGCGAAGCTCAGAGCGAGCCCTTGGCTCTGAGCACGGTTCCCGGCCAGAGGCAGAGTGTGTGGCCAGGAGTGCAGTGCAGGGTTGTGAGGCACTGCGAGGGGACCACTGCCCCCCAGAACCACGGCGGCCAGGTGCCTTCTTCCAGGCTGTGTTTGGCTTAACATCTGCCTTTCCTGCCAGAGGCCAACTCCCGCTGCCAAACCCCCACCAAGCAGAAGCTGAGCCCGGCCTCCTCCCAGCTGTTTGCAGTGGAGACGCCACAGGAGCCTGTGGAGTGGACGGGAGCCGAGGAGTCGCTCTTCCGCGTCTTCCACGGCACCTACTTCAACAACTTCTGCTCCATTGCCAGGCTGCTGGGGACAAAGACCTGCAAGCAGGTGGGTGCCCGGAGCAGGTGATACAGCAGCAGGAGAGGGGCGAGGGTTTGGAGTCCAGGGTGACACTCTGCTGCAGTGCTGTGGTTCCCTCCCATGTGTTGCAGCCAGGCATGCAGGCGCTCCTTTCCCAGGCAGGAGGAGCCCATGGGCAGGGAAATAGGGCAAAGCTGCTGCTCACTGGGCCTGGGAGCCCCGCTGTGTGTGCTTGCTCAACACTCTCTGATGATGCTTTTGGTGAAACAAGTGCACTGAACCTGTTTCGTCTTTTCGCTTCTGTTCTTTGGTAGGTCTTTCAGTTTGCCGTGAAGGAATCACTTATAACAAAACTGCCAACAAATGAATTAATGAATCCATCCCAGAAGAAGAAAAGGAAGCACAGGCAAGTGTTGGACAAGCTTGTTTTGTTCTTTAAATGCAACCAGATCTGCTCCCTTTTGTGCCAATGCATTCCCGGTAATCCCCATCTGGCTCCCATCTGTGCACACATCCTGCTGTCACACGGGACTGCTGGTGCTGCCACTGGGCGCTGGCCCTGGCCCAGCTCCAGGGTTCTGCTGCCCTCGCTGGGGGCTCAGTGGTTCTGTGGCCCTGGGCTCAGCCCAAAGGCAGGGCATTGCTGGCTGCAGCCCCTGCTGCCTCTGCCCTAACAGCGGCCTCATCCTCAGCTCCCCACCTTGTAACCTACTTTGTGTGCTGATCCCAGTGTGTCCAGAATTATTCTGGCTTAAAAAGCTGTGTTTGCCTGAAAAAGCTGCTGCGGCTGCACTGCTCTCATCTTTCCCCGTTTTATGGCGGCTGCTGATCACTAATGCATGAAGCTGCCAAGCCTGTCTCTGCTGTGCTGGCTGCCGGTGCTGAGCAGTCCTGGCTGGCTCTCCCTGATGGCTCATGCATCCCCTCAACCCTTTCTGCTCCTTTTCCAGGCTGTGGGCTGCACACTGCAGGAAGATCCAGCTGAAGAAAGGTAGTGTTGGCTGTGGCTGTGTCATGGGAGGTTTGTGAGGGTCGAGTTCTCCAGCTCTGACTGCCGTGGTGGGACAGCCATGTCCTGCTCACCATCCTGGCAGCTCCACAGTGCAGAGGGGAGAAGCTCTGCCTGGCTGGGCTCTTGGGGTGCTGGTGCCAGTGCCTGCTGAGGCCACACTTGTGGGGTTTGCTGCAGCCAGGGGAGGCTGGGAGCTGGTCTGCAGCCCTGCTGTGCACTGGGCTGTGGTCAGTGAGCACAGCCCTGTGCCTGTGGGAGCTGGGTGCTGCTGGGCTCCCTGACCAGTGCAGGCAGATGGAGAACTTGCACCTTCTCTGCTCCAGTGCCCTGCATGTGCTGCTTCAAAAAGATTCCTTCTAATCCAGTTATTTCTCCTCTTGTTCTAGATAATTCACCAACCCAGGTGTACAACTACCAGCCCTGTGACCATCCGGAGCATCCCTGTGACAGCTCCTGCCCTTGCATCATGACTCAGAATTTCTGTGAGAAGTTCTGCCAGTGCAACCCTGACTGTAAGGAGAGGCCGAGGACAATTGGGCAGGAAAGCAGCCAGCTTTCCTGGCACAGAGCAGAGGGAGGGTGCAGAGCTGGGGCATGCTGGGGCGCTGCTTTATTCCTGCACTCACTACTCTGTCCATCTGCAGCAGTTTGATTAGCAGTCCAAAGGGAAATAGTTCCATGCTGCCCTGCAACTCTTGGCAGCTGAGAGACGCTGCTGTTAGAGAATGCTCTGTATCCCATGGGTGCTGCTGCTGGTCCCCTGTGAGCAGGATGTGTGACCAGCATTTAGGGTGGGCCTTGGGTGTCTGCTCTGCCACGTTTGTTTTTCGTGTCTGGGCTTCCATTCCCAGCTCTGCAACGCAAAGAAACAGCCAGGCTTTGTTCTGTCCCTGCCCAGGGCGTGCCGGGGTGAGACCTGGCTAAGGGGAGGAACATCTGGGGCAGGGACCCTGCGTGGCCCCCTCTGTTCTCTGCCAGACCTCCCAGCGCAAACCCGCGGGCTGTGTCGCTGCAGGTCAGAACCGCTTCCCGGGCTGCCGCTGCAAGACCCAGTGCAACACCAAGCAGTGCCCCTGCTACCTGGCCGTGCGGGAGTGCGACCCCGACCTCTGCCTCACCTGCGGCGCTTCGGAGCACTGGGACTGCAAGGTGGTCTCCTGCAAGAACTGCAGCATCCAGCGAGGTCTCAAAAAGGTACTGACGGCAGTAGGGGCTGCCTCAGGGCTGATACACAGCTGTTGTGTGGGAGTGGGGCACGACCCCCATGCAGCTGCCTGAGTGCTGAGGTCTGGAAGAGAAGCTGCTCTGCCCCGGGCTTCTGCAGCACTTGCTCTGGAGTGGGGCTTGTGGATGTGAAAATCGGGAGATGGGAGTTACGTGAGGAAAGGTTGAGAGCAAGTGATTATAAAAAAAAAAAAAGGTGGTTCCAGAGAAAGGTTTAGTCTTGAATTCTGCTGGTCAGGGCAAGGGATTTTGCATTAAAAAAAAAAATCAGAGAAAGTTGCAAATTAGTGTGTGCCAAGTCCTGTGCAGCTCCATGTGATGGGTAAGTCTGCAGGGAGCTGTGTGTCACCATAACAAGGGGGTGCTGGATGGACGCTGACTCCCCTCTGCCCCTGTGACCTGGGTGCTGGGGAGGTGCTGTACCTGCCAACCCTTCCCACTTCCTTTCCCCTTGGTTCCAGCATCTGTTGCTGGCCCCGTCGGACGTGGCTGGCTGGGGTACCTTCATCAAGGAGGCCGTGCAGAAGAACGAGTTCATCTCCGAGTACTGCGGGGAGGTTAGTGCGGGTGCCGGGGGGTCTGCCTGTGGTGGGAGGGCTTCCTGGCAAGCTCCTGCCTGTGAGATGGGAGGGAGGGCAGGAGCGTTTTTCTAGGAGGTGGGTGAGTGCCTGGCTCAGCCCTCAGCTGCTGAGTCTCTCAGGGTGTTCTCCCTCTACAGCTCATTTCCCAGGACGAGGCTGACCGGCGAGGAAAGGTCTATGACAAGTACATGTCCAGCTTCCTCTTCAACCTCAACAATGGTAATTCCCTGGGGCTGCCAGGGGTGGAGAGGCCAGGGCCGCTGGCCTGGCAGGCAAGCTCAGCCCAACTCTTGCCTTGGTGACAGGCCTGGCCTTACACCACATTTTTCTTCCTTTTTTTTTAATAGATTTTGTTGTTGACGCCACCCGCAAAGGAAATAAAATCCGCTTTGCTAACCACTCAGTGAACCCCAATTGCTATGCCAAAGGTGAGATCCCCCTGCCCTGCCAGACCAGGGAGGGTACAGTGCTGTGAGAGCTCTGGTACAGGCTGGGGCTGTGTGTCTCTGATGTCTCTGGTGTCGTCTCTCTGGCTGTAGTTGTAATGGTGAATGGAGACCACCGGATCGGCATCTTCGCTAAGAGAGCCATCCAGGCAGGAGAGGAGCTCTTCTTTGACTACAGGTACCTTGGACAGCAGGGGACGGGGCTGCAGGGGTGACCCCCACCTTCTGTAGAGGTTTGTGGGGAGCGTGGAAGGTCATTGCTGCAGCCATGACGTCCTGTCTTGCAGGTACAGCCAGGCAGATGCTCTGAAGTACGTTGGCATAGAGAGGGAGACAGACATCATCTAGGCCCGGGGGTGGTCCCGGCACACCTTGCTGCTGCACCTTGTAAGCAATGCCATGTTTGCTTCACGCTGACATGACTGCTGCTGTTCCCACTGCTGTGTGTGTCACAAGTGCTACTTTCCATCCAGACACCCAGAGAGACTCGGGGCAGGAGTGTGAGCAGTGCCTGTGCCCCAGCTGCTGTCCCAAGGTGGTTTCCCCTCTGCCCCAGCTGGCTGGGACACAGGGACCACCCAGCCATGGCTGGAGTGGCACCAAGGGATACCTGGGGATGGGAGAGCAGCACTATGCAACACGTCACTTTGAATAGGGATGCCACTGAGCTGGGTAGAGACAATGTTAAAGTCAGTGCCCACGGTGGCCCAGGGAAGGCTCCTCAGAAACCTGCCTTGGGCTTTGTGATCCCCTGGCCCTGGGGATAAAGGGGAAATATTCTCTGGCAGGGTGAGGTTTGGCCTTAGCACCCAATGCAAAAAGGAAAGAAAAAAAGCACTTTAAACTAACCCTCAGCTGGTGGCTGGGCCCTGTGTTTCATGCTGGGTGTGGAGGGACTGCAGGCATCCTGGGCAACCTCCATCCATCAGCACCTTTGCTGGGACATCACTCCGGGCTTGGGACAGGGCAGGCTGATGGGGCATGGGGTGGCCTGAAGGTTGGGGCCACATGTGCTGCCAGCTGCCTGCCCAGCCTGGTGCTGGTCCATGCTCTGCCCAGTGTCCAGGGCTGGGCTCCCAGGATGGCACAGGGAGTCTGGCCGAGCCCTGGCCTGGCACCGAGCGCGCTCGGGCTCCACAGCCCCCTTCCAGCTGTGTGGTACGTGAACACTGGGTCTGCCTGGGAGCCCAGCCCTCACCATGCCTTCCCAGTCCCCTGCCAGGGCAGGCCAGGCTGTCTGTCCATCCTTCCCACAGTCCATGATGCCCTCCTGGAACCTGGGAGGTGTTTGGGTCTGTCTGGAGCAGTGCTTGTACCCCAGCACCTGCCTGAGCCCTGCTCCCTGCCGCCTCCGTCCGCCTGGCTCCCCTCGACCCTGCTCTCGGCTCAGCGTCTTCTGCCACTTCGGCCATAGCTGCACTATGCCAGGCTTTTGTCTGTGGTTTGTTGACGGTGAATAATGGTAATAATAATGCACTTTAAATAACGTGGCTTGTAGCCTTTGTCATAATAAAGTGGTAGCGAAGACCCTCCCCTGTTTGCTGGTCTCTGTTACCTCGGGAGCTGCTGGCAGCAGCCTGTCCCCTGCCTGTCCCCTGCCTGTCCCCTGCCTGCTGGGCTCAGCCCAGCTCTGGCTCCTCAGAGCCCAGGGGGAATCATGAGTGGTCAGGAGCTGCTAGCTGCCCAAATCACAGTGGCTCAGGGTGGGGAGGGGGCAGAGGTGAGTGGCAGGGAATGCAGGACACAATGTGTGTGTGCAGCAGCAGCTGAGCTGCCTCTAGCCCTGGCTAGTTACACCCTGCATCCCATTCCAGGAGCAGGAATCTGTGTGTGGTCCCTCTCCTGGTGCAGGCTAAGCTAGGGTGGGTGGAAAGGATCTCCCTGGGCTGCCAAGGGGAAGGCTGGGGAGTGTCAAACACCGTCATTCTGCCTTTATTTGTTTATCCTCACATCTCATTCAACAGAAAAGGATCTTTAAAAATAAAGTGCCCAGTGGAGCCAGGCCTTTGGGTAGATAAATGCGTTTCTGTAACATCGTCTTACCACAACACAGCGAGTGAACAGGAGCTTTCCCTGGGCTGGAGGTAATCAGCAGGACCAGTACTTCATACAGAGAAGTAGCAAACTACAGACCACGTACCATGACACGCAGAACGCCAGGCCCGCGGGAGCCTCCGTTTGGTTGGGTTTTTTTTATACAAACCGATATAGAATAAAAAAAACAGAGTGTAGTAGTAGAATATCCGGCAACAAAAACAGTAGAAAGGATCTGTACCTGATCTCAACGAAAGCAGCATCTCAGCAAAGGTGCGGTGGCGGCATGCGCGGCGCCGGCGCAAGGTATTGCTCGGCCCCCCCCCCGGCTGTGCGGGGCCAGTGCTCGTGGCTCTGCGTGGCGCTGGCGAAGCGAGCAAAGCAGTGGGTCATCTACGTGGGCAGCGCTAACGGGTGGCAGCAGCCGGGTGCCCCCCGGCCGGAGGGAGGGTGGGGGGCCAGGGGCTCCCCACGGGAGGAGGCCAGGCGGCATTTGGCAGCTGCGGGGGCAGCAGCCTGCCTCCAGCGAGGGGGCTGCCGCCCGCGCCCAGGGCGAGTGGGGCAGGTCACAGCTGTGCTCCGGGGCCGGTCGGTGGTGGCCGCGGGGAGGAGACGGTGGTCGGTGCGGTCTGGTCCGTCCCCAGGAGGACGTTGGCAGTTCGGGGGTGCTCGGCCCTTTGGTCCCGCGACGCTCGCTCGTCCCCGGGGCAGGTCTGGGGGATGTGGGGGCTGTGAGCCTGTCCCACCCCCAGCCCCTGCTATTCCCCTCTCGCCTCCTCCAGGATCTGGGGCAAGTTCTGCTCCTTGCGTGCCGACACTGGTTTGGTAGCGCTGCCGTAGTCCTGGATGGCCTTGGGTTCGTTGGTGTGGTAGGAGCCCTTGTAGCGGTGGTGGTAGAAGTACAGCAGCGCCAGCAGCCCCCCCAGCAGCAGAAGCAGGAAGATCACAACTGTAGGGGAGAGGCAGCAGTGAGGGTCTGGGAAGGAGGTGCAGGGCTAGAGAAGAGCATGGGACACCAGCCAGGGGCTTCACTTACACCCAATGATGATCCCAATCCAGCCGTCGTCATGTACATGGGGGAACTCTGCAGAGATAGAGTGGGTAGCTGAGAGTGGGCTGCAGTGAGCTCTTGTGCTGGAACTTCCCCACTGCAGCTGGTGCTTGGCAGGGGCTCTGTTCCAGCCAGGGTCCCACTGCAGCACCTACCTATGCCCATGTACCAGGGGTCCATCTCAGGTGGGATGAGGACGGTGGTAAGGGGGAGCATTGAGGCACAGCTTGACTCCACCAGCTCCCCCCGGATGCTGTAGGGCCGCAGGCCACTGGTGGGGTGGAAGATGGCTTTGAGGGGCACGAGGGTGTTGAACTTCACCCCTGAGAGGCAGCCTGAGAAGCCGGGTGTGTTGTAGCGCTGGATCTCGGGGTCAATCACGCCGGTTTCTGTGGGGACACAGAACGAGACAGCTCATCCCTTTGGAGAGCAAGGGCCATGCTGGGCAGAGGAGACCCTGGAGACCCCAGCATGGGAAGGTGGTGGCCGAGGGCAGGACCCAGCTCACCCATCACACGCCCCAGGTAGAGGTTTTTGGGCGAGTCCAGCTTGCTGTCCACAAACAGGGAGAACTGTTGCTCCATGACAGGCAGGTAGTCCACCTGGGAGGCAGGTGCCCAGTGTCAGCGCCCATGAAGCCACCCCACCTATACCCCTCTCAGCCTGACCTGCAGCCCCAAAGGCCCAGGCCCTGTGGGGGAGGTGCCCTGACCCATACCTGGGTGTACAATGTGCGGTGCAGACGGGTGATGTTGACACGGTGGGGCCTCCCGTCTGTCACTGGCTTGGTGGTGAGGGCGAAAACGTAGGGGCTGGTGCCCAGCTGGTAGCGTAGCTGCAGGCTCCCTGCGGGCAGTGGGGGCCATCAGCAGGGCCAGAGCTCTCAGTGGACGCATCCAGCTCGTCTATAGGGCTGGGGAGTACCATCCATAGAGAGGAGGGTCCCGTGAAGCCCCAGAACTGCGGGGGGGGGTCCCCTGAGGCTCTGTGTGAGCCCCACCCTCACCATCATCCTTGATGAGCACGGCCATGTAGTCCTTTACGAAGGTGCTGACATACAGCAACACGGCGGGCGCCGAGGTGGTGCTGAAGCTGAAGCTGACCTCCTCGCTGGTGAGGTTGTAGCCGGGCAGGGGCTGCCAGGGGCTGCTGATGATGCTGGCGAACTCGCGGGCGGCGTAGAGAGACATGGGCAGGATGTTGTACCGCACCCAGGTGCCCTCCTCGAAGTATCCGCCGATGTCTGCGGGGGGAAGTCCACGGGGTGAGGGGAGAGTTGGCTCCTCAGCCCCTCTCACCCCGCGGAGCGCAGCCCTCACCGTGGTTGCAGAAGGGCCCGGTGAAGGCGGAGACGCTGCAGTTGCAGCTGTAGTGGCTGTAGCGCTCAACGCAGAGCCCGCTGTTCTGGCAGGGCACCGGCGGGTCCTGGCAGTAGCCGGTGCAGTTGACTCGCACACCCTCCGTCTCGTTGGCCTTGCCCTCCAGGTTGAGCGTCACCCCGTTCATCCGCAGCCCCCGCAGGCACCCCAGGAACGGGCGCATCTTGTGCTCCGCCGCGCCTGCAGCGGGGTCGAGACTCAGCACCCCCGCGGCACGCAGGGAGCTGGGGGTGCGGGGCCACGGCCGGGGGCTCTCACCGACATAGAGGGGCCTGTCGAAGTCCAGGCGGACGAAGCTCTGCGGCGGGGCCGGCCGCACCACCCAGGGCAGCTTGTCCACCCGCAGCCGTGCCAGCTTGACATTGAGCTCGGCCTTCACCTGGTGCCACTCGTCGTCGTTCCAGGGCACCACCGACCGCACCGTCAGGTTCTCGTCCCCGTTCCCGATGTCGTAGATAAACACCACATCCCTGGTGGCTGCGAGGGTGTGGTGTTGGGAAGAGCTCCCCCCAGCCCCACCGCCCCCGACAGCCCTGCACCCCCTGCCCCCTGCCCCGTACTGTTGAGCTCAATGCGGATGTAGTTTCTGGTGCCAGGGTTCTCCAGGAAGACTCCGGATAGGGCAGTAGTCTTGAAGTAGAAGGAGATGTCAAGGCTGTGATTGGCCTGGAAGGTGGGGAAGATCAGGGCTGCACCCCTGTTGAAGGAGACGGTGTTCCAGGTGTTGCCTGTGGGGAGCAGGAGGGGCAGTGAGGGATGAGCAATGACCCTCCTTGGGGGGATCTCACAGGTGTGGGACCCCCGTGGGCGTAGGCACTTCCATGGGGCTGGTCACTCACGGTCTCCGTAGCATCGCAGGGGCCCCAGCAGGAACTGGGCTTCAGAGCCAGTGCGGTTGGTGTCTCCAACCACAACCTGGGTGACAGGCAAGTGGTCCACAAAGGTCAGCAGACCTTTGTCTGTCCTCCTGCAAATGGTGTGTGCATCAGAGTGGCCGTGAGGGGCTTCTGTCCCTTTGCCAATCTGCACCCCTATCACCCCCAGCTGAGGCCCCCAGAGTCTGTGCCCCCCATGCCTGCAGCCCCCACCCCTCAGCCTCTGTCCTGCAGCCCCCACCACTCACCACAGCGCGTGGTCGGCGTCGCAGTTGCAGAAGTACTGGGGGTCGGCACAGTTCTTGTCCAGCCCGCAGGCACAGCGCTGGATGCCCGGCCGTGAGCCACCCCAGTAGTAGTGCCGTTCATCATTCCGGCCCATCCAGAAGCTGAAGGGCAGCCCAGCTGCGAGCACAGGGGAGGGTGAAGACACGATCCCACAGCACGGCCCTGCAGTGAAACCCCGTGGCGCAACCCCCCTTCCCCCCAGCACTCACAGGGAGTGTTGAGCAGGCGGGAATTGTAGCAGTGGAACTCGATGCGCTGCTCACAGTACTCAGAGGCATTGGCCAGTGCTGAGACCTCAGCCCAGGAGGCGTTCCAGTACTCTACAGCCCCCAGGTAGAGCTGGTCCACACTGGAGCCCGTCACCCGTGTGGCGTAGTGGCGGTTGTGACGGATGATGGTCCATGCGCGGTCCTCTGCACTGACAGGGAGCTTTTAGGACTGGACCCCCAGGACACCCCCACTCCCTCTATCCTCCTCCAGCCCTGATACACAGGCAGGGTTGGTCCCCAGGGGCACTGCACAGAGGGACCCCCTGGCCTCCCGCTGCCCCCACCTCGGATGTCACAGTACACCATGAAGGGCTTGAGTGGCCCGCTGCCATCCGGGTCGATGGTGTAGTTGCCTGAGGTTTTCCCGCTGACCCGGTAAGCATCACATGATTCTTTGTAAAGGGCTGGAAGAGAAGAACGAGGTGGGGGTCAGTGTGAGGGGGGCACTGGGCAGAGGGAGGGGCCACATGTGCCCGTTCTGTCCCTGACCCACGAGTCTCCAAGCTCACATTTGTGACAGGTCTCCCCCTTGTACCCCGTCAGGTCGCAGATGCACATGAAGTCATCCCAGGACTGGATGCAGCGGCTGTCGTGCTCACACAGGTTGGGGGTGCACCTGAGGGTGCAGAGGGCTCCTGTCCCAGCACCAGCACAGCCCCACAGTGCCCCTCACTCCCAGGCAGCACCCCTGTCCCGGTCGATACCTGTCCGTGATGCCGCAGACGTTGAAGAACACGTTGTGGTACTGCGCCAGCCGGTGCTGCGCCAGCAGCTCCACGTCCACAGGCTGCATGTCCACGTTCAGCATCTGCAGGCAGCCGTGGAAGGCTGTCTGGTTCGACCTGCAGCCGGTGACCGAGGCCGGCTTGGGGCAGCCTGCAAGACAGAGCAGGGTGAGCAGCCCCTAGGCACATGTGAGCCTGGCCCCTGCCCCACTGCCCACCTCCAAAGAAGTATTGGCTGCCAGTACGGAGCTGGAACGGGTGTGCCACCCGAAACTCGGCACCATCATCATCATCGATGGTCACAACAGCTGAGCCCTCCCGTGCCACCAGGTGCACTGAGTGCCAGAAGCCGTCATTCAGGCGATACCCTGTGGGGACAGGAGGGTGTGTGGGGAGGCTGTGCTGGCACGCTGGCCCCACTCCCCCACGCTGTCTCCCCAGCCCACCTGCGGCAAACTCCAGCTTCTTCTTGCCAGGCTGGGCAATGGAGACATTGATCTGTCCCTCGCTCAGCACCATCTCGAGGGAGCCCAGGCCATCAGAGAATTTGGTGTAGAGCAGGAGCCCGGTGGTGTCCCAGGAGCGGAAGCGAAAGCTGACGGCCAGGCGGTTCCTCCGTGGGATCCCCGGCACCCGCACGTAGTTGTTGATGCCGGCAAAGGTGATGGGGGTGTTCAGCTGGTCCTGGCAGTAGTGGCCCACGCTGCCCTGGGGACAACCACGGGATGAGGTGAGGAAGGGGATGTTCCCATGGCAGGGAGGCCCCCCCACACTCCATCCCCACAGTCCTGGCCCCAATCGTTCCCAATCGATCCCAATGCCTGGTAGAGCCAGGCAGGCACCCCAGGCCAGGGATAACCTTGTGTGGTCAATGCAGTGCCGCTCGGCTGAGCACGGCTGCTGCCCAGCCCCGCGTCACCCCACAGCGGGCAGAGAGCCTGGCCCCAGGCACGGGGTCACCCCCCAGCAGGGCTAAAGACTTTCAGGAAAGGGATCCTCCCACGGCATGGACAGGACCCTCAGAGAAGGGGCACCCCCCGGCCTGGACCTCGAAGCGGATGTTGGGTCTCCGGTGCCGGGCCAGCTCAGCGATGTTGACCCCGTTGAAGAAGATGTTCTCCACGCAGCCCCGGAAGTTTTGCCGGTAAGTGAGGTGCTGCTTGTCGTGGTCAATCACCCCCCCAAAGAAGACCTGGGAGGCAGAGGGAGAAGGTCAGTCCCTCTCTGGGGTGACACCACAAGTCAGTGTTCTGGCAGTCCCCTGCCTGCTGCACCCACCTCAGTTTCGAGGTCGAGCTGGTTGAAGGTGCCACGGCAGCGGAAACGTTTGACCTCCCCATCCAACGTCAGGTTGACGTAGTGGCCGAGACGCTCAATGTGCAGCGAGTGCCAGTGCTGGTCATCCAGGAGGCTGCCCACCGCCACGGTTGTGTGGCCCTCACTGGCGTGCAGTGGGCTGCTGCCTGGGGAGGGGCAGCGTCAGCCGGCAGCCCTCCTGCCCTGTGTCCTCAGCCCCCCGGCCCTGGCTCACCTAAGCTGATGTGCAGGAAGAGCTGGGCCTGTTTGAGCTCCACCGTGATGTAGTCACCCTGTGAGCCCTCCCCGTGCATCAGCACCCCGTCCTGCTCCAGCGTCTTGAAGTTGAAGGAGATGTCATCCTCAAAGGTGCTGACCCTCTTAGCCCGGAAACGGTAGGATATGGCGTCATCCCCATCAAAATAGAGCACGTGGGACCCTGGGGAGAGCAGAGCAGCCCTAGGCATGTCACTGCCTGCAGCAGCAGGTGCCCTCACACGGGGAACACTCCCTTCTGCTGTGGTCTATGCCATGGCTGCAGACCACTCGGGCACAATCCCCTCTGAGAGGGTTTTCCACATGTGCCAGAGCCAGGGTCCTGCTGCACAGGGCCGCTGGAGCCCCTGGCCAGGTACTCACGGTAGGGGCAGCCGTAGAGGCCCAGGCGCAGCCCGATCTTCCCACGTGGATTCCATGCCACTGGGATGATGCGGATGTAGCGTGCAAGGATGGGGTAGTGCAGGTCATGCCGCACCACCCCACTCTCGTTCACATTCCCAAAGAACGTCTGGGGATCAAGGGGCGCCATCAAACACTTTGCTCCAGGCCAGGGGTTTCTGTCCCCCTCAGAGGCCTCCCTCCCACAGGGACCCCGGGATTACCCCCTACCCAGTTGCTGCCCTGCTGGAAAAAGGGTTTCCAGCTGGTGGGGTGGTCTCCGTAGAGCACGATGTAGCGTGTCAGCCAGTCATAGGTGTTGAAGGTTCCCTGCGTGGCCACCGCGTTGATCCGGTGCTTTTGCATCAGGTCGATCTGGAGCCAGGGGTGCTTGTCCCGGGGATCGGGGGACCAGCCGCTGGTGCCTGTGGGGGAGCTGCTCACTGACCCCATAGCCCTGCACCCAGTGGCTCTCTGCTGAGCGGGGGCTGCTTGCTCAGCCCCACCACAGCACCCGACTGGACTCCTCAACCCTTGCCGAGGACACCCCTGGCCCACATGCCCCGCCCAACCTGCATCCCGATCCCGCAGGGGGACTCACTGTGCAGCCGGGCGAAGCTGGGCGAGTAGAAAATGTTGTATCTGGAGGAGGCACCGATGGAGTAGGAGTAAAGGGGAGCAACGAGCTCATCGTAGCATGGTCCTGTGGGGAGAGTGGGGCTGGGGCGTGCTCAGGGCACTGAGCTGGGCAGTGTCCCTGTGGAAGCTCTCCCGACCCGGCCCTGCAGACCCTGAGGGTTCTGGAGCCCCCTGCAGACTCCGTGGGCTCTGGGGACCCCTCGGCCCCCTCGGGCCGGTGGCGCGGCGGGCCCGCTCAGCTCTCCCCTCCCACTGCAGCGGAGCTGACACACCTCTGCGGGCCCCGGCGCCCGCACCAGACGCCTCTGCACTGACGTGGGCGACGGGACCCCCCACCCCGCCCCGTCCCGCCCCGCCGGGTCACGGTCCCGCGCGGGAGCCCAGGGGGTCCCGTGCAAACCCTCGCGGCACCGGCAAAAGATGCTCTGACAGGGTCGGAGTCCCGAACCCCTGTGACAGGGTCCCCCTGGCCGTGTCGGAAGAAGCCCGGGGAGTCCACGAGCACCCCCAGCTCTCAGTGCAAGGCCCGTGCTCCATCACCCCCAGGTCCACTGCTCCCCATCCCACCATCTCCCACCTCCATCCCTCTTCGCCCCGACCCTGGGGAAAGGGGCCAAGGGCTCCGGCTCAGGGACCCGCAAGGAACTGTCCAGTGCAGCCAGGACCTCGCCGGTCCCCGTGCCCGAGCAGATGCCCCAAGCCCCGGTACCGGGCCCGGCCCGGTACAGCCCCGCGGCGGGGTCGGCCCGGCGGGCGGCGGCGCTGGCCGAGGTGGTGGCGGAGCCCGGCCGGTGCCGCGGGGCGGCCCCGCTCGCCGCGGTATCCCCGGGCATCCCGGATCCCCGGGGCATCCCGGCTCCCCCGGTCCCCGGAGGCTGCGGGCGGGCGCGGTTCCGCCGGCGGTGGGGGGGCTGCCGGGGCCGCTCCGGGCGGGGCGGGGAGGGGGAGAGGCCGGACGCCCGTGTCCCGCGGTGACCTTGAGGACGATGCGGACCGGGGCAGTAGAGGAAACCGAGGGATGCCCGGGGGAGAACGGGGGATGCCCGTGAGAGCGGGGTTGCGGGAGCGGCTCAGGGGTGCGGGGCCGGGGTGGCGGGCGCGGTCCCGCAGTGCGGAGCGGCAGCTCCCGGGACTGCGGCTCCACTTACGTGCGAGGCAGCCGGGGCCGGGGCGCAGGAACCCGACGCAGGCGGCAAACAGGAGCCCGAGGAGGCGGCGGGCGCCCATGCTGAGCGCCCCGAGCGCCCTCGACGCCGCCGCTCCCGGTGCTGCAGCAGCACGGCGGAGCGGAGCCCGCGGCTCCGCCCACGGGGCGGGGGGGGGCCGGCACCGGGACGGGGGGGCGCGGGGGCAGGGCTTGGCGCAGCGCAGAGCCTCGGCCCCCCTCGCCGCACCCCCGAGCAATGCTCCAGCCGGCAGCCCGATTCCCCCGGTTCTCGGCCCCGAGGGGTGCCGACCGCCCCGGGCTGCACCGGGACACGGCTCGCGGCCGTGGGTGCGCGGATATAGCCAGTGCAGGAACTCCCCGGGCGTCCCCGGGCGGTTCCTCTGCAGCGCCTGGTCCGGAAAGGGGGGTCGGAGCGGTGCCCGCAGCCACCCCCGCAGCAGATGTGGCGGTGGTTTGTAATCAAGCCACAGATTAAGGCCTTCAAGTCTCGGGGTCGCCGCTCTCTCCAGTGGTGCAGAATAAGGGATTTAGCCCGTGTCTGCTCCCAAACAACCCCCAGACAGAGGGGCCGGGGGGGCTGGCAGCTGCCTGCCCTACATACACCTACAAACCCGCCGTGCCCCGTGTCCCCTGGCCCCTCGGGAGCAGGAGACCCACTCTCCCAGGAGCCCTGAGCAGCTCCGAGGGACGGGATGCCCCAGCAGCTGCTGGGTCCGGGCTGGCTCTGGGTGCTGGGCAGGAGCTCGGCAGGGCAGCTCCACACCACTGGCTCTCCACAGGGTAGCACCACCATGACCTGCAGGTACCCAGTTGCTGGGGCTCCTTCCTGCCCAGGCAGAGCCGAGATCAGGGCTGGGAACTGAAAGAGGGAACAGAAAGCCCCAGATGTGGCAGGAATGTGGGACAGCCAGGGGTGCACTGAGAGTTCTGCTACCGGGAGCTGAAACCATGTGCTGGGGTCACTGGCACCTGCTCTCCTGTCCTCCTGACCCCAGCAGTGCTTTCAGGTCCATTCCCAGGAAAGGCACAGCCCACCTGGCCTTATCCTGACACCTTATCTGGGGTGCTGCCTGCTCTGGCCACAGCCCCCATATCCAGTCCTTGTGCTGGGTCAGGTCTGTGACAGCCCTAGCAGGGACATGTGGAGTCCCTGATGTGCACCCACAGCTGGCTGTAGGGCCAGCACTGGCCCTGGGACTCTCTTCCTTCCCTTTCTCCAGGATACAGGGTGTAGGATGGCATCCCCTGAGCCAGCACGGGGCAGAGGTCTGCAGCCAACATCCCTGCACTGCAGAAAGAGCAGAGGAGGGGAAGAGACCCTCCAGCAAAGAGCTCTGGGGAACCCCCAGGGACTGGAGGCCTCTGCCCAGCCACTCTCCAGCCAGGGCACAGCAGCTCCACAGCCCCACAGCTAGTGCCTGGGACCCCATGTCTGTCTGGAGGCAGCAGGAGGGCTGAGGGCAGAGCTGGGATAAGCCGCAGCAAAGACTGCTGTAGCGGGGGAGAAAGGGGGATTGAGAGATTACTGTGGCAAACGGCTGGGAGCCTGTTAAATCTGGGGATCAATTTCCTCCCCCCTGGGAAGAGGAAAGTGGGGCCTCTGCCCCACAGGAATTAATCTGCTTCTTAACAAGGAGCTGGGAATTTTGTTGTCAACAACCAGCAACATGCCTGCCCAGAGCCACAGGGATGCAGGGGCACAGGGGCCTGGGCTTGCAGGGATGCAGAGCACAGGAGTGCAGGGTCAGGCTGGTACCTTTAGGTGGGAGGTACAGCCTGCACCAGCAGCCACCCCAGCTCCTGGAACCACCATGTTTCCCATCAGGATGAGATGATCCTGGACCAGACACGGCTCTGCTGATCCCACTGGAGCAGCATCCTTCCTATGTCCAACTCAGTGCCAGCCCACGGCAACACACACTTAATTTCTTGGCCCTGTTCCCTCCAGCCTCCCCTCCAGCCCTGCAGAGGAGACATCAACAGCCCCAGGGTGCGCTGGGGTCTCCTGCACATGCTCTGTGCCCTTGGCCAGCCCCTGCTCCCTTGGCTGGGTACTCCCAGGCTTGGCCCACAGTCCTGCACGACAGGGAGTTGGTATTCCTGTTCCCAGAATGCAGATGTAGAAGATGCACAGAATAAAAGATTCAGGACAGGTTCTGGAGGGGCGTCACACCTGTCACCTCGCCTTCCTCCCTGGGGCTGGGCCTGTGCTCTGCGCTGTTTTCGGTATCGGGAGAGGCACGTGGTCAAACCACAGGTTACAAAGCGCTGAGACATCAACAGCTCCAGACCCACCGGCCACAGGAACAGTCCTGCTGTGCAATGCAGAAACAGGTGAGGGGCTATGGGGTGAGGGGTTTGCTGGGGGCCAGGCAGGAACCCCCTCACAGGCTTTTCTTATGTTTTTTAGATAGTTTTCTTGTGGGTTTGGGCTGAAAGGCAATTCTTTGTGGAATCTGGGCAGTACCTGGTGTTCCAGGTCCCTGGGGCCCAGAGCAGGGAAAGAGCTGGGAGAGCTACTGAAGAGTTCATACTCCCTGACACTGGGTTCAGATCCCACCTGTGGCCTCAGCGGGTGGAGGGGCTCCGACCCAACTGCCTGGATATGCTGACGTGGGCCAGAGTGAAATTGCTGTTGGGAGGCTGCTCTGAATCAGAGCTGTGTTGGATCCCGACCCCCATGACAGTGGGGCCCTGGCTCTTCAGTGCTGGCCTGCAGTGCTCTCCCGCTGCCCCAGAGCAGGGCTGAGAGCTGGGAGCTAGGAGCACTGTGAGCAGCTGCCTGCAAGTTGTGCGAGGCAGTGGGATGCCCTGGGACCTCCCTATCTGGGGCCAGGGCCAGGGATTGTGGGGCTGTGTCTGCACTGGGATCCCCAGGGTGGTGCATGGGTGGGTGGGTGCTTTGGGCACCCAGGGATGCTGGTGTGGAGGCCCGAGACCCCACTGCCCAGGGCAGCCAGGCCTGTAGGCTGGGTGCTGATCCCCAGGGAATGCTGGAGCAGCTCCCCAGGCAGCTGCAGAGTTAGTCTGTGGGACGTGGTGCCGTTCTGGGGATGTCGCAGCCGGGGTCACGTCCCTGCAGCAGCTCTGCATCACAGGCGGCTGCTCGGGAAGTGTACAAGTTGTTCTTGAAACGACTGAGCGTGGTGAACCTCTTGCTGCGGTGGAGTGGGTGTGAGAGGCAGAAACCACACTGCACGTGGGGCTGAGGACTGGGGGGGGGGGCTGTGGCACGCCCGGGCTCCCCAAGGTGGGGCTGGGTGGAGAAGGGCTGCCCTGGGCGTGGTGCTGCACCCTGTGGCCAGGCTGACACCACAGAGCCCTCCTCATTCAGCCTCCTTCTGTGCAGGCAACTCCCAGCCCCATCTCAACGGAGCTGATGGCCACCACCGAGTTCTACTCCTGGGAGGACGGGTACTCGGGGGAGGCCGGCATGCTGCCCGAGCTCTGCGAGAAGCAGGCAGTGCAGAGCTTTGCCCGCACCTTCCAGCCGGCCGTCTACCTGCTGCTCTCACTGCTGGGCACAGTGGGGAACGGGCTGGTGCTGCTCACGCACACCCGCTACCGCCGGGCACACAGCGTCACCGACGTCTGCCTCCTGCACCTCGCCCTGTCTGACCTCCTGCTGCTCCTGACGCTGCCCTTCGCCATCACTGACACGCTGCAGGGCTGGTCCCCAGGTACGGCTGCCTGCAAGGCGCTGCAGGGTCTCTACGCCCTCAACTTCTACAGCGGCTTCCTCTTCCTCACCTGCATCAGTGTGGACCGCTACGTGGCCATCGTGCGGGTGCCAGCCGCCTGCCGCCTGCGCCCACGGGCTCGCCGCCACGGCTGGCTGACAGCGGGGCTGGCCTGGCTGCTGGCTACACTGCTGGCTCTGCCCCAGTTCATCTACAGCCAGGCAGAGCAACACCAGGACCTCCGGCTCTGCCGGGTCGTCTTCCCCCAGGTGGTCTCACGGGTGGCCCGGGGGGCCACCAACCTGGTGCAGGTGGTGCTCGGCTTCGCGGTGCCCTTCCTGGTGATGGCGAGCTGCTACGCGGCCGTGGCACGGACGCTGCTGGCGGCCCGCGGTGCCCAGCCCCACCGGGCACTGCGAGTGCTGCTGGCCCTCGTGCTGGTGTTCGTGGCCCTGCAGCTACCCCACAGCCTGATGGTGCTGCTGGACGCGGCCGAGCTGCTGGCCAGCTGGGAGATGAGCTGTGCCCAGAGCCGCCGCAAGGACCTGGCGCTGCTGGTCACCGGAGGCCTGGCGTACCTGCGCTGCTGCCTCAACCCGCTGCTCTACGCCTTCCTGGGCCAGCGCTTCCGACGGGAGCTGTGGCTGCTTGCCAGCGATGCTGGCTGTGTGGGGACCCTTGACCCACGCTGTCCCGGCTGTGCCAGTCCCCGCCGGCGGACATCGCTCTCCACGTGCGTGGACGTGGTGTAGGGGCACAGTGCCCGCAGCCACGGCAGGGACCAGCGCCCCGGGGCTCAGCCCCTCCATGGCTCCCCAGGGAGAGCCTTGTCCATACATGGGCCTGCCCCAGCGAGCAGCCTGGCATGAGCAGCGCTGGACAATCTGCGTGGTGACTGCACACTCGTGGACAGAGGGAAGAGCAGCTCCACAGCACTTGCGTGTCCTGAGAGTGCCTTCAGTGCTCAGCAACCTGCCGGGGCGGGGGTCCCCACAATGTCACACGTGTTCTGGGGGAAGCCTGCAATGTTACATGTGTTCTGGGGGGACCATCTAATATCACGCGTGATCTGGGGGGGCCATGCAATGTCACGCATGCTCTGGGGGTCCATGTGGTGCTGGTGAGCTGGGTCGGTGAGTGCAACAGCGGGGTCAGGCAGGCAGTTGGTTCCCATTCTCACAATAAAACTCGGTCGAGTCCTGGTGGGCGAGCTCCATCTCCGTCCGGGCCGGGGCTGCCCCGGGTGCTTTTGCGGGACAGGAGCTCGGGGCCGGGTGGCGGCACTGTGGCCAGTGGCGCTGGCGGGCGATGTCTGCAGGAGGCAGCAGAACCTCACACTTTCTGCCCGCCCGCTGCCCGCCCTCTGCCTGCTCGCTGCCCGTCCCCTGTTCACCCTCTGCGCGTCCCCAGGGCCGGAGGAGGAGAGATCCCCCCCCGGAAAAACTCGCCCTGGGTCCGACTGGAAACCCCCTCCTGGAGCGGGGGCAGAGGGACGTTTCTCTCCTCTCCTCACTCCCCCCACGAGCTCCTGTGCCACAGCACATCCCGGCCCGGCGGCTCCCCGGGGCCAGGGTGGTGAGCTGGGGCTGGCCCTGCCAGACGCCCCCGGGCTGGCACATGACTAGCGGCTCATGGCCACGGGCCGGCAGCACCGGGGCCGTGCGGTGCCTCATGCTCCGGGCTTGGCTGAAGGAGAGCTCCAGGGTCGTGGAGGCAGGACTGGGCCTGACTCTGGTGCAGCCTCTCGTGGGGTCTCCCAGCGGAGCTGGGCATGCAGAGAAACACCTTTCTGGGGCTGGATGATGCTTCATGCGCATCCTCTGCTCTGCTTGGGATTAACCCAGTGCTCGATTGGAAGAACCCATCCCAGAACCTTCACCTACTGCTGGGCCAGAAACGCGGTTACTGCTGACTCAGCAGATGCAGAGCCGTGGTGATGGTGTTCCCCTCAGCCCTGCGTGGGGAGCAAGGGCCAGGTCAGGCAGTACCTGGCCAGGCAGCACAGCTGCCCTCGCTGCCCTCCCAGCCTGTGGCCTCGGGTGGTCCCGCTCCCGTCCTCCGCTGGTCCCCATGGCTGGCAAGCTCTGCCCAGTGCCCATTGCTGTCCCGGCTGCCTGGCCGGCCCCACAGAGGGGCTCAGCCCCCGGCACAGCCCGGCGCAGGCTGCGTGGGAGGTGAACTGGCAGCCGGCGCTTCCTGCCTGCTCATCCCAGCACCCGGGTTCCCAGGGACGGCGGTGACCCAACAGCTGTAGCAAAACCAGAGCCTTAACCCCTTCTGGGGCGCCTCGAGAAGGGCCAGGGCCCGGGCGCTGCCAAGGCACCCAAGGCTCGAGGGGCCGCAGGGTCCAGGGCTGAGCCGAGCCGCGTCGCTGAGGCACCGGGTGTGAGTCCTCCACGAGCCCCTTCTGCCGCCTCCTCTGTGGAAAGACGCCACGAGGGCCGGCAGGTCAGGCCTGACTGGGCACGGTGCCCTCCTGCCCACGGTGCGAGCGCGGAGCCCCGGTGCTGCCCGCTGGCACGCACTTGGCACGGCACCGGGCCGAGCCGCCATCCCGGGACGGGCGCGAGTGCTGCCGCACGCAGGAGCCAGGGCAGCACATGGTGCCGGTGCCGCGGGGCAGGGCAGGGGCCTGTGCCCGGTGCCCCACCAGGTGCGGGGGTGCCCGGTGCGCCCCGCCGGCGGTGGCTCCGGGAGCCCCGGCCCCGCCGCAGCCAGCCCGGCCCCGCGCTCCCCCCGCCCGGCCGCTGACGCAGCGGCGGCCCCGCCGCCCCGGGCGCTGGCTCC
>JAWWES010000080.1:2382482-2397266 GCA_035583135.1 Lophotriccus pileatus | reverse complement strand
CCCCGCCGCCCCGGGCGCTGGCTCCGCCCCGGTCCGCGCGCAGCGATTGGCGGCGGCCGGTGACGCGCGGCCCGGCCCGCCCGGGGCGGCGGCGGGGCCGGTGCGCGGGGCGGGCGGGCGGCGGGCTGGTCCCGTCGCGTCCCGGTGCCGGTGCCGTCCCGTCGGTGCCGGCGGGGCGATGCCGTTCCCGGGCGGGCTGTGGTGGCTGCTGTGCTGCCGGCGGGGCTTCACTTTGCTGCGGCGGGACTACGGCGAGGCGGAGCGGGAGGCTGACGGCGAGGCCGAAGAGGAGGAGGAGGCGTCCTTCGAGCTCCGCACCCAGGGAGACCAGGTGGGGCCGGCTCCGGTTTCGGGACGGCGCGGGACGCCGCGGCGGGACCGGGGACGCGCGACCCTCCGGTCCCGGCCCGGTCTCCGCCGCCCGGTCCTGTCCCCGCCGGTCCCGCCTCCCGGGGTGCCCTTGGCGCGTCCCCGTCGCTGCCCGGGGGGTCCCGCGGGGTGTGCGGGGAAGTCGTCCCGGCGTGTGCGGGCAGGCGCGGGAGGTCCCACGGGGCTTGGCCGGAGCTTGCGGGGCTCGCTGCCGGCCGGGGCCCGGCGTGGGGCCGGTGCCTCGGCGGCGGGACCCGACGGCCATCAGCCGCTGGGGTGCAGCCTGAACCGGGCTGCTCCTGCCTGCTCCAGCCCGCGCTGCTCGCTCCTCGGGGCGGGGGCCGCCGTGCCAGACCCGCACCGGCCCGGTGTCGCTGGGGAGGAGCCCCGCATTGCCTCGCCGGAGCGGGCCGGGGCTGTCCCGGGAGCACGTGCCGGGCGCGGGGAGCGGGCCTGGATCTCCCTGCTCCGGCTGCTTCCTCTCTGGAGGAAGCGGAGCGGCGGAAACCGGCGCTTCCTTCGGCCGGGCTGTGTGTGGGACGGCTGATAGCGCGGGGCGCGGGGGAAACCCCCGCTCCCGAGGGGCCTGCTGCCCGTCCCGGCGCGCTCTCCTGCACCCAGGACCGCGGGGCCGAGTCCCAGCCCGGGAGGGACACAGGGGGTGGTGACAGCCCTGTCCCGCTTGCTGCAGCTCATCTCCGCAGGGGCTGCAGCACGGCCCTGGCAGCAGGTCCCCTTCCCTAGCAGTGGCAGGGCTGGAGCGGGGCCCTCTGGGAAGTGGTGGCAGTGCCAAGGGCACGACTGTGGCAGGAGCTGTCTTTGGGCTTCCCGCATCCCATGGGCCACACTGGCTCCGGAGGGCCGGGCTGGCGTGGGCGGCTGGTGACGCCAGCTCCCCCGGGAGCCCTTTGCCGCGGCCAGGGGGTCCTTGGAAACCCACAGTGCTGGCTGCCCCTTCCTGGGAGCGTGGGAGCTGCCACGACTCCTCTCCCGTTTATTTATATCCCTGAGAAGGAGCCGACAGCCACCGCCACCTCCTCCGGACTGCCCACGAGAAACTGGGCACTGTCTCCGTGCCCACAGCCCTGAGGAGCGTGTGGGGCCCTCCCCAGCCTCGGCAGCGGGACAGTGGCTTGAGGTGCTGGCCCCGTGCACAGGCACCAGCACTGTGTGACAGGTGCCCTTAATGTCACGGGTCAGTGGTGCCTGGCCCTGCCCCTTGGTGCAGCCATACCTGCGGCAGCTCCCCCCTCCCCGTCACTATTTTTAGTATCCGTCTCTTTTTCTTGGCGTTGTGTGGCGTGCTCTGGCCTGTCATGCCTCTGGCTGCCCTATTGGGCTGCAGCTGGCAGGAACTCCTGTTCGTCTCCTGGGACAGCATCGCTGGTGCTGCTGTGTCCCCGCACCCCGCTCTGCCAGGGCGCCCTGCTCAGCTCGGTGCCTGACAGTGCCTGGGCTCTGCCTCGTGTCCCAGCACGTGTGCCAGGCTCATCACGTGAGCGGCACCATCCATGTCAAGTCGTGCCGTGCGAGGAGGAACCGACCCTGTCCCGCTGCAGGGCCAGGGACTTCCCAGCGCCGCGTCCCACCGCCGCGGGCAGGAAGTCAGCGGCCCCATTACAATGGGACTTTGTGCCGTAAGCGTATTACTCAGCACTGACCTTGTGCAATTCTGCACGGTATTCAGCCGGCCGGGTCAGCTGAGGACACACGGCCAGCGCGCCCGCCGGCTGCCCCCGCATCCCCGGGTTGCCCCAGCTGCAACCCTGGGCCCTGCCACGGCCATGGGGGCACTGAAGCTCCCTGCCCCATGGCAGCAGGATGAGAGCCCGTCCCTCTGGGCCAGGAGCTGGGTTGGCAAGGAGGCATGCGGTCAATGGGGGGATGGCCGGGGGCACCAGTCAATGACTATGGGGCTGAGACGTCTCCTTCTCCCCAGGGATCCTTGGAGGTGAGCCTGAGCCAGCCCACCCGTAGCAGCAGTGGCTCGGAGCGGTGAGTAACCCCCTGCCTCCGGCCTGCCGGGCATCCCATCATGTCCCTCGCGTGCTTCGCATGAGCTGGGGGACTGGCACGTTGTGGGAGATTGCCCTGGTGCTGGTGTGCACTGAGCACCAGGCGGTGTCACTCTGTCAGGTAGAGCAGGGATGGCAGAGCCAGGACTGCCGTGCTTGTCCCCATCCCTGGCGCATCCTCAGGCGTGTCTCCATTCCTCTGCCATGGCAGATAGCTTGACTGCTGCAAGCTTAGCCAGTGGGGCTGTGCGTGACTCTTCCTGTGCCAGGAGGCTTTTCTGGACCACGTCCATCGGCAGAGGCTGTGCCCTGGGGCGGTCTGTGCTGGGGAAGATGGGGGGCTGGGGCACGGGGGCCTGCTCGCTCCCTGTCCTTCCAGTACTGACGCTACTGCCAACATTCCTTCCTGGTTGTTCATTTTCCGAATTCCTTGGCAGGGCCGCGACTGCAAACAGCTTATTTTTAGCCAGGGTCATCTGCACCCAATGACTCTGCCGTGTTCCCACCGCAGGGCTGGGGTGCCCAGAGCCCCTCAGGACCCTGGGCTAGCTCCTGTTCAGGGACTGTGGAAGACACACGCAGGCACCCTGAGCCCTGTGTTGTCCCCAGGTCCCTGCTTGTCGCGGAGGAGATGCGCAGCCTCATCGTGGAGAAGGGCCCGGGGCCAGTGGAGGATGACCCTGATGCTCTTGTGAAAGGTGGGCTTCTGGTCCCATTCCACAGGGACAGAGGTACTGGCTGGGAAAAGCTGGTGGGTCAGATGGTGCTGGCAGTGGGGACTGAGGGTTCCCTTTCCAGGCTGGCTGCAGCGGGAGATGCGGGGCTGCATGAAAACTCCCTGGATTCGTCCTCGGAAGTACTGGTTCGTGCTGACACCTGACTCCCTAGACTACTACAGCAGCAATGAGAAGGGGGCCCGGCGGCTCGGCTCCCTCGTGCTCACCAGCCTCTGCTCTGTGCTCTGGCCAGACAAGCAGCTCTACAAGGAGACAGGTGAGGTGCCCATGCCCCTTGGCAGGGCTGCATTTTCATGGCCCTTTGTGCCCTGTGTCACCCTCCTCGGTCAGTCCTGGGACCTCTGTTACTCGGAGGAGGGGCTATGCCGAGCTCCGGGGTGCTGAGCCTGGCCGGGGGGGATCCTTACAACACTGGTGGGCAGCGGGTGAGTGGTTTGTCCCTCACAGGCTACTGGAGCGTGACGGTGTTTGGCAGGAAGCATTGCTACCGCCTGTACACGGAGCACCTGAACGAGGCCGTGCACTGGGTGTGTGCCGTGCAGAAGGTCATCGACAGCAAAGCGCCCGTGCAGACGCCCACCCAGCTGCTCATGCGCGACGTGGAGGTGAGCCTGTGGCACTGCCCACGCCTGCAGCTGCCGGCAGCACGAGGATGGGTGTTCAGGGCCTCCTGTGCCCCGGGGAGGTGGTGGGGGTGCGTGCCAGGCACTCAGCCGGGCGACCCCTCTGCAGCCGCTGCCATCACTTTGTCCCCCAGGAGCACAGCAGCAGCCCCGAGGTTCTGGAGCAGATCTACCGCTGCAACCCCATCCTGCGCTACACCAGCGGCCCTCTCTACGCTCCCCTGCTGCCCTTCCCTTACGGCAGCCTGGACCAAAGTGGTGAGGGATGGGGTGGGGTGCACGAAGCCCTGGCTGGGCGCTGTGCAGGGCTGGTGGGCGCTGGGCTGGGTCCTGGCTGGCCCCAGGTGCGAGGACAGTGCCCAGCTGCTGGCAGCTGTTAACCTCTGTCCTGTCCTGCAGCCCCCGGCCCCCGCAGCTACACCACACTGCGTGATGAGGCTGTGAAGCTCTTCAACTCGCTGCAGCAGCTGGAGTTGGAGCGGGACCCGGTGCCGCTGATGCAGGGCGTCCTGCAGACCTGCCTGGACCTGCCACCGCTGGTGGATGAGATCTACTGCCAGCTGGTGAAGCAGACCACGGAGCCGCCGGCGCCGGGCGGGCAGGGCGACCTGCACTACTGGCAACTCCTCACCTGCATGAGCTGCACCTTCCTGCCCTCCCCGCCTGTCCTGCGCTTCCTGCGCTTCCACCTGGACAAGTGAGTGCCAGGGGTGCCAGCTGCAGGCAGAGAGCTCGTCAGGTTGCCAGACCCCCTCGGGTCTGTGCCATCCTGACCCTCCTGGTGTTTCTTGCAGGACTGAGAGCCGTTTCCCTGCCTCGGAGATGGCCAAGTATGCCTGCTTCATCCGGGAGGCACTGGGAAAGACAAAGGGGCGGGAGTGTGTGCCCTCCCTGGAGGAGATCCTGATGCTGATGCAGCGGCAGGAGATGATCTGCACCGTTCACTGCCCCGGGGCGCCCGCCTGCAGCGTGGCCATCAGCTCCCACACCACAGCCGAGGAGGTGAGGGGTCACAGCCATGCCGGGCAGTGGGTTGGGGATGTTTTGGCATGCAGGGCTGGGTGGGGCAGTGTGTCATGGGGAGTGAGTGGCTCCTGCAGGTCTCTCCCACCTGAGCCATGATGGAGAGGGACCAGGGGCCTCCTGCCTTTGCCCACCGTGACCTGTTTGTGTCCTTTTGCAGCCCTGAGTGCCGTGGCCAGGGACACGTGGTCACCGTCGGTTGCCTTTGTCTCGCCCAGGTGGCCCAGGAGCTGGTGTCGCGCCTGGGGCTGTCCCAGAGCCCCAACCTCTTCGCGCTCTACGAGCAGTCCCGGCGGCGGGAGCAGCCAGTGGGCAGTGCCACACTGCTGGCTGATGTCCTCACCAGGTTTGAAAAGTAAATGTCCCACTTTGCTGCCTATGAGGAAAGGGGTCGGGGGGCCACAGGCAGGAGGGGCCAATGTGGGGTGTCTCCACAAGCTGATGGAGCTGATCATGTCTGCTGCAGCCTGGCCGGGGAGCAGCGTGAGCAGGACCCACCATGCCGGCTCTGCTTCAAACACTACGGCTTCCTGGACACGGACAATGTGCCACGGGACAGCCTGGAGTTCGCCCTCCTCTTCGAGCAGGTGAGTGCCACGCTGGGGTGGGGTGGCCATGCCACGGTGGCCGTGCCATGCCAGCTCACCCCGCGCTCTTGCAGGCACACGAGATGGTGCTGCGGGGCTACGTGCCCACGTCGGAGGAGACGCTGCAGACGCTGGCAGCCCTGCGCCTGCAGAGCCTCAACAGCGACTTCTCCACCCACGCGTCCTTCCCGCGCCTGGAGGAGCTCTTCCCGCCCCACGTGCTGCACGCCCGCCTGCCACCCCCACCCCACCGGCCCCCTGCCAAGTGCCGGGGGGCCCGGCTGCGCGCGGGGTTGCTGGCCGGCGGGCTCTGGGGCCAGGCGCTGGCCAAGCAGCGGGCGGAGCGGGACCAGCGCCTGCGGGGCCGCCTGCGTGAGGAGGGGGCCAGCACCATGGCCGCCATCGTGGAGAAGTGGAAGCTGCTGCAGGGCATGGGCCGGCCCGAGGCCATGGCTGCCTACGTGGCCCTGGTGCGGGAGTGGCCCGGCTTTGGCTCCACACTCTTTGACGTCGACCTGCACGTGGTGAGGCCCCGGCCAGGCAGGGCATGGGGGCAGCCCTGGCAGTGGGTGGCCCTGACACCCCTCTCCTCACAGAGCCCGGTGGGTGCTGGGTCCCAGCGCCTGTGGCTGGGCATCGGGGCCAAGGCTGTCTCGCTCTACAAGCCGGGGGAGCCCGAGCCCTTGGACAGCTTCTGCTACGGCCGCATCTCCTCCTTCGGTGCCTCCGACAGCAGCACCTTCCGCCTCTCTGTGGAGGACCGAGACCTGCTTTTTGAGACCTCCCAGGTAAGGGGCAGCCATCCCTCCACCCTTCCCTCCCTGATGGGGCTGCCCCAGGGTGACCCACTACGACCCCTGTGCCTGCAGGTGGACGAGATCGCCCAGCTCCTCAACACGTACCTCGCCTCTGCGGGTGCCCAGCGGCTGTCCCGGCCCCAGGAATCCCCCACCAGCCCCCCCACCTTGGAGTCCACTGTGCTGCCCCAGGGGCTCTGCCCTGTGGCTGGGCCCTGGCAGCGTCGGCAGCCACCGGTGGGTTCCTCCCACAGCTAGCCCGGCGGCTGGCACAGCCACGCAGGTGCTCTGATGACCGGTGTGGGAGGGTGGCCAGCCCAGCAGCAAGCAGCAGGTCTGTGCTGGCCTCCAGCTGTTCCGTGGAGCAGGGGGTCAGGGGCTCCTTCTCCCCCCACTGCCATTTGCCTTTCTGGTTATTTCCTTAATTTATTTTGAGACGCCTGTGCGCCCCACATCTCCCAGCACTTTCCCTGGCGGGCAGCGGGGCCGCCTCACCGCGGTCCCCCGCGCTGCCCTCAGGCCTGTTCCTGTCCCCTGTACCCTGGTGCCTTCGCCTCCAGCACTTGTGCTGTCTGACTGCTCTGCCGGTGCCCCTGGGGGCTTCGCCTGGGGCAGAGGGTGTCAGGCAGCAGTGCTGTGCCATTGTCTGTCTCTTGTCTGTCTGTCCGTCCGCTGGACCCACCCCTCCTGGAAAGCTGCGGGCGGCTTTTGGCCGAGCCACCCTGGGGACCTGCAGGCTCCTCCTGGCCCAGTGGCCAGGCCCTGTGGCTCTGCGGTGGCCCTGTGGCTGAGCTCGTGTCACGGGGGTGGCCAGTGGGGTGGCAGCTGGTACGGCTGGGGCTCAGCCCCTCAGTGTTGCCTCTGTAGAGTTTGTCAGTTCTGTCCTGGGGAGGAGGGGTTGGTTGTTTGTTTTTCTAAATAAATGCACAAAGGAAAGGCTGGGCCTCCTGTCCCAGAGCTTGGGTCGACAGTGGGAGGGACAGTGGGAGGCCGGGACAGTCAGATCCCTGGGGCAGCAAGGGCGGCGGGGCCTGGGACAGGCGGCGGGGAGTAGCAGCACAGCGTGTCCTTGGGGGCAGGGACCGCCGTCCCTCCGGTCAGCGCCGGGTGCCCTTTGGCACTTCACCAAGAGCACAGGCGGCTCCAGCTCCCCGGCAGCCCCTGGCACTGGCTGCCCCGGGCGGGGGGAACTGCCCCAGCCGCGGGCACTGCTGTGAGGCTGCTGCCAAAGAAGGCGTGGGAGCCCGTGCTGCTATGGTGGCTGTATTTTTAGCCTCCTGCTTTGTGCCTCACAGGGTAAGAGGAAAAGGCTAATTCTCACCTTGTGCTGCCTGGCCTTGGGCTGGCACCGTCACTGCCCCATGTCCCCGGCCCACAGCCAAACTCCCACAGGACAGGACCAGAGCTGCCATGTCCGTGTACCCCGACAACATCCAGCCCCAAGCCCATGCCCTTCCCAAGAGTGCCACCCCCTGCCTCACCTCCTGAGTGCTGAGGGTACCCCCAGCCCCTCACAATCTCCTCCTAAGTGGGGCCTCACCCTCGTGGAACATCCGTGCGGGCACCACGTGCTCCGCAGGCAGGGCGGCGCCGGTCCCAGCCCTGGTCAGCCGTGCTGGCAGGTCCTGCCAGTATTTCTGGCTCTGCTGCAGCGGTCGCCCAGCGCCGCCCGGGCTCCACGGCACTGCTGGCTGGGGCAGGGCCAGCCCCGTGCACCCCGGGACGTGCCAATGAGCAGCGCCCGTGGTGCTCCTGCCGAGCTGGGCCCCCACAGGCTGTGGCTGCCCAGCAGGGCCATCCGGCCGGGCAAGGCGAGCAGTGGCCTCAGTGTCTGCAGCTGCTCACTCGGGAGCTGTGCAAGCAGTGTTAGTGCAGGAACAGCCTTTATTAAAGCAAAATAACCTACAAAAATATAGATACAGCCCGTGCCCCAGGCCTGATCTGGCAAAGGAGGAACAAGGCTCCTGCCCAGGGCAAGGACTAGCTCAGCCACACGGAGCCTTTGGCCATGGGGGTCGTGTGCACCCAACTCTGGGGGCCAGGCCTGTTCCCAGCCCCGGGGTCGCTCTCCTCCTCCTCCCAGCGAGCATTGCTCCCACGGGTGGAGGTTCCCTCCCAGCATAGCGCACAGCTGCCCCAGTCCTGTCCTGGGCCAGGGCACGTGGTAGGGCGGGGGGGCTGTCCCCCGCCGAGGGGCTGCAGGGGCAGTGCTGCTCCCCACAGAGCGACTTCCGCGGAGGAGCGCAGCGTGTGTGCGGCCGGCGTGAGGGCTCCGCCGCGCCGGGCAGCGCTGAGGGGTGATAAACGTGGGCACGGCAGGGACGAGCCCTGCTGGCGCGTGTGGGGGTGGCCACGGGACCCTCCCGTCCCCTGGCAGGGCACTCACTGCTCCTGCGTGCCCCAGGAGATGTAGTCGGGGCGCGTGGCCGCGTGATACTCGTCGATGAGCTGCTGCACAATCTCCCGGGAGTTGTCCAGCTCGTCGAAGTTGTCCTTGAAGATGTCCTCCTTGCGGAACTGCTCCAGGAAGGCCTCCCGCTTGCGCAGCTTGTCGTACTGCCGGCACGTCCGCTCGAACAGCTGGGGAGCAGCGCGGGGTCACGGGGGCCAGGGCTCCCCGGGGACCCTTCCCGAGAGAACGGCACCGCGGCCAGTGGGACTGATGGGACGCTGGAGCAGCCCAGCGGGGCGGGGAAGGCACTCACCGAGGAGATGTTGGTGTGGTTTGCCATCATGAGACCACTGACGCGGTGAGCGGACGGCAGGTAAGGGGACTTGCGGGACAAAGCCACCTGGATGCTGGCAGGGCCCCAGGGGATGAAGTTGGCCAATTTCCTCTCCCGGATCCGCTGCAGGCTCTTGTGAACCTGGTGGGATGAGAACACCAAGGGGAAGCAGGGTGAAGGGCAAAAACCTTGGTCCCAGCAGACCCAAGAGCTGCTCCTCACAGGAGGCATGGCCACAGGAAGGTGGATTTCAGCAGGACTGCGGCCTTTCCAAGAGGGCAGAGCTCACACAGGAGAAACCTGGAGCCAGTTCTCAGGCACTGACTGTCCAGTCTTGCCCCAGGATCGCTGCACAGGCAGTGACCATGCCCTTCCCTGGGCCACACCATGGCCATCAGCACCTGAATGGCCGTGGGAGCTCACCTGTGTAGGATCCACCTCCCCCTGGATGATGTTGAGGATGGCGATGTAGCAGTGGTTGGTCTGCCTGTCTCGCCCTGTGGACACCATCACGTTTTTAGGCTGCAACAATCTTCTCATCACATCCAGGACTGTGGTTTTCCTCACGCTGGCCACCTGCACAGGCCAGCCGGGGGTCAGAGGGAGCAGGGGTGCTGCTCCCTGCCCTCCCACTGCCCAGCACACACATACAGCAGGGGGGGTCAGCTGGACAGAGACACCCTCACCCCAGAGATGGAGCCACGTGCAAAGCCACATGCAGGAGGAAAATCCCAAAATCACACAAAAGGCACAGCCAGGCTAAACAGACTGTCAGTGGAGCCTCCAACATGGGGGCTGTCTGCCTCCCCCCACAGCACAGCAGGGGCTGAGGATGAAGCTCAGCAGAGAGCAGTGGGGGTTTTACAGGAGAGGAGTTTTTCCCCACTCCATTCCCTCCCTGCCCTGCCCAGCTTTGAGCTATGGGCAGACCAGCCACTGCCATCCCCAAGTGCTGTGTGGGCTTTGCTCAGCTGCCAGTGGTCACGGGGGTGACAGCCGAGGTCAGCACCCAGAGCGCTCACAGCAGGGACAGCTGGGTGAGGTGGCAGCTCCCTCCTGCACCGTCTGAGCCACTGGCTGAGCCGTGCCCGCACTCCTCCCTGGGAGGACAGATCACACACTGATACCCTTTTCAGAGCCAGCAGTTTTTCAGATTTGCTTCTCTGAGCAACATCCTGAGGAAATGCAGGCAGGGAGAGGAGAAGAGCAGCTGTTAGCTCCCGACGGACCACGACGGGCCCGTGCGGGCGAGTGCCTCCCGAAACTGAACTGTCCCATTTGCACTGGGGGGTGCAGGGCCCTGGCTGGGGGCAAGCCAAATGCAAGCACAGTGTGCTGAAGGGCTGGCAAGTCCCCTCCCAGACACAGATCGAGCCCCAGGGAGGGGCTGACGCCTGGAGCCCAGTGTAAATTTTGGAGTAACAACGATCAATAGAGTTTGGACCCAAATGGCCTCAAGTGGCCAACAAGGGTGGCAGCACTGGCAGGGCCACTCTGCTGGCCTTGCTCTGATCACTTCTAAGGGTGGCTTTTTACCCTGTGATCTTGACAAGCCGCCCTGATGCGTGCAGCAGGTAACCCCGCACATGCACAACTGCCTGCTTATGTCTGATTCATTGCACACACGGCCATCACGGGGTGTGAGCGCACAGGCCTGGGATTTGGGCCATGCAGTGACAGCTCACACCAAGACACGGGACTGACAGATGCTACAAGGTGAGCGTGGCGGCTTCTCCTGCCCTCGGGGACGGGGAGGGGTGCCTGGGGCTGCCTTACCGACTGGTCGGTGGTGAGAGGCGTGTACCCCGTCATGAGGAAGTGCAGCCGGGGCGTGGGGATCAGCGAGGCGATCAGCCCGATCAGGTCGTTGTTCATGTACCCGGGATACCTGAGTGTGGTGGTGCTGGCAGACATGATGGTGGAGACCTGGGGGAGAGAACGGGGTCAGCACCTGTGTCACCACAGCGTCACAGGGCGTGTCACAGCCTGCCTCACGCGGCCGTGCCAAGGGAGCACCCAGAAGGGCAGAGTACTCTCACTCACAGCTCCAGGCTGCCCACCCGTGAGCCCAGCCCATGGAGCAGGTTAAGACTGAGCTGAACACAGCAAGGAAGCCTCATGCTGAAGAGCCCTTCTCACCAGCTGGTTGATCTGCGAGAACGACGGGTTCTGAATGTGCAGCCGGTCTGTCGCGATACGATTCAAGGCTGTGTTGTCCAGAACCACCTGCAAGAGAAACCCGGCTCCATGAAGGGCTTCGGAGGCAGCTGAGGAAAGACAGTCCCAGCTACATGTCTCAGGGCCCAGCACAGCCCTCTGTGCAGGTGGCAGACACTCGAAACCACAAGCTGACTCATCTGTGGAGTGTAACCGACACCGTCAATGGAAGCTCTTCCCTCGCTCCCGGCTGTGCTCCCCGCACTCTCCCCAAGAGCTCTGCCCCTGGGCCAGCACCATGCACCAGCACCAGCACCAGCAGCTCTGGTGAAGCTGCTCCTCCCCTGCCACATGCAGGGATCAGCTACAGGGGACAAGCAGCACCTCAGTCAGACCCAACCGAAGGCCCCAGCACAGGCTGAAGGTGCTGCCTGGCTGTGGGGGTTGTGGGTGCTGAAAGCAATGCCAGAATCGAGTTCAGAGGCTGCAGCACAGCTGCACAGGGGAAACACAGACAGCCCTCGCTGCCTAGGGAAGATATGCTGGATCCCAGAGGCAGAAACACCAGTCAGCACCACAGGGGTTAGTACAGAGCCGACGAAGGTCGCTGGGACCACCACATCTGCTCGGCCCCTCTGTTCAGGGTGCACTTGTTGCTACATCCAGGGCTCACAGGCACACGGTGCTGCTGCAGCACTGGCCCCAGCACGGGCCATGGTTCTGGGCTGTGGAGACAGGGCTGTCACCCCGGGGCTCGCTGCACCCCAGGGCCTCTTACCACACAGTCAGCGTTCTGAGTCAGCCTCTTCAGTGTCAGCAGGGAGTTGTACGGCTGGACGACGACATCGCTCATCTCATCCTGGTTTGGGAACACCGAGTAGGTCTCCACCAGCTTCTTGGGATACCTGGTGAGAAGTGCAGCCACCTCAAGGGTTAACGCTGCCAAGCCAGCACTCTTCCCTCCCACAAGCTGCCTTCCCAGTCTCCAGGGCTCAGGACAGGGTGAGTCACCAGAGCTGCAGCCAGAGTGGCTCCCAGGGAGGGAGAGAATGTGTCCCAGCAGTGCCTACCCCAGGAGCACAGGAGCTGGCTGCCAGAGGAGCTACAGGCAGACTGAGCCATCCACAGGCTGATTAAGCAGCTGCTCACAAGCCTTTTCAAGAGGCTGCAAGCTTAAACAGGCCAGGACAACAGCTCAGAGCCCACAGCCAGAGCCTCCCATCCTCCCCCTGCACAGTCAGGGTGTCCGCAGGCAGCTGCCTGATAAGAACAGCCAAGGGAAGGCAGAGCTTGGACAGTTTCAGAGCCTCTGAAGTCCCCAGGCGTATCAGGAGCCATCCCTCCGCAGGCAGCGCGCCAGGGATTGCACAAGGCAGTGTTTGGGTGGGGGTGGTGGCTCTGAGTCAGCGCTCTCCAGCTCTGGGCAGGGTGCCCAGGCTGGGCCAGGCTCTGTGGTGCAGGAAGGGGACAGGGCTGTGCTCACCTGTCGTTCAGTCTCTCCAGGAGGTACGAGCCCAGCCCAGAGCCTGTTCCACCAGCGATGGAGTGGCAAAGCACAAATCCCTGGAAGGAAGCAGAAGGCAGTGCTGAAGCTGCAGCTCAACCCCAGTGCAGGCTGTGCCACCCCCAACACCTCCAGCAGAGACCTACTGGCCAGGGCCAGAGCTCCCCAGAGCAGCAGGGCTCCAGCTCCTCTGTGCTTCAGCCACAGCTCCTCAGTCCTCTCCTGCCCACACAGGTGGGACCCACGTCACTGCACACCCTGCAACGTGCAACAGCTGCTTGGGAACCTCCAGGATCCCTCCCACCCAGAACAGGCTTCAAAATAGCTCCAGTGCCACCTCCAGGATCCAGTCTGTCACGCTAAATACAGGTGCACTTTTTCAACCCTTTCCTGGGTCCTCCACGCCCCTTCTTCCTTCTAGAGCGACAGAGACCAAACTCCCACTGCCTGACTCCAGGGCAGCTACCACCTGCTCAGCTCCCAAAACAGGCTCCTGAATCTTCTATTTGTTTTAGGTGACATTTGCCCTCCCCCTGCTGCCACGTGACAGCCTGAAACGAACACCCACCAGCCCTGCCTGTGCACAGGGAACAGGTTCACATGGATGGTATAAAGAAAAACACCCCGTGAGCAAACAGTGAGAGGATTTCCAGGGCAGGCTGACTGGTGGAGTGGTGATGGACAAACCTCCTGTCCCTGGTTCCCCTCTCTGTGTCTTCAGCCCCAGAGGCACGTTTAGCAAGCCTGTGCACCCCAGAGTGCTGAGCTCAACCTTACAAAGAGCAGCCTGGCTGGGCAAACACCAGGCAGGGCCACCGGATCCAAATCCCTGCTGGACTTACTTCCAAACTGTCGCTCCCATCAGCCTCCCTGTCTATTATGTCAAAAATATCTTCATGGATTTTTTCTCCCTGCAAGAGAAACCAGACCTGGTTTTGTTCCTTTCCCACAGAACGTGGAGAAAAGCTGCTCAAGCCTGCTGTGATGCTAAGCCAGACTGGCAGCGTGACAGTGGTACCTGGGAGAAGCCACTGGCCCAGTTGTTCCCAGCTCCCCCTCCGTGCTCAGACAGGTAAATGTTCTCTGGGTTGTACAGGTTGGCGTAGGGGGAGTTGAGGATGGAGTGGATGACGCGGGGCTCCAGGTCCAGCAGCACAGCCCGCGGGATGTAGTGCTCATCGTCGGCCTGCAGCAGGAGCAGGAGCATCACAGCGCTGCTGCAGCCCGGGGAGGGAGAGCTTGAGCCACCCCCTGGCCACGGGCAAGCCCAGCACAGCATGGCCCGGCCCGGCGAAGGGGAGGAGGGAGGCAGGGAGGCTGGCTCTGTGCAGCCCGTGCCCCGGAGCACCCCCAGCACGGGCGGGGGCGTTCTGGGTGCTTACATAAGGCGCCGTCTGTGGCAGTGCCTCGTGCCGCCGCCGCTCCTCCCACACAGCGCTCCACGGCCACACCGGGAGCGCGGGCGGGAGCCTGGCACTGCCTGTGAGCGGCAGGCTGGGCTGAGCCACCGCTCCAACCCGCGGGGGATGCGGAGAGGGCTGGGGCAGGCACGGACAGCCCGGAGCCCAGCGGGGCCGAGGGCAGCACACCCCCCGTGCTGTGCCCGCCCCCCCGGGGCCGGCGGTACCTGGTAGAAGAAGACATCCTTGCGGTCGGTGCCCTCGGTGGCGAACTCCTCCACAATGCCCTCGGGGCTGATGCCGTGCTCGGCGCAGAGCTGTTTCCAGAACTCGAACCCGACTGCGGGTCAGACCCGAGGGCGCGGTCAGACCCGAGGGCGCGGTCAGACGGGCCGGCGTGGGCACCGGCACCGGGAGTAGGGCAGGGCCCGGAGAGCACCGGTCCACGGGCCCCGCCCCGTCCCACATGGCCCCGCCCCATCCCACAAGGCCCCGCCCCGTCTCACAAGGCCCCGCCAGTTCCCCCCCCCCCCACCCAAAGCATCCCTGCCCCGCCCGGTGCTCGCTCCCCCGGCCCCGCCGCCGCCGAGGCGCGCTCACTCTGGTTGCCGCACTGGCCCAGCTGCAGGGTGATGATCTCCCGCGGCATCGCGGCCGAGGCTCCGCTCCGCTCCCACCGCCCGCCCGGCCCCGGCACCGCCGCGTCTCCCGCCGGCGCCAACGGCACTGCGCGCGCGCGCCTCGCATTTCCGGGGCAGCGCCGCGCGCCCCCGCCCGTGGAGGCGCCCTGGCAACGCGCGTGCGCCCCGGCAGGCGGCGCCAGCCGCGCCTGCGCCAAGATGGCGG
>JAWWES010000080.1:2332270-2382382 GCA_035583135.1 Lophotriccus pileatus | reverse complement strand
CGGCGGGGCCGCCCAGCCGCAGCCCCGGCTGCAGGTGCACGTACAGCGGCCCCGCCACCAGCCCCGCCGCCGCCGCCACCAGCCCCGCCGCCCGCCCGGGCAGCGCGGGCAGCGGCGCCGTCAGCACCAGCAGCCCCGAGGGGAAGGGCGGCATCGCCCCGCCGGATGCGCCGCCGACCGGAACGGGGACGGCACCGGCACCGGAACGGCACCGCCTCCCGGGCAGCCCCGGCGCGGCTCCGCCCGCGGGGGGAGGAGATCGGCAGGCCCGGCCCCAGCGCGGCCCCAACCGGGCGGGACTGAGCGACAGGGATGGAGCCGGAGCTGTGCGGCTGCAGAAAGGCTTTATTAGGGACAGGCAGGACCCGGCAGCGGATCCCGCTGTCCCGGCGGCTCCGCTCAGGGCTGGTCCTCGCCGACTTCGCTGCCGCCGAACACGAAGTCGTGCATGGCGCGGACGTACGCGGAGCCGTCGGGGCTGCCGAGCCGCAGACGCCAGAGCGGGGCGAGGAGCTGGGTGCTGGCGCAGCGCAGGGGCGGGCAGAGGCTGACGATGGCCTCCAGGAACACCTGGCACCGCAGAGGGGTCAGAGCCGTCCCCAGCGCGGCCCCACGGCAACCCCCGTCCCGCGCGGACTGACCGGCAGGACCTCTTCCACCTCCTGGGCCGCGTCGCGGAACAGGCTCTGGCAGTGCCGCAGGTACCGGCGGTACAGCCCCCGCGTCTCGGCGTCCAGGCCCTGCAGCTCGCTGCCCTCGGGGTCCGGGCACTGTAGGTTGGCCAGGAAGCTGGTGTGGACAGGCCCACACTCCACCAGTGTCACGCTGCGGGAAGGAGGGCGTGAGACGGCACCGTATTCCCGCCCTGGCATCTCCCCGTCCCGATGGGCGGTCGGCAGGATCCAGCCCCCGCAGCACCGCCGGCACTCACTGGATGTTGAAGGGGCGCAGGACGATGGCCAGGCTCTCGCAAAACCCCTCCACTGCAAACTTGCTGGCGCAGTACACGGCATTGAAGGGCAGCCCTGGGGCAGAGCCGCACTCTGAGCATCGGGGCTCTTCCCCGCGGCTCCCCACGCCCCAGGGTGCCGGGGGTCTCACCTTGCAGCCCCCCGATGCTGCTGGAAACAATGATCCTCCCGGCCCTGCGGCGCTTCATGGCGGGCAGGAATGCCTGGATGGTGCGGACAGCCCCAAAGAAGTTCACATCGAAGAGGGTTTTCATGGCCTGGTCAGAGCAGGTCTCCAAAGGTCCCATCAGTCCCACCCCCGCGTTGCAGACTGCTGGGCATGGTGCGGTCAGCCGGGCAGGCACCAAGTGCCAGGAGGCAGGAATGGGGGGGCCTTTCACTGCTGATGGGCCCTTGGCACCCCCAAACCCATCTCCTGCACCCCTGCCCTGCTGAACACATCCTGTCCCAGAACCCAGGCACTGCTGCATCTCCCATGATTTGGCATCATCATTCTAGAAGGGTTGTGACCCTGGAGATGTCCCCCCAGCCACCCAGGGGGACAGCAACAGGCAGAGTCGTACCCAACACGTCCAGGCGCTGCTTCTGCACCCGCTGCGCAGCGGCTGCCAGCGAGTGGGGGTCGGTAACATCGAGCTGCAGGAGCTCCAGCGTGTCAGGGCCGTGGCTGCCCAGGCGCTCCAGCAGCCGCTCGCCCTTGGCCAGGTCGCGCATGGTGGCGTAAACTGCGGAGAGATTGCGGCCGTGGGCAGCAAGGCTGCGGAGCCCACCCCCCACAGGGCTGACCCCAGCCCACCCCCAGGCGCTGTCTGTCCGTGTTGAGGTGCTACCTGGCTCAGCTTGGAGCCCCCCAGGGGTGCTGGACCCTCCCCCAGGGGCAGCACAGCCCCTTTACCTTTGAAGTGGCGAGCGCTGTCGGCCGCCAGGCGTGCGGCCAGTCCCAGCCCGATGCCCGAGGAGCAGCCCGTGATCAGCACTGTGGTTCTCTCCATGGCCCGCAGTGCTGGCCGAGGGGGCCGTGCTGCTTAAGAGGGCTGGGAGGGAGGGTCCCCCCACCCCACACCACATTGTTGTGTCTGCTGCCTTATCTCAAGGCCCCTCCACCGACCTCCCTGCGCGTGCCTGGGGCTCCCCGTGCCTTGATGCTCTCGCAGGTGCCGCGATAACGGCCCACAGGGGGAGGCTCTGGGGCACAAGGGGAGCCGCGGCCCCGGGGAATCTGCACCAGCCACCCTGTGCTGTGCCAGGCGCTCCAGCTGCCAGGACTTGTCCCGGCAGTGCATTGTTCCTGCTATGTGGGCTTAGAGCCAAGCTGCTCCTCTACCCCTTGTGTTCCACACAGTTCTGCACTGGGGAGACGAGTCGGACACGCATAGGAGAAAAGAGTCTTTATTTGCTCCACAGCCGGGCTCTGCCTGAGCTCCAGCTGGAGAAAAGGCCTCAAAAACCCTATCCTGACGAAGCACGGCCCCAGCAATGCTCCAGAAAATGCCACTAAGTCTTTTATGATACAGAAGGCACCAAACAGGGGCAGGGCTGTGCAGTACTGGGTCCCTGCAGGCACTGGGGTCCAGGGCTGCTCTGCCCCCACACCACTGCCACCTTCCTGCTTCACCATCACCACCCCTGCGAGCCAGCCAGGGCCCCACAGCAGGGACACGTCTGTCCTGACCCTCTGCAGAATCTCCCCAAGCTTCCAGCTGGGAGCACTAGGACAGCCCAGCTTTCCAGAGGATAGGTTCAGGGCAGATAGGCAGGGCTGGGCACAGAGCACAGTGCAGGATGCGTCCCTGGGGCACAGCCTGCCCCCATCCATCTGCCAGCCCCTGTCAGGGCATGTCCTGCCTACACAGGAGAAACAAGGGGTCCAGGCTGGCTGGGAGCCACTGGGGCTGGTGCACCCCTTCCAGTACAACCAGGATGCAGCCATCAGGTCAGGAGTTGCAGGAGCCTGGATCAGGAGGGTGTGAGGGCTCTGCCCTCCTTTCCTGGGGGAGGCTCTGGAGGCACAGTCCAAAGTCATGCCAGCCCAGCCCGGCTGCGCCGCAGGGCACTGGGGTAGTATTTGAGGAACAGCTTCCTGGAGATCTCCAGCGTGTCCCCAGTTGGCACGGCCGGGTAGCGCTTCTTGTTGTAGACAAAGCCCCTCTCCACTTGGAAGACAGCCTGGTTGAACTCGTCCTGGTGGAAGGGACGGCCCGAGTTGAGGCTTTCCACCAGCACAGAGACGAAGAGGCTCCAGCGCACACCATAATAGTCCAGCACCAGCCCCCCCAGCTGCTTGTTGGCATAGTCCAGGATGTTCCCGGTGGGCCCCCAGAGCGTCACCTGGTTCCGGGCGTTCAGCTCGTACTGCTCTGCCTCCCGGTCGCTGGTGGCCACGGCGCGGGCGCTCTCCAGCCAGCGGCCGAGCAGGAAGAGGCTGTGGCTGGAGAGGAGGCTGTCCAGCTCGGGCAGCAGGTCGTACACCAGCACGCCACCGGCCGTCAGCAGCTCCGGCAGCGCGTGCCTCTGGAAGGCGCTGCGGATGTCCAGGTAGTAGCTGCTCACCAGCTGCTGGGCCGCCTGCCGCGTCACGTCCACCAGGTCGTAGCGGAAGGTGGGGCTGGAGCCCAGCTCGGTGCCGGCGCTCAGCAGCAGGCGCCAGGCCTCGTACACGTCACTGGCGTTGTACCAGAGCTCCGTGTCCATGTGCAGCGAGGGCCGGCGCACCAGCGGGCTGCGGTTGTGGTTGACGCAGACGCCGGTGCAGTTGTACACGCTGCGGAGGAGCAGGCGCCAGGCGGCGGCGGCGGCGGCGTTCGGGACGCCGTAGCGGCGCTCGGCGTAGCGGGACACCCAGCTGGGGAGGTCGAGGGGCTCCTGCCGCCAGCCCAGCTCGTTCATCAGCTCATACACCATGTCGTTCTGCTCGATACCCTCAGGCACCAGCCCTGTGCCCACCATGGTGGAGTTGGGGAAGCGCCGAGCCACGAAGGGGCCGTGGTTGATGGCCTCCACGGTGCCAAAGAGGCCGTGGTTGCCCCCAAAGTTGTGCAGCATGCACCAGATGAAGGGTTGCCCATAGAAGGACTCTGTCCACTGGTAGACAGGTTTGGACTCAGCAAAGAGGTCAAGAACAATCATCCTGCCGAGGGGCACACCGTGCAGGAGGGCCCGCACTTGTGTTGGGTGCCAGAAGTCTGGCTGGTGCTGGAAGAGCCATCCCTGCATCAGCCACAGCGCCTCGGGGTCAGCTGTGGATGGAGGAGCACAGGGTGAGGTCCCCTCCAGGCAGGGCCCCCAATCACCCCTCATGGAAGGGGCTTTGAGGGTCTGGCACCAGCGGGGTCTGTTGAGCGCAGGCAGCTCAGCGCTTGCATGGGGCCCACAGCCTCCTTCCCCAGCCCCAGTTATCCCACCTGGAGCCTCACAGCTGGGCCATCACCACACACTGACCCACCTCCTGTCATCGACCTGAAGACAGCATTGCTGATCCTCGAGAGATAGGCAGGGTCAGAGGAGAGCGGGGTCATCTCATTGAAGATATCGGCACTATAGACGTGGTCTGTGCCGAACTCCTTGATCAGCTCCTTCAGGAAGAGGGTCCCGATCACCTGGAACATGGAGTCCTCAGGGTCCAGCAGGTAGATACACGAGTAGGTGCAGTCGAAGTGGCTCCAGCCCCCCAGGCGAGTGGCATTCACGCGTGGGAAGACCCTGCACCAAGAGGGCAGAGATGGGATCAGGAGCAGGGCAGGACAGGAGCACTGTGCCCCCGCGGGGACAGCACACCCTCTCGGGGAAGCCACAGGTGGAAGGTGCCATAGGTGCTGTTATGCCAAAGGTGTGACCCTGGAAAGGGCCCAGGGCAGAGCGAGGGCAGCACCTACCGAAGGATCCCCTGCGGCACGTGGCCCGCAAAGGCTGGCAGCACTGTGGTCATCCCCAGCGAGCGCATCCGCTCCACGATCCGGTACTGGGAGAGAGAAGGAGGGAGAGAGCAGGGAGAGAGGAGCCCACACCTTCCCACGAGGGGCTCCAAGAGCTGCCGGAGCTCGAGGAGGGACACGGGGGTCCCCGAGGCTCCATGAGCATGGCAAGGGCAGGGGGTGGCAGGGGTCTGCCCCGGACGGGCGCGGCCGCCCCGGTACCTGCAGGTAGAGCTGCTTGAGGTGCCAGGAGGGCGGCAGTGGTCCGGCCCAGCGGCGGAGGTTCCCCATCCGGTTCCAGGCCAGGAACGCGGGGCCTGTGAAGTACTTGTCGATCTCCGACTGGTTCAGCCCCAGGTTGTGGTAAACCTGCGCCGGGCGCCGGGGGTCAGCCGGTTCCAGTGTCTCCCGGTCCCCGCCGCCCTGCCGGCCCCACTCCTCACCCGCTGCCACACCGCCTCCTGCCCAGCGAAGGCCGGCGCCAGGTTGATGCCGCTCAGCGCCATCCAATCGATCTCCCGCTCCCATCGCGCCCAGTCCCACCAGACGAAGGAGTAGCTCTGGGCGCACACGTTCTGGTAGTAGCGGTACCTGCGGGAGCGGCGGAGGCTGCGCCCGGGCCGCCCCGCGCCCCCGGGGCCCCCGTTACATAACGGCGCCTTGTCCCGCGCTAACGAGGCGTGAGCGGCTCCGCGCGGCCCCGTTACCTGCCGTTACCTGCCGGGGGCGGCGGCGCGGATCTCGGCCCGCAGCCGTGGCAGCGGGTGGGGCAGGCGGAGCTGCGCCCCGGACCAGGACAGGTGACAGCCGCAGAAGTCGCGCAGGTAGCGGTAGAGGCCGGCGGCGGCCGCCACGCCGCTGGAGCCCGTCACGGCCACGGCCACGGCGGCGCCGGGCGGCGACCACAGCCGGTACGCGTCGGGCCCGCCCGCCGCCAGCGCCGGCTCCACCGACAGCGACACGGCGGCGGCCCTCGGGCCGAGCAGGCGCCGCGCCAGCGCCCGCACCGCCGCCTCCTGCCGCGCATCCCCCGCCCGCGCCGCCGCCGCCAGCAGGAGCACAAACGGCAGCGCCAACGCCAGCCCCGGTCCCGGTCCCGGTCCCGGTCCCCGCCGCGCTGCCATCGCCGCTTCCTGCCCCTCCGCCAGGCCCCGCCTCCCCCGGCCCCGCGGCGCTGGGCGGTCCCGCCGGCGGGGGCCGGGCCTGAGCCGGCACCGGGCGCGGGGCGGAGCGGGGCTGCTTCAGTGGGCGGGCTGCGGCCCATCGGAGCGGGGACGGACCGGGCCGGGGCTGGGGACAGCATCCGCCAGCCCGGGCCCCGCTCCGGCCGGGCGGGGGCGCTGCGAGACCGGGCAGCGGGGGCGCCGCCGCTGCCCCGGGCCAGGGGAACGCCCCGGCTGCCCCAGCACCGCGCGGGGCCGCCCCGGGACCGGCCTCCCCCTCCGCCCCGAGGGACCCTGGCCGGACCGGCGAGGGGGAACCCCGCCGGGGAGCGGGGCAGGGCGGGCTCGGGCTGCCGGGATCTCTCTCAGCTCCGGGGCCATTCGTGGGCACTGCCAGGACAGAGCCCGGGGCTGCCCGGGGAAGCTCGGGGCTCCCCGGCCATCCCCAGCGCAGCCCGCGGGAGCCCCCAGGGCTGCCCCGCGGCCCTGGAGCCATGGAAACGGGCAGAAATATTGTGATTGCACCCGGGAGTGGTGCAAGAGCGCAGGGAAGCGGGTGAAAGAGGAGAGCATCCCCCGGGACCGCTGGTAGCCACAGCGGTGGGAGAGCATCCCCCGGTACGGCGGGGAGCCGGCCCCTCTTCAGAGGGGTGCGGGACGCTGGGGTGGGGGGCGGGACACAGTGCAGGGCAGTTCCTGCCCAGTCGGGACATCAGGAGACGGGAAACACACCAACCTCAGCAACACAATCGCCAAAACCCCGCAGAACCCTCCCTTCCGCTGCTCCCGCACATGTGGAAACAGCCCTGCGGCAGGAAGGGCCTGAGTAAACACCGCCCCCCCGGGGGGACCGGGGGGTCCCTGCGGCTGGAGGGGCCGGGAGCAGGGCACAGCCCCGGGCACGCAGACCGTGTTGCCCCACTCCCCATCAAGAGCGCCTACAGCACCCGGGTTAATCAAGACGGAGGTTTTCCTCCTGCACAACTCCTCCTTCCACCCAGTTATGGGGTTTATCGGGGTGGGCAGGAGGCCCCGGGACCAACGGCCCCGGCCCGATCTTCACTCAGGATGTCGCCAGGGCTCGATAAGTGCAGGGACATTGCAGCCTGGGCAGGGTCACGCCAGTCTGACTGTACAAACCAGCCCTGCCCACCCCTGGTTCTGGCCATGGAGGTAACAAGGATCCTAGGCAGGAATACCGAAGGTCCCAGATGCCCCCAGCAGCTTTTGGGGCTCTGCCCAGTGTCCGTCAGGGATGAAGGGCTGCCCAGGAGCCCCCTCAGTGAGTACAGAGAAAGCAGAAAACAGACCAAGCACTTGTTGTGCAGTTCATTTAATTTATACAGTGACTGTCAGCAACTGTCAGCGTTTCATCCAGGCAGTAGGACACACCAGGACTTGTGTCACTGCTCTACCTGCAGCTCCACTTTGATTTCACCCTTCAGTCTGCAATCACCTCTGTAAACACACCCCAGTGAGCACCCCGGGGCTGCCCAGGTGCAGCACGAAGGTCCCCGTGCCCTGCAGCCTGCAGTGCACATGTACCTTTCTCACCTAATTTTAGGCAGCCAGGTACCTTGAGGCTTCTCCTCCTCACTTCCAGGTTAACGATTCTCATTTTTGTTCTAATCTGTTTATATACAAATACTCAGCTCCACTGTGAGAATTAAACACAACAGTCGCACAGCACTAACACGCCACTGCTGCTACAGCTACATCGAGTTGAGGGGGGCAAGGAATTACTGACAGCTCAGGCAGGAGAGAAAGCAACAGCCACTGCAGGGACACACCACTGAGACCTCCCTGAGCCTCTGCTCCCCCTTAAAGGGCTCCTCAGACCTTGAGTGCACAGGACAGTGTAAGACACTGGTCCCTCCACCTGTGCAAAAGCTGCCTCCACCAACGTGCCTCGAGGGCTTTGTAACCTCGAGCTTTAAACCAGAAACCCCAGAATTTCCACTGCCAGTGGCAGTACCTGCAGTGAGAGATGACAGTCTGCACCACAGCTCATCCCTCCCCCATCCAGCCCCAGGCCACAGCCAGGCTTGAGCCCCCTCCCCACCACAGCCTCCAGCAATGTGAGGGGAAGCAGCCCTCGCTCTTCCTGAGCTGAGGTTCTTAGGTCTTTTCTCCACGTGCTGGTTTGCCCCCTCAGCACAGTTACATTTCTCTTCTGCCCTGATCAGCTGCCAGGGAATGCACGACACAGGGAGCACACAACTGCACACCAAACAGGACACATCATGCACTTGGTATCTTCAAGAGTAAACATAAGGAACAAAAAAATTTCTGTGATCCAGTGTCACTTGTTACCCCAGAACATCAAAGCTCGTGGCTTTGGGATGCCATGGTAACAATGAAGAGTGCTGCAATAAGTTATTGTCACTATGGGGGAGGGTTACACACGACTCAGACACGCAGGGAGGGCAGGGTCAGGCACACATAGGGTGTTGGGAGGGTCAGTCATTCATACACACACACACACACAGGGTGTTTAACACTGCTGGAGTGGGGCAGGGGGCTCAGTCATCGAACCTCCCCTCACGGATGATGTCAAAGGAGAAAGGGAGAAACTTGAACCCAGTACCAGTGTAGAACTTGTTCTGGAACTCGATCCTGCAAGAGAGGGAAGAGCAAGCGCTCATTAAAAAGGCAGCTCTCAATAAGAGCAGTTAGCAAGAACTCTGTTAGAAGTATGATTACTGGCTATAAAAAACAAAGCTTTAAAGAGAAAATATAATGTACCTTTTGGGATAAACCTCCCACCTGTGTGTGATGTTTCTGTCTGGGGTAGAGAACTATCCACGGACTTAAATCCCCACCCTGGGAGCAATAAAAGGGCAAGAGAACCAGGAAGCCCACCCCGACTGTGGCGTCCCAGGAAGCACAGCGAGCACACAGCACTTTCTACACCAGGCTCGTTGCTGAAGTTCCCTTTCCTGTGAGCACAAGCCTCGCCGCGTGACGCTGAGCTCGGACTCCCCCACCAGCCGCCGCTGTTTATTCCCTGTGGCACATTTGGTTCATCCCCACACAGGCATTTGTGCTGGGATGTGCCTGCTGGCTCCAGCCGAGCGTTAGCACGGCCCCATTTGCTGCTGCTGCCCCTAATGAACTCTTAAAAAAAAAAAAAGAATTATTTTAGAGGACTGCCCAATGGGCAGCGACAGCCAAATAGGGACAGGGAAACTAATCCCCTGATTCCCAGCAAAAACAAGCTTGGGCTTCACAGATCCACTGGAAAACAAAGTCTCTGCAGGCAGTAAAGTGACAGCAAACTGGGGAGCATTTAACACAGCTGGGGAGAAGGATTTTTATGCAGCAATAAAAAGACAAACTTGAATTATTTTTCCCCATGGCAAACTCCAGAGGTGCTGGATTTGGCTGGCAAAAAGTGATTTCCCCACAGAGCCCAGGAGAGAAATGCTCAGAAAAAAACCAGCTTTATCTTGTATCTGCTGCTGCCTCGCAGGCCAAGGGATCCCCAGGATGAGCAGGATTTTCCGTGTGGGAGGAAGGGCTCCTCGCCAACCTGCTCCAGTTTTTCAGGAACCCTGATAATCTCCATAAATATCCTGTGACTAAATAACTGTTCTGTAAGTGAAGGGAAATGAGAGGCAGAGGGTTGGGTATCTGAGTCACCCAAACCCACTGTAACTGAAATTTTAACCCTGATGATTCATAGTTCCAGCTGGCCCTGACATCCAAACACTCCCTTTTGGACACTGCTACAACTGGAGGCCCAGTGCTGGAGGAGAGGCTGCTCTAAGGTTGGAGAACTAGTGAGAAAAGTGTATTTAACCAAATAATCACAGCATAAACAGTCAGTGGGGTTTTTTGCAGTTGTCTCCAGGAACGTCCAGAACCCAGCACGAGGCACTACTGTCACGTGTCCCAGTTTATTGCTAAACTCTGTGTGTCTCCCACTGGTGACCAAGGTCTGCAGAGGATTTAGAGACAGTGAGCACTGTCAGCAAACAGATCAGGAGGTCTCTGCTACAGCAAACCCGCTCTGCAGCTTTTTCCATTAATAATTAGTGTCAGTGTTCGTCAGACTGCAGTTCTGTGGATTTTCCAACTGCACAGAGTCAGGGTACCCACACTGGAAAGCCAGGCAGCTCCAGAGCTGGAGCAGCTGCAGAGGCAGTTGTGGAACAGGAACCCCGACTTGGTGCAACTGCAAATTCCCACTTAGTGCTTGTGTTCCTAAAGGCAGCTGCCAGAGCCTGGAGGGGTGACCTCCAGCACTCCTGACAGCCAGAATCCACTGAGGTGTCTGTGCAGAGACTGCTGCAGTCACTCCTTCCCAAAAAGGCACTGTGGGAGATTCCATCCTGCCTGACAGGAGGCTGCACTGCCCCTCGGAGCAGCAGCTCCTGCAGCCACACTTCAGGCCAGCACTGGCTTGTGACCTTTACAAAGGAAAATCAAATCCTGGCAGGTGGGTGGAAAGCTGGACTCTACCACTCCCACTCACTGGATTGAGAGCAGCTCCAGCACGCCCACACCTCTAGGGAAGCAGCACTCTGAATCCAGTTTTAAACTTCTCCTTTTGGGCACAGTCTGTGTTGGCTCACATTAGAAGAGCTGACTAGCTTAAAAGGGGGGAAAGCTGCTTTAATGTGAACATTCACTTCAAACTGCATCACTGAAAAGCAAATGGAAAGGCAAACTGTTTCAGGAGAGTTACAGTAAAAGGAGCTGACAGCACCACAGCTCAGACCAGGGCTGCAGAGGAGCCCTGACGCACACCCAGCACTCTGGGTGCTGCCTCCACCCCAGAATGCCCTGAAAAACCCAGCCTGCTCGAAGAATGCACACTCAGAAAGCACAGAGCAAAGCCCCCTCCTTTGGGACTGCCAGGCACAGCACATGGAACAACCTGGCACTCCCCCCCCAGTAAAACACATGCTCAATTCCTTCTCCTTTCCAGGACGGCTGAACCACCCACACCTCGAATTCCTGATAGGTGACTGTTCTCCCACAGCCAGAAAATCCCATCTGCTCTTCCCAGGACAGCTGTACTTGACCCCCACTCCCCCTTCCTCCTCCTAAAAAGGGAACACCTGCCATTGGAACGCCCTGTTTTTGCTTCAGGAGCAAAAAGGAATGTGAACAGTGTGTTCTTTGGAACAACTGCAGGTGCCTCCCTGTGATAACCAACACAGCAAACACAAAATCATTTCGGCAGATCACTTGCAGTCTGAAATAGAGCCTTAAACTTGGTGTCTGGGCTCTGAGCCTGAACAGATTTTCTCTCAGAGCGTGTGCATGGTAGGTTTGCAAGTCTGAAAAACACATTTAGGGACAACGGGATTTTGATAAGCACTGCAGTTCTGCAGCCAGGCCGTGCCCTGCACTGGTCTGCACGGCTGGAGTGATCTGTGTGCCCACTGCTGCTGCACCTGGGTTTCCCTGTTTGCCATTTCACTGATTTACATCTTCCTTTGACACATTTACAGACGATTTTTTAATGTCCCTTTAGGAACAGCCTGGCAATGGGAGCAGCCACCTCTTGGCTGAACCACGACCTCCAGCTCACGCCTGTTCCAGGTATCTGTGAGCTGTATCCATAGGTGCAGATTGTGGTTATGAACACAAGACAGGTACCACCCCAAAAACATGCTTTCTGCTCCAAGCCCCTCCCTGTGGGTGCCAAAGGAGTCAAGGAGCCTCCCAGAGCAGCTGCTCAGAAACAGCCGTGTAGCTCCTCAGCCCAGAGAGGCCAGACCCTGGAAATCCTCTAATCCAGAAGGAATTGCAGAGCAAACCCACCACATCTGGAGTTTCAGCACTGCTGCTCTCTGCTCCCCTTGGACTGCTCTCAGTGCCCGGCAGGGTCCGGGAGGCTCTGCTGCCGCTGCTGCAATGGATGGCCCGGTGGTGACAGCCGGGACAGGGTGAGGGCCCTCCGTCCAGCTCCAGCCAGAGAGGAGCTCTCGGGTGACTGCTAGGGAGGGTTCAGGCTGGATGCCAGGAAAAACAGAGGCACCATCCAGCAGCCATTTCCAGCAGTGCCCCCCCTGCTCCCTCGGCACAAGATGGCTTCATCCCGGGGTGAGCTCAGCTCACTGGGCTACAGAGACACTGGCAGGCCAGGACCCCCCCAGCCTGCCCAGTGGAGAGGGCAAAAGGCCAAAGTTTTCCTTCCACACAAGCAGGGGAAAAGTTCAAAAAGGCTGATTTGCCCCCTGCCCTTTTTTTTTTTTTTTAAAGGTACTGCACTTTTTGCAATTACAAAGAGTACTCACAACTTTTTCTTCCCATTTAAGCAAGACAGAATATCCCTTGTGATCTGCATGGGACTTCCCTTTGCACTTCTGACCCCCCAGAGAATCAGCAGCCTGAGGAGGTGGCAGCTGCCTGAACCCCACAGAGGCAGAGACTCTCCTATGCTTCAGGCTGAGCAAACCCCACTCCCAGCTGCTCCTTTGATCCCACCAGTCCACTGACCAGGGAATCTGAAGTGGAACAATAAGTGCTCTTAACCATGGATTAGAGAAAGCTCACGAACACTTTCCATACTTGGGAGCAGAGTAATTCCTTCTGCTTTGCTGGCTGCATACACAGGAGCTCAGTGATCAGGGGAAAGGAGCTGCAAAATCATCTGCCAAAAGCAAGACCAGCAAAAACTTGCTGCCATCCCACAGCACCCCGAGGGCAGAAGGCAAAGCCACTCCTGTCCAAGGCAAGGTCTTATGGCCACGAATAAGAGCATGAGAAGGAAATTGCAGCCAGTGGCCATTGCACATGAAGGACAACAAACACAGGAACCAGGGAAAAGACCAGAAGACAACATGAGAAAGTCCTGCTGAAAGCCACAAGCACACTCATCTGCCCAGATCTGCCCAGAGCCTCCCTAGCCCCCAGTCCCAAAGCTTTGGTCTTAAAGTTTTTGCCTTTTAGTGCTTATCTTTAAGCAGAGCTCAGTTACTCTCCACAATTTCTAAGCAACAATCAGGCGACAGGTGCTGCTCTACCAACAGGATTGAAATCTGACTCTTTCAGAGACCTTCTGCCTTTCTGCACACTCCAGGTGACATCTATTTTCTCGCTCCCCAGGTTTCTGGACGTCCCAGTAACTCACCAGTGCAAACGCAGAGCGTGGAGGAAGGCTGAGAGCCCCTCCATGACCAGCAGAATGGCCACTGTCAGGGTGGCAAAAGCAGCGAAGATGAAGAAGAGGCCGAGGCCTCCCCCCAGGCTCCTCACGCTGAGGCCAACGTGGATCACCATGGTCCAGAGCACCTCCGAGAGCTCTGCCAGGAGAAAGGGGAGGAGAGGGCTTGTGTCAGCGGGAACAGGGGGCTGCAAAGCCAACACTAAAGTCAAGCAAACTTCTGATACAAGGTGGGACACTGAAGAGGGGCCAGAGCTTTTGCAGCCGAGTGTGTCGGGACATCACCTCCAGGCTGTCACACAGGGCACAGTGCTTGCTCAGCAGCTCTTTGCTTGCTCCCTGCCTTTAGCTCCCTCCCTGCCGTTCAGCAGAGCTGTGGGAGCAGACCCTGCGTGGGGCTCACTCCTCGTGTTCCTGCCTCCCCCTGCACGGGGAGGAGCAGCCACACAGCCCCACACCCGAGCCCCGGGAGGGACACTCACGTGCGTGGGCCAGGCTGAGGGCCCAGAGCCGCAGGTAGGAGGCGGTGTTGGAGATGCAGCCCAGGCAGTACTCGATGGTGTGGATGGCCTGGTACACCACGGTGTCGCCGAAGTCGAACTGCAAAGAGAACAGGCAGGGTGAGGGGAGCTGGGGGCTGTGCGAGGCCAGCCAGGCAGGGACACGGGCAGGGGGACCTGCTGCTATCGCCAGGGACGCGGTGTGTGACGCTGCACACCGACACCGTCTGCTCCTGGCTCAGCACGTCGGTTTCACACACACAAAATGGGTCCCGTCTCGCCAGGTTTTGCAGAATGACAAATGTTGTGGCTTAGATGTTGATTTCACATTCTGGCACGTGAAAATCAGATATTCCAAAATCCACCCACGGGCTTAGCCAGGAAGAGAGCGTTCAGCAGAAGATGGTGTTGGTGTGCATTCCCCAGTACCTCAGAGGTGCCTCTACGGGAAGGAGACAGTGCTCCAAGCTGTACTGTGTGTGCCTTTGCTAAAGAAGCAACAGGAGCATTTTGCAAGGCACGGACTTGCCCTTTTTGAAAGCAAAAATAATGCATGAAGCTATCCTGAAAAAGTCACGTCTGTGCACCATTCACTGGCAAAGTCTCTGTGTCTCGGTAATTTTCTGCAATAATAAAAGAAAAACTTACAAGGAAGTCTGCCATGTAGGGCAGTTTCTTATTCTGCAGCTAGGGAAAGCATTCCCTGCATTCTGGATTTAATCCATGCTTCAGAAACTGCTCAGATTTAAGTGAACATGATGTTTTAAATACATCCAGTGACTAATGCTCTAGGCATGAACACAAAGCTATTTATATTCTTATTTCTCCCCCAGTATATCCTAGGCAATAAATATTTAAAACAATTCAGTTAAATTAGCAGTCAAAAGCCTTAATTCTTTCTCCACAGAATGTGACCTGTGAAGTTCTTCAGTTCCAGCTCCAGGAATGTGGGAAATGTGGAATGTTTAAACAGTGACTGTTCACAGCCCGAGTGCAACTGCCTGAGAGAGCAACCACCGTGCCAGGAGTGGGAGCGCTGGGATTGCCATGGCACAGTCCTGTTCCCCAGGTTCAGGGAGGTATCAGGCACACCAGCACACTGCCCCATGCCCAGTTCAGCTGTTGAACTACATGAAACTGGACTGGTTGTGCTGCATTTGCTCACTGAGTCAACCAGTACCATCCTTAACATGGCAGATAGTTTGGGGAAAAAAGCTCTTTAAACAGTTTACTGCAGCACAGAATTACCAAAGACACAACATAAGGCAACCGAGACTTCTCCAGAGGCTCAAAAGTGAAAACTTTTCAGTTTCAGACCTCCAGCTGAGCAGCTTCCCAGGTAACTGGGAATGACCTGCAAACAGGGGATCAGACAGACAAGCTGTATAGATGAAGCAATTAAAAGTCTGTTAATGTATGCATGTATGGATTAAAAACGGCCTGTGACATGTAAACAGCAAGATCTTTTTGAAAACAAGATGCTGTGACATGACATGTTCAATTCAGCACGTTTTACACCAATGGGAAATGGCCCAGGTACACATGAAGGCAAAGCAGCTGTGCTCTTACCACCTCGTCCTCTGTAGGCTTGAAAACATAAATTTACATTTAGTTCAGTGTCTCGATCACATTAATCATGAACACATTCAGCAATTCCCTCCTGAACACGCCACGGAAAGCAGTAACACATCCCATGCACTACAGAGGCAGGATCTGCTGCAGTCGTTCAGAGGCATCAGAGAACTCCCAAACTACACGAGATGACTGCTTTTCTCCTCTCCCAGAGGAAAGGGAAGTAATTAATATTACCCCCAGCAGCCAAAACGAATGTACAAACAAGATTTCAGTGCTGCAGAAATACAGCCCCGGGATTTCCAGGGGCGTGGCAGAAGCAGGTAACACGTAACAGCACCTGGGAGTGCTGTGCACCCCTGAGATGATGGCTCCTTGTCGTGGGGACAAACAGAGCCACATCTCCCGTGATATGCAAATTGTGCTGCTTTTTCTGGAGTCCCGGGAGTGACCAAGAGACAGTCCGTGAAAAAACTGCCATGAAAACACTTCACTGGGAATGTTGCTGCTCAAACAGCCTGGGAATGAGCAACTTCAGTCCCAGCGAGCCCATCCTGCTGCCGAGTGCAGTGCCCTGAGAGCGAGGATGCTCAGGTGCTTACCTCTTCCCCCTCCTCAGAATGGGTAGATAACTGGTCATGTTGAATGATCTCAGCATCCTCCTCCGTTGGGCCATTGCCCACCCGGATCCCACCAAAGTTGTGCGTGCCCTGACACATGCAGAAAAGAAAGAGCAAAGTGTTGTTCGGGTTTTAGTGCAAAAGTGCAGGTTTCTCATGACTTCATGTGCAGCAGCAGCTCACAGAGGAAAACAAAATATTAAGTATTAAGGCCCAGGTTGAGGCAGGTACAATTCTATTTCCCAGCTCGGATGGGAAAGGTGCTGATTCCTGCTGGGGCTGGGGAAAAAAAAACCAACAAAAAAAAAAAAGGTCTGTCTGAATGAATCTTTGGTACATTTCTACAGTGTAACTGCGACCCTGAGGACAATAAAGGCAAATCTCTCAGAGATCATCTGCTGGCTCTGACATGCAAAAGCCCATGTCCTCCCCGGCACGGCTGGCCAAGCACTGACACACCACTGCTGGGTCCTGGAGCAGGTCACAGAGCAGAACACATTGACACAAACACACACACACACACACACACTCGCTCCCACCAGCACCAGGCACACCAGCACCACATGGGAAACCAGACCTTCTCTGCCTGGAAGCTGCAAGCAGCTCTTTTTACAGACATTTGGTCTGACATTCAGCATCTGACCCTCAGCTGCACCTCCAGGACTCCAAAGGGAAAAGAACTCACAGACTGAGTTGAAACATTGAAACCAGGAGCAGTTCCCTGTGAGTCTGACCCCCAGAGAGGGAAACTTCACCACCACAAATAGCAACAAACCCTCTGTGCACCTTCAGCACTGTCCTGGGTCAGCTGTGACATGGGATGTGACCAAGCTGACCCACCACACCCAGACTGCAGAAGTTCAGGGATGCCCACACAGACCAAGGATGCTGAAGGTCCTGTGACCTGACACTTGCACAGACCTGCAGAACAGCTGCTCAGAGTTCTTTTACCTCATTTGTTCTTATAAGCCTGCTTTTATTTTAGGCTGAACTATAAATTTGTCCAAAATGCCATATGTGAATTAAAGATTTTGTCAGGTTTCTAAAAACAAATTAGGTAGGTGTTTACACTCTGAATAGAAATAAATTAAAAGAAACCTCCACGTTTACAACTCAGACAACGCTTTTATTAGGATTTGCAGCATCTCTGAAATGCCAGAAGTCACTGATGACTCATATCAATATTCTTTTTATGTATATCTAGCCTGTGTGAATTTGCACTTCTGCAGCTTTTCCCTTGCACCTGACTCCTATCCCTTCCCTGTAAACCATCCAACCTAAACATGGCTCCAACAACTCCAATTATTTACTTGACCCTTCTAAGCACACCTCACACAAGACCTCCCCTTGCAGTTTCCTCATGGAGATGCACTTCATACGCTGGATGGATCATGCACAGGAGATCCATTTTCACACCTGACGTTTCCGTGAGGAAATTAAAATGTCACGAGAGAAACAGCTAAACCGTCCCTTCCGGCACCTCTGGCACGTGGAGAGCCTGATGTTCTTCACACAGTCAGTGAGATTCACACTTTCTAGTCAGCCAGGCAGCATTCACAACTAAAACCAAGCTGAAATAGGCAGCACTGGGGGTGGGACCAAGTTCTGGGGGCTGCCACGTTCCTCACCAGAAAGCTCCGGCAGGAAAGGGCCATCTCTAGGCTTAGACAGAAAAGTCGAAACAACTGCCACTGAGAGGTTTGTTTGTGCACAACCACTTTATAACAGTTCCAGGTCGAAGTGTGTACAGGGCAGAGGTGTCACAAATCCAGTGATTACTGCCATAGAGTTGCTGGAGGCCAATCACTGTGTGTTTGGGAACATGTGATGCAAACAGAAATGCTGCACTGAGAAGAATCCTAATCTATCTTAAACAAATGTGCAAGAAAAGGAAAAAAAGGGGAACTTAACCTGGGGGGATGTGGTAGCAGGAATTCCCGTGCTGCTCTGCATGTTGGATTCAAGCAGCACTCCTGCAAGGAAGTGTCTCTGTGCACACACAACTACCATCCTCCAGCCTGGGTGTTCATCCAGAATGTATCAATTTGGCTGAACTTTGCTCTTTCCAAGTGTTTTTCACCCTAAAGGTGCACTTGTCATTCCCTTACGGTACTCAGATACATTCCATGCTCCCCTGATAACCAGACAGAAAGCCAGCTCCCATCTGTGATGCATCAGGCGAGTCTGAAGAGCACTCACTGTTGCAGCCGCTGCTGCCTCGAGCGCCTGCGCGTTCGTGCTGCCCTGGGCCTCCTCGGGCTGCCCTTCCTGGGGGTGGACGGAAGAAGAGAAAGGGGGGAGGAGGAAAACAAAAAGAGAAAGGGAGACGAATGGAGGGGACATGGGAGGATGAAAGATGGTCAGAGAAGGGAGAGGGAGTGTCCGTGACTGAACTGATCTTGAACTCGCTGCGCATCCTCACAGCCCTGCCCGACGTGCAGGGAGAACTCGCATGAGTTCCTGCCACATTCCTGCATCTCACACACAGGTACTTCAACAGTGCAGCTGGAAACCTACAGAGCATGCCAGCAGACCACCTCTCACATGACTGTGGAAGTTTGTTTTTCCTTATAATTATGTTTTTACCATCCAAACTGCTTTAACAAAGGTAGCTGAGAAGTCTGCGAGCCAAGCCCATCTCTGTTTCTCATCCATGGGAAATTGCCAGCCTAGCCCAGGCACAGAAGTGCATCCAGCAGCCAGGGAGATTGTTCCTAAACCAGCTGCTGAAGCCCAAGCCAGAGACACTGTTCTGATCACTACCAACATAAAGGGTTTTTAAAAGCAGGTTTGATGCTGGATCCAGATCAGGGAAGCAGGCAGGCAACACTCTGTCTCCACTAACACCCACCTGCCTGTATGCCCAGGAATATGCAAAAAACACTTTACAGGTCTCAATGCAGTGTGAACCCACGTATCCAAGCTCGAGATGGAAGACACCTTTTCAACCAAAATTAGTTTTCATGTGGAAAATATAAGGAGGGGGCACCCACCAAGTGTTTTCTCCTTAAATACTGCTGGCGAAGGACCAGGGGTTTGGCTACCAGCATCCACGGAACACACAGCAATGCCACCACCACGAGGAAGCACTGGAGCCCCTTCTGCAAAAGAAACAAGTCTCAGGTGATTTGATGGCAGCCACAGCTCACACACACAGAGAACCCAATAAACATGGCTGAATTCCCAGGATGTGGACATTTCACTACATTTCTCTTCTGGGAACAGCAAGATGAGCTGGATTTAACGCCTGTTGCTGCCCCCACTGACTGAATACTGCATTTAATGCTGAGACTGGGTTAGATTAGGGAAAAATCCAAAAGGTCCTGCAGGGAATGAGAATTTGACAGGTGTCTGATAGTGCTAGAAGGAAATGGTGTTGATGTCTGAGCTAAGCTGAGAGGCACCACGTTGCACAGACTGGGCAATACTCCTAATTGCTTTCCACCATTAATCAGGATTCAAATGTTCTGGAGGCACAGCTGACATTCTCAGACCGATCTAAATTCCTGGTATAGGGATTATTCCTTCCTTCTTCAACTTCACATACTATCAGCTTTCAGAAACCCTCTGTCACAGAGGAAAAATGTTTCACACTTCATTTCTCAATTACCACGAGGTCAGTGAAATGCTCCAATATCACAAAGCACCTCTGATCCTGTTTTAGCAAGAGCACGCACCTGCCCACTATAAAGCATCTTATTACTGGTATCCTCATAGGAGAACAGAAACATGTTGATAAAGTGTATTAAGAGGCTAGGTGCTTCCTTGGATGTGTGAGCATCATAGGCTGTCCACTTGTAAAAGATGAGAATAACAAGGTATCCAAAGAGGGAGGACATGAAAATCATTTCTGGAATGAATCCAAGGTATATGTTCAGTGGCTTCTTAAAATAGCTACAGAAAAAAAAAAAAAAGAAAGGAGAGTTTAATTTTACATTTCCTCAGAATTAGGGAAAAAGCTTTTAGAGAGAGCATGAAGAGTGTCTTTGGAACGACAACACAGGGACTCAGCAGCTCAACAACAGCTGGGCCAGAGCACAGGAACTGCCTCACATACATACACACAGTTCCACACACAGCCAGAAACAACTGCACTGCCCCTTCCACCAGCAGGTGAGGGCTGACAGGCTCCAGCATCTTAAACCAACACACACACACGACACCCAAAGACGTTCCCCTCACCAAAATAAAACAGAGCAAAGCACTTACATGTGGTTGAGGAGACTCAATGCGACACCAAAGAGCATCTGGAAAATGCCAAGAATCACAGACATCTTCATCTTAAAGGAATTGAGGAAGGCCAGCTTATTGCTGGCAATATTCCAGATCTGTGAAAAGCAACACCCAGTCAGGCAAACACTGGGGAAAGGAAAACAGGAGAAGGAGAATGCTCCCTTTAAGCTAAACAGTATCAATCAGCCAGGAAGTGTCAGGATGAAAGAGTAGGTTTTTAAAGCTGTGTTTGTCCCACAGATATCTTTTGGGGAAATGAGCAGACAAGCTTTTCTGCTGGGAACAATCTCATGGTGACTGAGCCCACCACTGAGCAGGAATCAAACCTGTTTTGATGGTAGCTCAAAGCTGCAGGAAAAAAGGTGGCTGTAGGGGAAGGATGAGCTCTTACCGGGTCAATGCCAAAGGGGTAGGGCCCACCAAACACTCCTTGGATAGCAGGATCCAGCTGCAGCAGGGGGGTGGTCTCCAGCAAGGCATCTCTGTTTGGGAATAACGTTACAAAAACATTAACACAAGCAATGCCATCCACTCTGTGTAAAAACTAACAACACTCTTCCCTTGTGAGAGCCCAAACTGAGAGAACTTCAAGGTTCCTACATGGTCCTAGAGACTTTCCTGAATCAATTAAAAACCTGTTTCTCCACCTTTTACTCAGTATCACTAAGAAGACAGGTGCAGGGGACAGGAATCTTGCAATGTGTATGAGGAGGAAGGTGAGAAACTTCATTTTTACAAGTTTTCTGGGGCAAAAAAAAGAAACTGTTCTGAAACTTGATAGATATCGTCCTATTTACCCCCCTCTTCCAATTCTACGTGAGACTGAGTTCAGAAGGTTTTGTTTTCCTGAATGGGGAAGGATAACGGGGAAGGACAAGTCACCTGCTTCCCATTGTCTGTCTTTATGTAGTTTCCAAGGGTTTACTCACGACCAGTTGGCTTTAGTGAACATCGGCCGGACGCTCCAGGAGGAGCCGAACATGTTGAGGGACTTGGAGAAGCAGTCGTTGTAGATGAGGCCTGTGTAGGTGGAGAAGAGCCCCATCAGCAGGATGATGTACCGACCACTGAACACCATGTTGAACATCTAGTGCAAAAAAACACGAAAGGAACAAAGGAGGCCCGTGAGAACAGAGGAGGTCCCTCCTAAACCAGGGAACTCAGTCTGTTGTAGGACAAACATCAACCATATGGACTGAGAGCCTAAAGTCTCTATTTCCCCATGGCAGGGATTAAAGGGAGCAAGAGGAAGCAGGGCAGCACACAATCTGATAACCAGGTGGTGTGGCTGTCCACAGGGAACCTGGGATTAGCTGGAGAGGATAAACTGCACTGCACAGCCTGATGTAACCCCCAGTTGGCAGCGTGAGTTTGCAACCAGCCAGCACAGACCCTGTCAGCCTCCTCCATGCTCTGCCAGTGTTATCTTAACTCTGGCTCAGCTCCTGTCAACCCTGAGCAAGCAAAACCCTTGAGCAGCAAACAGGAAGAATCCTGGAGATAGGATATGATACATACAGAAACTGGGAGTTTTGCAGTGACTGAACCCCATTATGATTTAACTAAATCTGGGGCGATTTGTTTACACCAGCTTATATCTACTACACTTGAAAATTTCCTGCAGACAACAGAAAGGAATAATTTCTTATAAATATCTGAAAGAAAAAACACGGAAACTCAATATTATGAAACTACACTACTCAAGTCTGTGCTCCTCAGGCTTCCCAGCCTGTTCATGTGCTTCACAAATTCCAAAGGAGGAATAATGCCCATTGTCAGCTCCAGGGGAAATAGATGAGAGTAAGCCAAGCAGCAACTCTTTGTTTGAAATGCAAATCTCAGCATGATCTGCCACTTCACCTCGTTGTCACTCTTCTGGGACAGAATCCGGCTTTCCCTCACCACCATCCAGACAGCAATCAGAGTCATCAGGATTCCGTGGCCAAAATCCCCAAACATCACAGCAAACAGGAACGGGAAGGTGATGATGGTGTAGGGTGCTGCAAGGGAAGAGAGATGACAGTCCCAGGGCACTCTGTGTGAGTCAGCCCAGATTCACCATGGTACAATTCAGGCAATTTAGCAATAAAATTCAACAGCTTCCCCTCTGCTTCTGAAAGCTATTGAGTCTCTGTTAGAAATTTCCACACAGGTCAGACAATGCAGAGAAACATCATTACTGAAAAACTGAGGCGGGTGTCTCGGACTGTTTCAAGTCTGAATTTACCTGGATTTATTTCCCGATATGTCCCAATGCCGTAAGCATCAACAATGTTCTGAAAGCCAGCAGTAAACTTATTTGTTTTGTTGTATGTGGGTGGGGTCTGGTTGGTTTGCATCCTGTTTAAAATAGATGGGACAGTGGATCCGCTGTGCTCCTGTTTGGAAAAAAGCAAAGGGAAGATCAGCAAACGCACCCTCGGAGCACCAGAGGACAGTCTGACACGGCTTTCCTGCTGGCATTTGGGAAGCTGCAAGCTTGCAGGCTTGCAGTGTGCTTGCACAATGAGACACTGGAGCAGCTGAGGAAGGCTGCCAGGATTCCACTGCTCTCCACTTTGTGCAGCAGGAGGAGAAGCACTTGGAGTAAGGCTGAACATTCCCTGCGTAGGACAGGCAAGACAACTCATGAAAGGGTTTGCTTGTTTTTTTAAAACAACAAGTGAAAGGACTTTAAGACACCCAACTCTCTTGTCTATCTGAGCAGAGGGTGATCTTGCCAACATCCTGGAAAGCTCCTGTATCCAGACATCAAGACTACAGAGCACAGCCATGATAACTAACTGTACCAAAGGACTCACACACTGGAAAATCCTCACCAGTCCAGCACTCTCCTGAACTTAAACCTTTACACAACGTATTTGTTACAACATTTACGTACAAATCATGATTCCTGCATGTTAAATAAACTATCCTCTGGGAGGGGTGATTCCAACAGCCCAAGGGGACGGTTTTCAGAGGCCCACAATTTGGAAAAACCAATGGATCCACGCAGTGCTGCCACAGCTGTGCCACAGGCACAGCAGCTACTCACAGTGCCTCTCCTGAGAGCAAACTGGATGGAATCGAGGTCAGCAACCGGACACCAGACTTCAGCAATCAAGCACTTCTGTGTCACGTCGATGTTGCAGAGGTTCAGAGTGTGGTAAATCGCCTTCATCTTCCGCACTTTGATGAACCAGACACGGATGTTTTTAGCAGCTGCCTGCAGAACCCTCTGGCGATGGTCCTCTGTTTGGTTCAGCACCTTGCAGAGAAGCAGGAACAAGGTGAGGCCAGGTGCACAAACAAGACAAGCCTTACCCACAGAGGATGGATCAGCCTGCTCTCCTACCCCACGCCCAGGCTGCCCCCATGCCTGAAAGTCCATGCTGTAATCCTCATGTTAATTCCCTCTGCTAAAGGGCCTAAACGCTTTTTCCAGGGATGCTTTCCGATTACTCTCCTCCTCCAGCCCCAAGGTCAGCGGTGGTTTCAAACAATGAGCTGTGCCAAGGTCACAGGGAACAATTACACCTCCACCCAGGTTAAAAGAGCAGAGAAGAGCTCTGCAAGTGAGGGGTTTGCTGCTTTGAGAAAACACACCAATTACCCTGAAAAACTTGTTTACTGAAGGGAAAAGGAGAAAGTGCTTCCTACTGAGGATGTTTTCCAACTGGAACATATCGAACTCAGGCCAAGTCAGATTTCCAGAGTGGAAAGTCTTAGATTGCAGGGAAAGTGAGGACACAGAGCACATGCAGCTTTGAATCCTCCCAGTAACATTGCTTCTGAGTTCTTGTCTACTTTCAAATTGCTGAACAGCTATGCCACACAACTCCCACCTTGAGACAGTTTCTGTATCAAATAAGCAGGCTAAATTCAACTCATTTTCCTTTTAATTTCTAACATAGCCTTAATTTTTGCCTCAAATCCCTTAAATCTTCCTGCATTATTACATACTGCCTTTCTTCCTTGAAGCAAGCACCAGGGATTTCAGGACTGGCACCCAGGAGATCTGGGTGCTGAGTACTTTTTACCAACACTCAGGCTGCTGCACAAGAGATTAGTTGTAAAGCAGAAGCTCTTCAGGACAGCATAACGTGAAAATATGAAGACAGGCAGAAAAAAGAAGAGCTAAGTTAATGTTAGCATTGTTATCTCAGCTTGGAAAAACGTTTAAATGTTTTCAAAGCACTTGCAGACGAAACAGGCAATTACACAACATGCTCTCAGAGCCTTAGCACACAGGATCTCCTCACACATGCATGTTCCTCTTTGCTCCCTGGTATGGAGTTCCCTGTACTTACTTGTACAGAGTGAACTGCTCAGCCCTCCAGAAGGATCAAACCACCCCCTTCCAAACCCTGACACAAGAAACAACTGAGCAGTCTCCAAACATCTCTCTTGCACTGCTGAGCTGCTGGTCTCAAGCTACCTGGAGCTGAAAACAAGGTCATCTAATAGGGCCAAAATTCCTCCTGTTTTAATAGGATCCAAAGAAGTTTTCAACTGTACCACTAAATAAAAAAAGAAAGGAAGGGCATTGACCCCAGTTGTTTTACCATCTGAAGATCATCAATTCTGGTGTTGACACCAGAAGCCATTTCCTTCCGCTCCTGGGGTGTTTCTGGGCACGGGTAGAGGGAGGCCCGGAACCTGGAAGACAGGGAAGCACTTCAGTGACAGAGATGCAAAGAAGATCAACTGGTCAGGGCTGAGCCTGAGCTTAGAAATAAAGCCAGAAGCACCTCAAGAGAAGTTTCTGATCAGCAGGGACTGCCAAGCAGAGCTCCAGGCTCTAAATCACGGGAGTGCCTAAGTTTGCTTTAGGCCAAAACAGAAGCTGTGCTAAAGAAAACGGAAGTGAGAGAGAATCCTCTCTTCCCTGAGCTCCAGTGTCTCAGGGCACTGTCACGAGGCTGTTCAGCCAGTGCAGGGGAATGCTGTCATGTCAGTGCAGCTGCTGCTACAAGCACTCTCTGTTGTCTCCCCCTGTGAGAATATCCCACTGACATCCCACCAGGTCTGTCCCAGAGCTCAACACTCCCTTTGTTTTGGCACTCCCCAGCACAGCAGTTGTACACTTTGAGCATTACAGGCCGTAGAGTGGCAAGTTTGACTGTAAAATATGTTTCAGCTGCTTATGGCACATTTCATTTGCTGTCAAAACACGTGCTCTCCTGCAGCTACTGTGAAATAAGGAGCTGAGAAATATCAATACTAAGTCGTGTCAATGTTCAAATAATTGAGAGGTGCCCAACTGTCAGACTTTCATACCCTTCACAGATCTTCTTGACTCTGTTCTTCAGCTGGTCACCTTGGAAGAAGATGATAAACACAGACTTGTGCACATAATCCCCCTAGAACAGAGGAAAGAATTGTAGAAATTAGCATGATAGCTAATTGCCTGAGCTCTCCTTTTCCTTCCACTGAGTCTGCACATCAGAGCTCAGGTGAGCACAGTGGGTACCTGAGTAACACTGAAACAGTCACAAGGAGAGCGATTTGCTCAGCTTCAGTACAGAAAATACCTGCATTGTATTTGTGTTTACTGAAGCAAAACGTCCCAGATTACCCATTATCGATTCTGTGCAATAAAATAAAAGGGAAAACCCGGGAAGATCTCCAAAAATAATGGAGATGCAATGAAATACTTATCAGCACTTAGTGCAGTCAGCTCATCTACAGAATCAAGCCAAAAGCTACAGAGTGAGTGAAGATAAGATGAAGGGGGGTTTAACCACTGTGGTTCCCAGGGAGGCTGGAGGCACATTCCTTGCACAGCTGTGTCCGTGGGGGCAGCCAGGGCCCCTTTCCTGCATTTGTTGACAAGTTATTGTTCTACCTTACTTAGGAAATTTTAACACAGTGTTTCAAGAATAATTACATTAGGTGTAACCTCAATTTAAGGAAGTTCTGCACAATAAGAACAAAGTCTCTCCGAGCAGACAGATGATTCCACAGGTCAGCTACCAGTGGTGGGAGGGACAGGGGAACACATCAGCCTTACGTGAGAAAGAGAGGTGTCACTGAACTTCAGCTCCTGGGTCTGTGTTTCAGGGCAGCTCCCATGCAGACCCCACACAGCCTTTATTGGGTAAGAGCAAGTGTTCCCCAGATTTGGGCAGCATCCACTGGTTTGAGCGCAGAGGACACTGGATGTAAAACCAGGCCTAATCACAGTGTCTACATCTCTATCTTTACTAAATTTATATATATACAATTTTTATAATTATATAATACATAATTATAATTTTATATAATTTACTAAATTATTTCTATCTTTACTAAAGCCAACAGTTCTCAGGCGGACGTCTAAATTATCAGGTAGCGAATTAAGAAAAAGAGGAAAACTCCCAAGTTCAGGGTAAATGAGCTTCGATCTACAGACTGTTACACATCTGAGGCTTCTGCTGCTGCCCCCAACAGTCCCCGTTACCGTGACGGGATCCTCCAGCGGGTTCTCGATCTCGGCCTGGCGCAGGAACACGTTCCCGCGGCACACGCGCCACAACATGCGCTCAAAGGTGGGGATGCGCTCCCGGTTGATCACACCAGCCACGAACCTGCCAGGGGGACAGCACAGACATGAGGGTCAGCATCACACTGAGAGCTACGTAAAGCTTGGGTTAACATTAGTTCTTTAAGCTAAACAGGAGGTCCTCCAGAAATACAGAGGTAACAACAAAAAAACTGCACGGGCTTGTTTTTTAACAGAACAAAATAATCTTTTTTAAAAAAAATAAACCGCTGCTTATGGAAGAAACAAATACATTTAGATATGCAGTTTCCAGGCTCCATTTCCCAAGGGTTCTGGTGCACTGGCTGCAAGGGTCAGAGCAGCCACGGCTGCCAGTGACTGTGCCCTGGGCTCACGATTCAGACCTCACCAGCCCAAACACCCACATCCAGATAAAGAATTACACACACAAAAGGAAGCCTGGAAGCAGCTGATAAAGAGAATATAGAACCATGCCCTTATTTCAGAGCATTATGTGCTCACGGTAGTTACAGCTTTCAACAAAGCTGTGAGAGCTCAGAAGGTCTCAAAAACAACCAGACAGATTTACATGGAACAAACTGGGATAATTCACTGGTGCAGAGAACCACGTGAAGCACAAACATGAACTGGTAAGTTAATGTAGGCACGACAAGAGCAGAGAGCAACAGCTGGTTTTAGATCAGCTTTCATCTCTGCTTGGGGTGGAAAGTTCCACAGCTGTCATCAAATCATTGCTGATTCCACAGGCTCATAATCCCTAATCCAGCAACCCCAATGCCAGCTCAGAGCCCACACTGCCATTACCCAAGTCGGAGTGGGGCACCTCTTCCCATCTCACTCGGCTCCAGCAGCGAAGAGGATTCTTCCAACAAGTCTGGATCCGCCATCTGCTGATGATGCAATTCAGCCTGAATTCACAAACCAATTAATATCTAATGAAACCAGTTAGTGGCATGCAGGGAATGAGGAGCCAGGAGACAGTTGGAAGAGACAAAGAAAGAAAAGAAGAAAAGAAAGAACAAACATAAGACTGCAAAAAGAGGAACAAGATGACAGAAGAGACAGCAAGAACTACACATGAAAGGAGAAAAACAAGAGGAAAAGTGGAATGGCTCAGCAGGGCTTCCATACAAGAAAGGTTTGAGGATTGTTGCAACAAAGGGGTTGGGGGATGTATAAGTCTGAAGAAAGGCAGAATCCAAAAAAAAATTTCAAGTCTTAAGTACAAGTGATGTTCCCAAGAACCATTTTAATGGCACAAACCAGAGGAACACACTTGACTCTCATACTTCCCCCAGTATTGAATTAATTTATCCTTATTCACCATATATCTCACCACCAGACACAACAGATGGGTTGCTTAGGGCAGGCTGGCGATGTGGCTCTTGGACAGGCAGGCATTAAAAGAGGACATTTTTACACTGTCTTTCATTGCAACTCATTTGCATGCCAAAATTCTTAGGAATACAGCCTGTAAGTGTCAGCAGTTCAGGTCAAGGATGCTCAAATCACATCACTCTTCTGCACCGTCTTCACACTTGTTCAACCCCGCCTCACACTTAGTTCTACCTCTGCAGCTTGTATAGCGAAATGCCAAAAATCACAGTTCCTGAGCACACCCAGAGGGCCAAAGTCTACCCTCTGTGCTACACAGGAGGTCCTCCCCATAGAGCCATCAAGGGAAGTGGCTGAAACACAGCGGAAGGCAGAGCTGGACCCAAGGCCACGCCGGATGCACACACACGGTGCAGCCTTGCAAAACTGCAGTGACTCAGCCCCAGCTTCTCTATTCGGGCCACAGTTGCATCAGAGTTTAAGAGAAAACGCCTCCAACACTTCACTTGTTTGGTAAATAAAAGTGTTTGCCATATACAAGAGTTTTTGCAAGGCTGACACTCAACTGCTTGTACGTACACTTGCCGCAGCTTACCCACGTCACGCAAGGGAGGGAGCCCTTCACTCAGCTCGGAAAGGCAACACCAGGAGCTCCTGATCCTTTCAACTTTAAGGCAACTTGTTGCAACATCAAAAACGGAATGAAAATTTTGCTTCGTAGAAAACACGACCGAAATGAGAAAGTTTGGTACCCCCCAAAAGGAAACACACAGACCAAACATCCTGGTGATCGTTCTGACATCTCAATTTCGGGACACTGAAGAACAGTAAGTTACAACTGTAAGAGGCTTGTGTTGTATTTACAGTCATCAAGAGGCTGTCTGATCATTTTTTGTGAGGTGAAACATTTAAAAAAGGAAGGACAGCACATGTGACAACTTTGGATCTGCCCCACCTGAGAGAATCTGTTATAAATGTTTAACGTTACCTTGGTCCCTTTGGGCTATGTGTCCTTTATTCAGGACAAGTCCTGCTTCGAGGAAGATGGAATTACAAAACAAAACAGTTTAAAATAAATGTAGGTTAGACCAGTTTTACTAAAATATTGAGACTATGTGCAAATGGAAGAACTATCCAGCTACAATGCAGGAGAACAGGGCTCCAGGAAATTTACTTTGAGTATGAGTTTTTGCCAGCACTGAATAAAATGTCAGTTATTGTGGAGTGTTTTTACTACATCAGGTCATTCAGGATTGGAACTCCCCTACATTTCCATGCCAGTAATCAGGAAGCAGAGCTTTCCCTATTGAACAATTTTAAATTGCTTATTGTCCCCCTGATCAGCACCCGGATCAGCACCCTTAATCTCAAAAGAGCTTCATTTTCCCCATTTCTTGATTCCAGTCCTGCCCTGAAACAGCTCTCGATGCCCAACACAACCCAATACAATTCAAGCCCCTTCCAGGTCACAAAGAGAACAAAAAATCAATGTCCACAAGAACTTAAAAGGATTCGTGTCACCATCTAACAATTAACCCAGAGCCAGACAGAAGTGACAGACGCAAAGCAAATAGAGAAAAGCAGATGGCAGAAGAGTCAGAGGGAGGAGGAGGGGACTGCATGCCATTAACCGTTACTTTTCCAGTCTTCTTTTACGCTCACACTCAAGGAAAAACTCTCAGAGAAATCTCTCCAGCTCATACTGTTCTTCATAAGCAAAGACAAGAAGACTGAGAAAAGGAGCATAATCATCAACATGGTGTGTTGGAACAAGAAATGGCTTCTTGGGCTGGAATGGTCACAGGAAGAACAGGGGAACATTTTGCCACCCTCCCTCCCCCCACCCCGTGCTCAAACTCCAGAGAGGAAACACCAAGCGTGAAGGAATTTGGAGAGCCAGCCATTTCTTGTGCAACTCATTACTATGAATAATACAATCTTAATTACAAGTCATTGAAGTCTTCAAGTGTTGAAGGTGCTGAGCAGTGGCAGCCTGGGGAAAGGGAGCATTGGCCACTCTGGGGTGGCGAGCAGAGGCACCAGGCACACGCCCTGGGCTGCTCAGGGCTCTCACTGGGCTGTTTGCTGAGCACAGTGTGAACTGAGACAGGTTTAAATTGTCCACACTTGTGTTCTGAGCATCACCCACGAGCTGTTCAGCTTGCTTTTACACAGAGCAGCACATGCTATCTGGTGTATTTTGTTTTATTACTACAGAAAACACTTATCAAAGAGGAGCAGAACATATCTGAAGCTCTCTGTGGCCGGTTCATGTAAGGCTGCCATGACCTCCCTTCTGTGGGTGACCTGACATGGACTGTTTAGAAAATTGATTTTCACCTTTAAACTTAGTATGATCAAACTGCACTGGAAGAAGAGCAGTGGGCAGCTCTCACCAGACAGGACAGTAATTAACAAGGTCAGGTTGGATGGGGCTTGGAGCAACCTGGTCTAGTGGAAGGTGTCCCTGCCCATGGCAGGGGATGGAAAGGGAGGAGCCCTAAAGTCCCTCCCAATCCAAACTAGCACCAGCTGTACCTGATTTTACTTAATATTAAGAACAGGCAGTGGCACCTTAACACAGCAAAGCAATAGATTATCAGGTTAATACAAGTGTCCCTTGGACAAACAGAGAGTGAACATTCAACACTCGAAGACGACCTTTCTTTTGTACTGAAATCAACCCCACGACCCACCAACCCTCAGAGCAGCACCAACATCTGTGTCAGCAGTGACTACGACTGCTGGTGGCACGGGAACAACCCTGGTGCCTGAACAGGCAGCATCTTGTGCCAAAACACCAAAAATCAATCTGTTGGATCAGCGGCCTGAAGCGTGCAGGAGCCCAGCTCTGCTCGACAACAGCCCTCTGTCAAGAACCCTTTGATCAAATCCTGGAATTACAGGAAACAGGGCAACTATTTGGCAAAAACATGTCCTGAAAGACACACAGGAGCTCTCTGAGAAGACTGCCCACACAAGGAAGGGTTGTGCCTTCTCCCAAGCTGGATTTATGTCGGTGCCCTGAAGGACACTGAAGAAGCTCCTCTCGGGTCCAGTGAAAGCAGTCAGTTCCTGGCCCAGCTGGATAACTGGCAAGATGGCAAAGACTTTAAATGGCAGCTTTGCTCCAGAACTGACCTCTGAAAGCTTCAGGGTTTGACCAAAGGCTCAATTAATTAATTATTACTTCAGAGGACTTATGACCCTGATTAGTCTCCACATTAACAGTTCAAAGGCTGAAGACAAATTCAGCTTGCTTGTAACTCCTCTGCACGTGCACCAAAGAGACTCCAACCCACTGGGGACAGTTCTCCCTGTAGCACCAAATTTTGGGGCTGTTGATGTGCTTTAAAAAATTGCTCATGTCTTAGCTATTTTACCCAATTTTTAAACAAACCATTGCTTAACCAGAACAAACCCAAACCAGCATTGCAGGAGGTAAATCATGGGTAGCTGTGTGTTCAGCATGAAAAATGGAAAGCGATTCAAGAAGCTTTCTTAAACAAAGCGTAAAATGGTCCTGCTGCCCAAAACAGCAACTGAAATACATCTGAGAATAAAAATGGCAATTTCTAGGAGAAGAACCAGCTCCCCCAGTGTTAACCCCCCCCACCGGTATTCTGACCTCATCAAAAAACTGCTGGGTTTTACGCAGTATAAATTTTAATTCTGTCAGCTCCAAGAAGTTTTTCTTCAGAGCCTCCTGGTTGGTGTTGATTTCTTTCAGCTCGTTTTCAATTTTCTCGAAGTTTGCCTGTGAAAAAGAGAAGGAAAAGGGACTTAAAGCAATTCCATAAGTAAGTGCTGTTTGGTCCAGCAACACACGGAAGCAGGTGAGATATTTCACATCCCCACCTAATTTGTATGGAATTACAGGTGTGTCTCCACAGTGCTGTGGCACAGACCCAGATTTGCCACATTCTTTTCAGGCAAGTGCAGACTTCTTTATGGACTGGATCTATGCAGTTTCTTCAAATCATTAAAACTCTGATAAACCTTATGACCCACCACCATAAATCATGGAGTTCCAGCAGGTTTTGGCTCATTTCGACAGTGAAATTCCTGTTAAGAATTTTCACTTCTGCTTGGATAAACACAGAAGCAGCAAAGTGCTGTGAGTCACACCCAGCCCAAGTGAGGTGGCAAAGCCACATCCAGGGCCAGCTGGGGCCTGAGCCACTGCCCCTCTGCTGCTGAGCTCTGCAGGCATCCACCCATAGGGACAATTCTCCCTGTTTCCACTCAGAGCCCAACTCTAGGTGAGCCTTAACACATCATTACCTCCAGATCAATCATGTCACGTGGAAAAGGCACCTCTGGGTTTTCGCCCGTGTCCATGATAGGAATATTAGCTTTTTTAATCTCCTTCTCCACAAACCCTGGGGAGACAGCATTGACAGTGTTAACCACAGACACTCCAGGGTCACCCCAACCTGCCCCTGGCCCCATCAGCAGCTGAGAGCCCTTTCACCTCCTACTCCAAGACTATCTGACTTGATCAGAGTAACCTTTCCAGGAGGTGAGTCCCGTGCCCTCACGCCTCTCTGCTCTGTTCCTAACGCTGCCCTGCAGTTTCTGCCTGCCTTGACTGGCTTATCAGCAAAAACTGCAGAGTCAGAGCCCCACCAGCCCCGGGGAGGGGGAACGTACGGAGCTTGCGGTCCATCTCCTCACACCTCCGGACCTCATTGACGAATTTTCGGTGGAACACGTTCACGTCGGGGTTCAGCTGCGGGGAGAGACGCGGGGTCAGCGCTCGCCCGGCCGCCGGGGGTGGGTTCGGCGCTGCGGACACGGGGGCGGGAGGGGCGCCCGGTCCCGCGGGGGCTCCCGGGGCGGGTCCCGATGCCCCCCGCCCGCCCGGGCCCTCACGGGGGGGACACTCACGTCGCGGAACTGGACCTTGCCCAGCTCGCCCAGCTCGCTGACACAGCAGTACGCGGCCTCGGACTGCAGGAACAGCTGGGCCAGGGTCATCTCCTCGCTGCGGAACAGCTCCCCCATGGCGGCGCCGCTCCCGCCGCGGCCTCTGCGGACAACGGCCGTGAGAACCGGGCCGGGGGCAGCGACCGGGGCCTCCCCGGCGGTCCCCAAACCGTCCCGTCCCTTCCCTTCCCCGCTCCCCGTTCCCGTTCCCGGTACCCGCCGCCGCCGCTCCCGCTGCTCCGCGCCGGGACCCGCCCGTGACGTCACCGCCCGCGCGCCGCGGCGTCACGCGCACGTCTCCTGGCGACGGCGCGCGGGGGGCGGGGCCTCGCCCCGGAAGTGACGCTGGGAGGGGCGGGCTCGGTGCAGCAGCGAGAATTACGTCATTATCGCCTGAGTTACGTCATATTTGATAAAGTGACGAGGCGTGTGTGTCGGTGACGTCACGGGGAGAGCGCGCAAGGCCTCTCCTTCTCTCCCTCCATGAGGCCCCCGCAGTGGCCCCGGGCAGGGACAGCGATGGTGAGGAGCTGCCCCAGGGCCCTCTGGGGTGCGCTCTGCTGGAACAGATCGGCCCCACCAAGCAGAGGCTCCAGAGCGGAGGCTGCAGATTCCCACCCGCTGGCTGCTCCTGGCATGTCCCTGCAGCAGAAAAGGGCTGGAGTGGAGTTAATCCAAACATAGGAAATGACTCCCGGCGTCCCAGCCCAGGGCGATCACTGCAGGCACGGGGACACCGTGAGGGGCACTTCTCACTGAGCCCCGGGAACAGACATGAATCTCTGCCCTGTCACTTTATCTGGTTCCATCCAGACTGACCTACTCAGGCAGAACTTTAATTATTCCCAGATGGAGACACAGGGGTGTGCTGGAGTCACACGTGGATGACAGGCCCAGGAGGAGCTCTGCTCCACAGGCACCCCATCCTGAAGCCCCGTGCAGGTGCCTGCACTGAGGGTGTCCTCATGGAGCTGACTCATAAGCAGCAAACACTGGAAATAAATGCTCTGGAAAAAGGTTCCCTTCAGGAAAGAACAGGGCATAGAAAGTGGCCTATTTTTCCTAGGTGGCATAATGGCTGTTGTGGAGGCACAGGACACAATTCCCTGATTCCAGAGCCACGAGGCCCAGGTCAGTGGGGAGGGTGATCAGTCACAGAGCAGGGAAAGTGCTGACTGCGTTCATGGTGAACAATGTCCCTCTGTGGGATGCCCTGGGCTCCCCAGCCTGTGTGTCAGGATGGGTCATTTGTCCCAGGCTGCCTTGGGCATTCCTGGTATTTGCCAGCTGGTGGCAAAGGGCAAGGGTAGCCTTGGCCCTGCAAGAGGCAGGAGGTTTGGAAGATGAATTACTGTTGTCAGGGCTTGTCCCGTGTTAAACCTGCGTGGGGATGTGGTGCACTTTGCATGTACTGTGTGCGCCCGTCATACATTCACAGTTTGGGGGGAGGGGGGTTTGGTATGATCCAGGTGTTTTTGTGCCATAACTACTGACTCCAAATGGTAGCATTTCTTTAAAATATTGAAAATACCGCTTTCGTAGTCCTGGGGGAAAAAAAAAACAAACCAAGCCTTACTATGGGCAAAAGGTCTGAATTTTCCAGCTGAACTTCAGTGTGTGCAGTTGTTTAAATCGGCCTTCAGTGCACACAGCTGTGCCCAGATGGGGCTGCTCTCTTCCCACTCTTCCCAGCAGCTTCCCGAGCCGTTTACTCGAGGATTTTGTTTTTTCCTCTCGGTTACTAACAGCGCCTTTAGACTGAGGGGCGGCAGCAGTTCCAGAGCGTTGCATTCCTGGCTGAGCTGTGCCTGTGTTTGCATGCAGAGCCATCGCCTCCCCTCCAACTATTTTAATCATTTCAAAAGGGTGGGTCAGCAGGCATTTGGCAGCGGCTCCTTTTCTATAGCTGAGGTGGAGTCAGCCAATGACCTGCAAGCCTGGAAAATTTTGCAGGGCAGTTCCACTGGACGGCTGTGCAGAGCTGTGCCATTTGAATTTCAGCACAGACACTCACTCGCTGCGCTCCCCATTCCTGGCGCCTCTCCCAGCGCGGAGTTTAGCCGAGGCTCGGGCTCAGTTTTCCCTGCTCTCTCCCTGCAGTGACAGCTTCTCCGGGCGCCCCGAGCCAGGACTCCCGAAGCGACCATGGAGGACACCACCTTGCAAATCATCGAGCCGCCCACCGTCTCCGAGGCCTCGGAGGAGCAGGCGCCCGAGGAGCCCATCAAAGCAGACCAGATCAACGGCGTGATGGTGCTGACCCTGCTGGACAAGATCATCGGGGCGGTGGATCAGATCCAGCTGACCCAAACGCAGCTGGAGGAGAGGCAGCAAGAGATGGACAGCGCAGTGACCAGCATCCAGGGAGAGCTGACCAAGCTGACCAAGGCCCACACCACCACCAGCAACACCGTCAACAAGATGCTGGAGAAGGTGCGCAAGGTGAGCGTCAACGTGAAGACGGTGCGGCAGAACCTGGAGAAGCAAGCCGGGCAGATCAAGAAGCTGGAGGCCAATGAAGCGGAGCTCCTGAAACGCAGGAACTTCAAAGTCATGATCTACCAGGTAAGGAACTGTTTCACAGTGTCTCTGCGTCCCCTCAGCGGCTGTTTTCTTTGCTGAGGGTCCTGTCATGCTGCATGGCCGGTCCAGTCCTCTCCCAAACTCCCTGCACTGTCTGGCACTCCAGGTTGAGGCGGGTCCCCCCCCTCCCCGTAGCTTTCTCATTTGTGGTTTAACATTTTCTGTGTGTCGTAAGACAAAGCTTGACAGAGTTGTCCCACTTAACAGGAATTTTAATGCAGATAGGAAGCAAGGCCCTAAGCACTCGCTGCAATGGGCCAGAAGGATCAAAATAACCCGATTTGACTGCTTAGCTCAACAAAGTACCAGTGTGTTCTGGGATCTGGAAGGGGGTTTTGTAAATCCCTCTGCAACGTCTCTTCTACCAAGAGACACCATGTGCATGGCTACGTGGAGAGCGATAACATTTCAGATTTGTGACACGCATCTGATAACAAGTGACAGTAACCCTGGCTCGGGGTTAATCTCACACACCAGGGCAGATAGAGCTGTCAGAGAAAACCCAGCCTGGTCCCCTGAGCTCGGCAGCACTCAGGGTGGACTTTGCCGTGGGTTTGTAAAATTCCCACCTTCTTCCTGCTGCATCCTGCAAGCCTTGATCCTTCTGGTTGTCTGGTTTCAGTAACAGCTTTGGTTTGCTCGATGTTCTCCCCCCGTGCTAAGCATTGGAGTTTTCCTTTTATATTAAACGAGGAGAGAGAGAGGAGCACAGTTCTGTCAGGTTTCCTGCCTGAAGTTAGTTTTCTGTGTCAGAGCAAACCCTTCTATTGGGCCCCAGGAGAAAAGTGAGTGAAACAGTTAATGATTCAGTTGGAAGCCTCTGAGTTAATAATAGCCAGCGCCAGGGACAAATAGAGAAGCATCGAGTGCTGATCATGGGAAGAGAGAGAAGAAAAGCAGAATAAAAGGGAGAGTGGTCCTTGCTGTGGGGTTTGAGGGAGAGCAGCTCGTGACAGGCTCAGTGATTGGAGATATACAGGGCTTGTGGGACTCCTTGGTTCAGAGCTTGAGCATTTGTAGTTTTATCATGGCTGAAAGGCTGAAATACTCAAGCCTGTTCAGATCATATGGAAAACCTGACCAGTTACAGACAGATATATGTGTATGTATTTATTACAAGCTCTTTGTATCAATCTATCTATGGAAAAGATAAGAACTTTAAATGTCCTGCAGAAGCAACAACCACTGTAAAGTGAGAGGAGGGAAGGGAATTGTTTAAACATAACATTCCGTGTGGGTTACGGAGATAGGTAGGAAGTTAGCAGAGTTCAAGGTCCTGGGGAAGCATCCTGAACATCGACAGGTTGGTGCTTTGGTGAGCTGCTTGTGTTGGTTTGCACTGGCTTATGGACATTGAGCAGAGTTTCTCTTCGAATATGAAAAAACAGTCCTGCTTCTGAAGGCTCAGGGCCTGCCCTTGCTGCTGTGCTGAGGACGGAGCAGCCTTGGAGAGAGTCGGCTGTCAAGGGACTGAGGCAGGGACTTGGTGATCACGGAGATTCTAGTGAAAAAAAATATTTGTAATTTGGAACAATTTCCCTGGATGGAATTCAGTGTGATTTAAATGTGAGGTCGCAGAGCACAAGTAAGGAATTCTCCAGGTTTGCTCCATGTGAAGTGGAGCCACTTATGCCCTCATGAATATCCTGATACTTCTGCAGGAGCAGACCCAGCCCCAGCGGGAAAGGACGCGGGACTGGGATCCACCCTGGGAGGTTAAATGAGGGATTCACTGTGTTTTCCTAATTGTGTCCATGGCTAAAACCAAATAATTACAACATAACTCTATTCTAATTCAGTGTTTCACTTCTCAGGCCCCCCACTCACCCACCAAAGTGTCTGTTGGGTATGTTACTGGTCATGTAATTAATTCTGCGGTGCTGAGCACATTATTGCTCCTCTCTGACTCAGGGAAAGCTGCTGCGCCACGCTGGGAGTGACTCCTGTGTGTTTTCCACTGCTGTGCCTAAAAGTGCAAAGATTTTCTAGCCTTTTCTTTCGGAGAACAAGAGAGAAACTCATTTTAAGAGAAGCAAAATATTCCATAATCCCAGCAGAGCAGAGCAGGAATTCGATATCGCACAGTTCTGTGGTCGAAGAGATAAAGGAGGTAAAGATAAATGAGTTCTTTGCTGGTTAATGATGTTTGATTATTCTCTCAGCATTAAGCCCTGAAGCTCCAGCAGTTGTGGAGGGACTATTTCAGGAGTGCAAATCAGATCTTTAGCACCTTGGGAAGGGAGGTCAGACTGCCTGTGAGAGTTGTGTTTTCCTCGTCGTAGATTAGAAGGAAATTGAAATAAAATTTTATTCAGGGAAAGCCTGACCTGTGGGATGATCCTGAGCACAGCTGTCAGGGTAGTTTCAGACTTTAGGGGAGAAAATGCTGAGCTGGAAATCAGTCCCACGTCCTGGCTAAGGTTAGGTGTTGAGCAGAACGTTTACGGGTGTCACTCGCAGTCCCTTCCGTGTGCGCATTTTCTCGCTTGCTCACCCTTCTCAGAAACACTTCCAGCTGATTTGGACAGGAGCTGGTCTGATTTCTACTGAGTTAAAAGAGTTTTTGTATCGACTCAATGTATGGAACTAGATGGATTTCTGAGAATAAAATTTGAAAACAACGACCCCCCCTACAAACTGCCCCATCTTTCTGTTTTGAAAACTTGCAGACCCAAAGCAAGTGGCCCATCTCTGTAGGCAGACATTCAGTGCAGAACATGCCTTCCTAAAAAGTCTGATAGTGAGTGCCTGCACTGCTCAGCAGGCCCTGGGAACAGAGCTCAGAACTCCTCAGAGCTTCCTCCGTGCCTCTGGCCCCGGGCTCCCATCTTTCAGAGAAACCAGGACACCAACAAATTTGGTGAGAATGAGTGCTAATAAAAACAAACTGAAGTGACTTCATCCCAAATCTCCTGTTTTTAGGATCCTGAGTCTGGGTCTGGTTACTTCAGTTCATGGCTAAATAATGGGTGTCCTGTGCAGCTACTGCCCTGAAACCAGACTTTGTGCCACATTCAGCCAGAGAGCGGCACGTGGCAGCTTACGTAAGCTCAGCATTTTCCTCCAGACAGTTTTTGACAATTAAAACTTATTCCTGCAAATGTCAGAGGCTGACTTTCTCACAGCTGGGCAAACCCTTGCAGCCCTCAGCATACACACGGAGCGTTGGATTTCTAAAGTGTGCCGGTCCTTTATTTTGAGGCTCGCGTGGGTGCCGAGCTCTGGTTGCTCCGGCTCAGGATGTGCAGCGCTGTTTGCTGGGAAGAGCAGCCTTTGTCCAAGGGGTGCTCCCCACACTGTCCCATCTGGGGGCTTCTGGGGGGCTCCTCTGCTCCTCAGGGGGACTCTGAGCTGTGGGAGATGTGGGTTTCTGTGGGAAGGGCCGGGCAGTCGGGAGAGCAGGGTGGGACCCACATCCCAGCCGTGCCGTGTGTGGGGTGGGCACGGCCAGGCAGGGGAGTATAAATAGCCCAGCCTGGCTCTGTGCTCTGCGTGGGCCCTTATACGGACGGCAGCAGCAAGACTGTACATTTTGGGGAGGGGGGGATGGATTTCAAACCCACACTTTAACACTGACGGCTTAGGAGGTCAGGCCTGAATTGCCTCATTTTTGGGACTGTGCTCCTCAAAAGAGAGTGCGGGAAAGGACATGGGCTCGAGGGGCTGAGGAGGAGCAGAGGGCAGGAAGCCCAGGGTGTACAACCCCACTGCCCAGGGCTGCAGCCTTTTCCCACTGCCCAAACAGAACAGCAGCTGCCCCGAGCTATGGTTTTGTTTGAAAGTAATCCTGATGTGCCAAAAATCCTGCATATTCTCTGCATATTACTGAATTATAAGAGTCTCAAGATAATAATTCACAGGAGACTGAGCCTTAGAAAAAGTCAGGATGTTAACACCTCTGACTTCCAGGATTTTTCTTAGTGCAGATTACCAGTCTTTCTATGAAAAGACAGCTCTAGAGCATGGATTTCTCTGTTGCAGCCTGGTATCAACTGCATTAATATTTCTTTGCTCAGCTATTATTTATAAGCCAGCTATTATTTATAAGTTGGTGCCAGGCCTGTTTGCTTTGCTGGAATCCTTTCAGCATTATAGTTACAGACTGAGCTGTGCAGCCATGAATTGTCTTGGAGCAAAGGGCCAGAGGCTGCCCAGACATTGGGATGGAGTTAGATTGGATGAGTAGTGCCTCATGAAAACAAACCCCAAGGTAATATCCCTCCTGATCACATATTCCTCCCTCAGGCCTCTCTTGTGCACAGCCTGGAAAGCACAGAAATGACTCATAGACTATTCAGCAACAGGCTTAGCCCTCTTTTAGCCTGTTTGGGATTGTCCGATCTCCTACAACTTACAGAGCACCTGAAGAATCATGGGTCCCCTGTCCAGCTGCAAGATAAGACAAAGACCAGAAACAAAATGCTCAGTGTCAGTGAGGGAAAATCAAATATTTAGAATGAAAAGTCTCAGGATGTTTAGTCTTCAGCTTTATGTGAGGATGCAAATGTCAGTGCCTGCAAATCATCTGTAATCAAGACCCCATCTTTGCTCCTTTGCTGTTCAGGAGCAGCTCTGGAGTCATCAGTCAGCTCAGACAGGTTTATCCGGGAGGAGCAGAGCTGAGAGCAAAGCCAATGCTACAAATAGACTGATAACGGCATCAAAACTTTTTAATGCCGTTGGGGTGGGGGAAGTTTCTTCACTCTCACTCTATTTACTTCTCTGTTTCCTACAGCCCTGCCTCTCTTCTGACTCACTAGAGACAAAAGCATTTTCCCAAGCACAGCCTCCTCCTCTCCCTGCCATCCATCCCTCCCTTCCTTTGCACCAGCTCCTGTGCCAGTACCAGGCTGCTTCTTCTCACAGCTGATGAAGCAGATCCAGATTTTTGGACGTGCCTTCCAGGACACAGAGTAACTGGATGAGCCTGATAGAAAGAAGTGCCAGGCAGATTGTACAACACCCAGAGGAAGGGAGGGCTCTGCTAGTCAGGCAGATGCTACTTGAGAATGCACTACCTATTCCTCTAACATTTACCTAATCCCAACCTGGTTTGCTTTCCCCCCACCCCCCTTCATATTTTAGATATTTCCCTTTCTCTCAGCAGTATTCCTTGGTGACTTAGTGCAGGACTCAGAAGCCTCCTCTCTAAGGCTCGAGGCTTCTCTTTTCATGAACCTCTTGGCACTATTGCAGACAAAATCTGTCCAACCCTTGGAATCCAGAGTCAAGGCCATGCCTGACTGTGCTGTGTCACTGGGTATGGACGTCTGGGAGCTGCTGGGAATTGTCCAGAACTGGTTTAGGGTAAGGTCAGTACGTGACAAAACCAGCCTGTAGAGTTGCAACCGGCTGTTTTGATCTCCACAGCCTCTGCAGTTGAAGTAGTAAACACAGTAAACACCACCTTTTTTTTTCATGATCTTACACATACATGCAAACTCTACGCCACAGCAATGGGAGACACATCCCCAACAGCCAACTCTGAATCCCCATGACTGTGAACAGCCTGGCCCTGTGGCAGTGTTCAGTGTGAACGCGCCTGAACCCACAGAAGGGATCCTATATCTCCCGGGACCTGCTGTGAAGCAGAGACAGGCACTCCTCCTTCCCAAAGATCTTTGCTGACTGTTTTTTCTGTCAAATTTTGTTTCCTGGCTTCTCCTTTCACTAAAACGTACCCCCTGTGCCTTTTCTCTCTGCCTGTTCTCATGCTAACCCGGATCACTGTTGGCGCGTTCAGACTCCTGTCGGGAGCAGGTAAGTGTTTCCATTGTGCTTCCTTTCCCCGGCCATTGAAACACAGTTTTCCTCATCTTAGCCCGAGAAGATCCCGCGCGTGTGCCTTGAGCCTTCACCAGGGACTGCCCTCTGAGCCCTCCCCGCGCCCAGGGCAGCAGAAGACACACCAGGAGGAGGCAGTTTAGGGCCTCGGCAGCGGCAACCCCCCTGAAGATCGCTCTGAACCTCTTCCGAAGCTCTGGGAGCTGCTGATTCCGAGCCTTTGCCTGCTCGGGGCTGCCCCAGGCCCTCAGACCTACAAGGCTGGTCCTGCCGCTGGCAGGACGCCTCCCGTGACTAACGCGCTTGCTGCATGCGCTGCCCTGGTTGGCGTGGGTGTGTGAGGAGCTGGGATTTTCCCTCCGGCACTGCTCTCCCTCTTCCATCTAGGAGGGAGGGAGGAGCTGCTCTGTGGCTTGCATGAAGGGCGAGTGGCCAGAGGCAGTTGGCTCTGGCGTCTGCTGTGACTGGGCAAATCCCACCCGTTCTCAGAGGCGCTGGAAACACAGCCCTGGAACGCCCGCCCTCCTCAGGCTTCTTGCGAGCGTTAGTTTGTGTTTGTGAAGTGGTTTGAAGTAGTTTTAAATAGGTGAGAGTCAGGCAGAGAGCACAAACTGTGATGTAAAGCCCCGGTGCCTCGGGCAGGCCCTGCAGCACCTCCCGTGTCCGTCCAGCCACAGCCCCCGGCACTGCTGGCTCCAAGCTGGGCCCTGCACACACTGGAGTGGCGACTTTAACTGCTGCTCATTCAACACTTACCTCATTCCACAGGGGCCACAGTGCCCTGCTGCCTTCCTGTCACTGTGCAGCTACTGGAGAAAATGCCCCAAGCTCCAGCTGCCCTTTGGGGGTCACCCAGTGCTGTCCAGTGGGAACGGCTGCCTGGGTGCACAGGAGTATTCCAGGAGCCAGGTGATGGTAAACACAGCCCAGGAATCAGGGGCTCCGGGGGAAGCTGCCAGGGAAACTTCTCCTTTTCAAGGAGAATGACAAGACTTTAAAAAGGGATTTTTTTTGGTGATCTAGCAGGAGAATCTGATAGTAATTTTAGCCTCCACAGAAAAAGTCTGTTCCACCACAGCACTGGAGAGGAAAGGACAGCCCCTTCTATGCAGGGCATCTGGACACCCCTGAGCTCTGCTAGGCTCTGGGTACTTCTCAGGCTTGCTGCTCTTACTCAGGAATAGCTGAATCCTCCTTCCCATGACACTGCTGGAAGGTCAGCACAGAACAGCCTCCTCTGAGGCCTGGCAGGGCAGAGCAGTTATCATGGCAACGGGAGAGCAGAATGTGTTCTCCTCTGGCAGGGCTCGACCTGACCTGGAGGACTCTTTGCTGCCCAAGCTTCTGATCCTCCCCCAGCCTCCCCCAGGCCAGGGCCAGGCTAGGCAGAGGGAGGGCTGGGGCGCAGGAGGGCCTGTGGGCTCCGACTCACCCAGTGTCGGGATCAGCCCGATTTGGTCACAGTGGAGCCCAGGAATGTGAGCTGGTCGTGTTCTGCACGTTATGGCTGCAAATGTCAACCAAACTCACTGTTTGTGCTGTTGCAATTGTGTAAAAATAACGGAGTGAAATGAACTGCAGATGTGATTTGCATGTGCATGTGAGAACCTTCCATTAAACCTTCCAACCAGAGACCAGAGTGGCTGGGAGTGCTGGGACTCTGTTTTTTACATGCTGACAATAAGAGCCTCTACAAGAGCAATCCAGGAGCCCTTGTCTCCTTTTGGGAGCGTTCTCCAGATTTATTGGTGGCTCTGCAGTGCTGGAGGAGCCCTTTGAGGCTGGGAATGCAGCTCAGCTCTGTGTCTCCTTGGCTTTTTATACGCCAGGGGAAGTGTTTACATGTGTTGTAGCAACCAGGCTGGTGTCCATGGCCGTGGGCTGTGGGTGACTCACTGCCAGGGAACTCGAAAACAATGTCAGATAAAAGCCCACTCAGGGGAGCCGGGAAGAGGCTGCAATGGGTCCAAGAGCTCCAAACTGTTTGAAATAGAAGGACTCAGAGCAGCCCAGCACCCATCAGCTGGCAGCCAGCTGCCTTTGGGGCTGGCTGTGGGCATTGGGGGCCCTCCAGGTGCCCACAAAGCCTGCAGACAGACAGGCTGCCAGTCCCATCAGCTCTGCCAATGCCAGGGAGCTTCCTGAAGCACATTCCCAGGAGTTCTGTGCTGCAGGGGCAACACACACTCCCTGTCCCCCTGTCCCCATCCTGCTGCTGGGTGCAGCTCTGTGCTGTGCACAGGGTGGGACCAGAGTTTGCTGCTGCTGGTACCAAAATCTTCTGAGAAATTGTCCTTGTGCCAGCTGGATCTGAGCTGTCTGAGAGGACAGAACTGGTTTGCCTCTGCTGATTGGGAGCCAGGCTTTGAACACCCCAACAGGCAGGGATGCCAAGACCCAGGATTTTGGACTCGCCCACTTCAGGGTCAGTGTTTTCCCAGTGAAAACAGATTGGTTGGAATGCCTGGTGTTAAAAATGTGGCTCATCTGGATGAGTCACGAGTGAAACGAAGCGAAGCGCAGAGAGCGTAGTGCCTTGCCCAGAGCGGAGCAGGGATTTGTGCAGCAGCCACCCATGAACCCGGGATGGTTCTTGATTGTTCCAGGCAGTTCCCATTGTGTCTGCAGGCATGCCCTGCCCACAGTGGGCAGCTCTGCTTCTCTGTGGGAGAAACATCCCAGGCCAGGAGGAGGAGACCTTGGTGGCTTTTGGGCAGTGCTTGAGTGCTGGGAGGGTGTGTGGTACACGCAAGGGATGCTCAGCAGAAGGTGCTCATCCCCATTAAGACATGCCAAAGCTGTGGTTGTTCTGACACCAGCTGTGCTGTGCCCAGGCCTGCAGGAATGGCCCCTGGATACGGCTGGGCTCGGAGCCTGGGTGTTACCCACGGCACACAGTGATGAAAAGCCTCCAGCTGTCCCCCAGCTGGTTCTCTACTGCTTGGATCAGCAACCAGAGTGAGGAAGAGTCAGAGGGGAAAATGCAGGAATTATAGCAAACTTAGGAGAGAGAGAAGCACCATCTGAGAGCCTTGCACGGGCTGCCCTGGCACCCAGCCCTGCGGGAGAGGGGCTGGGAGCAGGACCTGAAGGGTTTCCCAAGCACAGCTGGAGAAAAGCTCTTGGAAACAGTCCCGAGCAGGAAGGCTGGGAAGGCTGGGATCTTTATGTATGGGAAGAGCTGTGGTCCCTCTGTGCCTCTGGGCCTGAGCCACGAGGTGCCTCCTGACAGAGGCAGAGGTCCATGGGTGCCGCTGGGCTGTGGGGACGGAACGGGGCTGGCAGAAGGGCAGGTGAAATGCCTGAGTGCAGCCTGTGGGATCGCAGAGCTGGGCAGCTGCTGCTCTCTGAGTGAAACATGGAACTAGGGAGGGCTGCAGGCACCCCGACAGGGATCTCTCCCACTGTCCCACGCACCGGGAGCTGCTGCTGGCCACGTCCTCACGGCTGTGAGAGAAGAGCTGCAGGATGCTGCCGAGGCTGGATGGGAGCGTCACTGGCGCAATTCAGTCAGGAGCTGGATGTGCTGGTGTGACAGGAGGAAAGATGGTTATTTATGTGGAAGATGAGGAATTTTTTCTTTCTGCAGACGCATGTTCTGGAGCTCACAAGGGGCTGATAGGATCAGAATTTTCAGGATATGGCCCATTTCCAGGGACAGCTGTGCCAGGCAAGAGGGGGATGCCTTTGTTCTGGCTTATTGTGTTGCCTCAGAGGGAAGGAAGTGGCTGGAGTTCCTGATGTTCTGCTGGTGGGGCAGGGTCCCTGGGAGTCTCTGGGATTGCTCCAGCAGGTGTTGTTGTGAACAGGCTCCCTGCCTTCCCAGTGATGGGCGTTTGTTCTGGACTGACCTCGCCCTCTGGAGAGCGTGTGTATTGTTTTCTGCTGAAGTGGCTCATCAAATGAAGAAAACACATGTTCACCACTTCACCTTAATCTCCATAAAGTGTTTGGGACTTGAGCTGTGATCCAGAGGGTGAAGAGATTTGCCCAGAACAGTTCTCTGCCCCAAACAAAACCCAGAGCCTGCAAAAACCACAAAAAACCCACAGCTCCAGCAGGCTCTGTGTTTTCACCATGGACACTGTGGCCTGTGCCACCCTCACCGAGCCCAGTGCTCCCTGGAGCTGGCTCGCCACTGCTCACAAAGGTTTCCCCAGATGCCCTTGTGCTTCCAGAAAGGAACAGCACCATCCTGTGCTTGGAGAACAATGAGGAAGCAGATGAAAGCATCTGGATGTCACCCAGGTGAAGCTGTGCTGGAGTCACGTATTCAATGAGCTGTGTCAGTTTTCCAGGGGTGCAAGGGAAGGCAGGGCTGGGGACAGTGCAGAGGGCCAGGCCCAGTACCCATGTCTGCGGGGGGAGTGTCCCCTCCTGCCTCCATCCAGGGGCTCGGGCCAGAGCAACAGAATGGCAGTGACCTTGGTCAGCCGGGGCAGTGGCGTGGCAGGGACCTTGGCCAGCGGAGGAGCAGAGGGGGCGGTGGGAGAGCGTTCAGGGTACGGGTGTGCGAACGTGCCGTCCCTTCCAGCACCGCAGGGACCGGGATGTCCTGTCCCGCAGCAGTGCCAGGGACGCCCCTCCTCGGGCCGGGCCTGGCAGAATGACCATTCCCAGCGTCCTGGCTCTTGGCCCCTGTGCAGCTCGTTCATGTGTGGCCGTGGTGGCGGCTGCTGTGCTGCTGTGACACGCAGAACACGGGAGGTGCCACAGCAAAGTCACCCTCCTGTGGCTCAGGGCAGCTCCCCGGGCTGGAGGCAGGCAAGTCACTGCTGGTGTTCCAGCGTTTGCCACACACTTCGAGCACGTGGGTTACGCCTTGATTTCCCTGGGTCCTGCTCTCACCAGTGCTGCGGATCCCCGTCCTTGCTCCGTTCCTCTCCTGCCTGCCCCAGGGCTGGAAATGGCGCCCCGCCATTCTGCTGCCCAGGCTCTTCTCCAAGGCTCAGCCCAGCAGCTCCACATGCTGTGTGCCCATTCCACACACTGCCCTTTGGCTGCTGCTGGATTTCCTGGCAGCTCCCACCTGTCCCACCCAGCTCCATAGATTAAAAGCACTCAGGCAATAAATCTCTGAGCGTGGGCTGCAGCCCCGCTGCTGTGACGCTCCGTGCAGTGATGGGCTATTTCCAGCCTGTCCTGGGATCAAAGAGGTGATTCACTGCAGCAGGGATGCATGCTATGTGCTGCTTAGATGAAAACCAATCCTGCTCCAGACCTGTGCCCCTCTCCTGGGCACACGCTTGTCCTCTGCCACTGGGATCACAAACTTGGCTGGCCTGAGCACGTGGAAAAGCTGAATGAATCCAGCCCTGTCCCAAGCAGGGCAGTGTAACCCGGCAGACCGGCTCGGGGCCACTGTCTCCACCATCTCCAGATATGGGCTTGGGCAAATTCCCTTATTTCCCAGTGGAGAAGTGGGAAGAACAGAGTGGCCTGCTGCATCCCAAGAGATGTCCCAGCCCCACATCTGGATCCCATAGGCATCGGGAAATTCTGAGTGCAGAGTGGAATCAGTCAGGCCAGCATGCCAGCAGTGTGTCCAGGATCTCAGCTCCAGCCATGTCTCTGCTTGAGGGGCTGTGATGGCCAGGTCCTAGCATAAAGATGAAACTGGAAGGGATGGGACTGTGACAGGGCAAAGCAGGACAGGGAAAGACTCCAGTTTCAGTGCTGGGCTGCCTTTCCTGTGCTGCTAGAGTCATGGATGGGTTTGGAACCAGCCCAGAGTGAGCAGAGCTGATGCCTGAGCACAAATACAGGAGAGCCCTAAGCACATCCTCATTACAGTAGCTTAGCAGGTGCACTAAGGGAGGATGAGCCCAGGCCTGAGGGTTTGTTTAGCCAGGTGGAGGCCAAGTGGCTCTGTGGGAGGGAGGCAGGGCTGGCTCCAGGGCTGTGGGGTGTGTGTGTCTCACTGGCTCGGCTCTGTTGTCTTGCAGGATGAAGTGAAGCTCCCATCTAAACTGAGCATCAGCAAGTCTCTAAAGGAGGGTGAAAAGCTAGAGAAGGAAGGAGAAGGTGAGGAAGTACCTGTGGGTGAGGACCATGCAGAGGAGGACCACATCCAGCTCTCCTCGGACGAGGAGGTAGAGATTGAGGAGATTATCGAAGAGTCACGGGCAGAGCGTATCAAAAGGAGCGGCATGAAAAGGGTGGATGACTTTAAGAAGGCATTCTCAAAGGAGAAGATGGAGAAGACTAAGCTAAAGACCAAGGAAAACCTGGAGAAGACCCGCCACAACTTGGAGAAGACCCGCCACAACCTGGAGAAGAGGATGAACAAACTGGGCACCAAGATTGTGACTAATGAAAGGAGAGAGAAGATGAAGACCTCTCGGGACAAGCTGAGGAAGTCTTTTACCCCCGACCACACCATTTATGCCAGGTCTAAGACAGCTGTCTACAAAGTGCCACCCTTCACTTTCCACGTCAAGAAAATAAGAGAGGGCGAGGTGGAGGTGAAAGCCACCGAGCTGGTGGAGGTTGGTGGAGAGGAGGGAGAAAACTCAGATCTGATGCGAGGGGAGAGCCCCGAGATGCACACGCTGCTGGAGATCACAGAGGAGACCGACGCGGTACTGGTGGACAAGAGCGACAGCGAGTAGGACAGGCTGCAGCACGGAAGGGTTGTGGACGACAGCTGAACACGTTATCACTCACAATTCGAGCTCTCCTTGCCCTGGAGCCCCAGGGAAGTGTACACGATGCATCCTTCCTACCCTGCAGAGCCGACGCTGATCCCCCTGCCTGCTTGGACAAGGTGTATTTTATATTTTAGTTTTAGCACACAAACATTAGGAACACGGGATTGTTTTTCTTACACTGTTAAGTCACCCTCGGAGACCATTCCTGCTGCAGCCTTCTCACCCCACACCTGAAGATGGACTTTGAGCGACAGGGCCTCGGCCCAGCTGGAGAGTGCTGAACCCAAGATAACGGCTGTAGAGCTGGAAAGCTCAAGAGTCCTCCATAAGCAAAACCTGGCGCCAAGAAAGCTTCCTGCAAGCAGCCTGCCAACCCACAGACCCCCATGCCAGGTGTGTGGCTGCCCTGCAGGCAGAAAGAACTCCAACACCCACACTGGCCGCTCCTTCAGGGAGCAGAGGAACTGGGATGCAGCCAGAGCACGGCAGGGAAGAGCTGAGCTAGTCCCGTTGATGGGCAGAGCACGGTGGGGGCAGCGGGTGCTGCTCCTCTCTGCCCTCCCAAGCAGCGCCTGACCCGGCAGCACCTGGGATGGCTTCCAAGGAAGCTGCCCATGGGGCATCCATCGCACGGCCGGGCCCTCTGCTGCTCCCTGCTGTGCTGAGGCTGCTGCTGCTCAGCCCCGCGCCGCGGCTGGAGCAGTGTGGGCTGCAGGCTCCCCTGCCCGGGTCACGGATCCAGCTGCCAGGGGCCCAGGGACTGGGGAGTAGCACACAGAGGGGTGGGGGTGCTGGATCTGCTCCCTCCACGCTCACAGCAGAGGGGGCAGCGGGCAGGAGGTCCGTGCTCGCTGCTCGGGGAGGGGGGACACGCAGGGAGCGATGCCAGAGCAGCCACCACTGACTGCAAGTTGTTTCCAGAGGCAAATGGAATGTGCTGCTGCCACGTGAGGCTCTCGACCATCAGAGAGTGGCCTTGACACTTGTCAGGACCGGACCTTGAGCATTTCTGAGCGTCTGCTCTCTCCAGGGGTCCCGGCACAGCTCGGGCTCGTGCCCATGTCCTTCACTTTCCTCCCTGTTTCCTGCTTTCTGCCGCTTCACTCCGTGCCCTGAGCGAGGGCAGCACACGGTGGCTCCAGGGCCCTCCTGTCTCTCACATACACAGCCCCCACCCCACCTTCCCCATCCTGCTCCCCCCCCACCGGCACGAGGCAGCTGCTGCTCACATAACCCGATATATAAACTTGCTTTTCCCATAAGAATTACTTTCCTTCATATTGTCCAGTGCACCCAGCCTGTCCCGGCCCCACGGCCCTGCTGGAGCAGGCGTGAGGCCGTGTGCTGGCTGCGGGCAGCCCTGGGACACCAGAGGCTCCCAGGGTGGGGGGCACCGGCTCTGGGCTGCCCATGAGGCGGGGGGAGAAGCAGTCCCCAGAGCCATGTGAGCCCCCTGCCCTCACGGAGCCTCCTGAGGGCCCACGGGCGGTTTTTGGGGGGTTTTCGCGGGGCTGGGGCGGCGGGAACCCTGGTGACCCCACGGCCGTCCCCGGCTGTGCCCGGGGCAGCAGTGCAGCAATAAAGTCTCTTTTGTAAACCACCAGTGTGAGGCCTGTGTGCGGGGAGGGACTGCCACTGGGGACTGACCCCCACGGGCCCACATGGGGTTGATCCCTATGGCCCCGTGTGGGATCGACCCCCACAAGGGATCAAACCCCACAAGGGATCAAACCCCACAAGGGATCAAACCCCACAGCCCCACATGGACTCGGTCCCCGGTTCCCCACACGGGGGCGCTGCTCCGGGCCCTTTAAGGGGCGGTGCCGCCGGTGCCGGCCGCGTGACGTCACGGCGCTGCCCGGAACCCGGCCGGGTTTCCCGCACGGCTCTTCCCGGCAGTCGCTTCTCCCCCCCTCGCACCGCCCCTGCCCAGCACCGCCCCGCGGCGGGAGGCGGCGCCTTCCGGGAACAGCTGCGGTGGCAGCTCCCCCCCCACCGCGCATCGTGACGCACCGCGCGGTGAGAGCGCTGATTGGCCGCCGCGGCCGGCCCGGGGCGGGGCTGCGGCAATGCCGAGCCACCATTGGCCGCGGAGAGGTGACGTCACCGCGGGGCGGAGCCCGGCAGCGGCAGGTCCGGTCCGTCAGCGGAGCCGGACGCGATCGCCGCCGGCACCGGGAGCACCGGGAGCACCGGGAGCACCGGGAGCACCGGGAGCACCGGGAGCCGCCGCCCCGCCCGCCCGCCGGGACCGCCG
>JAWWES010000080.1:2314120-2332170 GCA_035583135.1 Lophotriccus pileatus | reverse complement strand
GCACCGGGAGCACCGGGAGCACCGGGAGCACCGGGAGCACCGGGAGCCGCCGCCCCGCCCGCCCGCCGGGACCGCCGGTGAGCGCGGGGAGCGAGCGGGCAGGCGCTGCTCGGCCTCGGGAGTCGGTGTCCCCGGAACCGGCTCGGGGCCGGGGCCGCCCCGCGCGTGGGGGCCGGGCCGGGGCGCGGCGGGGCAGGAGCGGGGCGGGGGTCCCACGGGGAGGGTGGGCTGCCCTGGGCCCGCTCCAGAGCGCTCCCTGTGCACCTGCAGGGACTGGGAATGGCCCTGGCCCTGCCTGTGCGTGACCCCCTTTCCACCCTGGAAGTGATCTCTGTCATCGTCGCTCCCCAGTGGAGCCTCTTCTGCTGTTTCCTGTGGATTTGTTGGAGCTGCTGGAGCGGTGGTGGCAGAGGCCAGGAGGAGTGTGGGCTGGGTGTCTCGTGGCCCGGGGTGGATGGTGACAGCGTCACTCGCAGCTCCTGCAGTGGGAGTTCCGCTGGGATGGGCCCTGCAGAGCTGTGATGGGAACAGCCGTGTGGGATGGTCGGGGAGCTCGGCGCTGTGGCTGTGAGGTCGCCCAGAGCCGTCTCCCTCCCCCCGTCACAAATCTTTTCATCGCTGTGTTCCACCTCTAAGGCTGGCTTTGAAATCGCTCCAGAGGAGTGGAGCCAAGTTCTCACAGCCTTTCCAAACTGGCTCTTGTGCTGCGGGAGCAACTGACCGCTGTGTAGAACAGTTTTCCATCGGGAAAACTGTTGGTTCTGTGGGAAGCAGGAACAGCAAGGGGCTCTGTGAAGTGTTGTTGATCCGTCCTGACCCTGTGATGCTCCCGCTGGTGACGACGTGACCTGTGCAACGCTGTCAGTGACTGAGCTTCATCCTGCTCGTGTCACTGCAGGGACACAGAGCCCACGGTCCTTCCAAGGCCTCTCCAGTGACTCCCCTGTGTGCGTTGCCCCAGGGGTCGTTCCTTGTTGTGGGGGTGAAGGGTGTTCCCAGGTGTGTCCCAGAAATAAGAAGGCAGATGGGACGGGCACTGTCAGTGTCACTTCCAGGGCAGCCCCGTTGTGAGTGAGGCCATTGGAGCACGCAGAGCTCTCGTGCTCTGCCCTTGCAGTGAGATAAAGAAAGGTGAACTTTAGCTCTTGAGCTACTTTTAGCAGCTCCACTCTGAGCTCTGGGTAGCGTGTTTACCCCTGGGCTTGCATCATTGCCGTGCTTGGCCCAGGCCATGTCGGCTGCTCCCTGGCTCCGTTCCAAAGGCAGAGGAGAGGCAAACCGCAGGGATGGGCAAGCCCAGTGGAGTCAGAAAGGTTCAACCCTCAGATCTTTACCCCAGGCAAGGGAGGCTTCCCGGTGGTGGGGCCGGCCAGGGAGCGGCTCCTGTGTGAGGTTCCAGGGCTGACAGGGTCAGAGCTTCCCTGGCACTGGTGACTGCTGCAGTGAGGAGCATCCCAGGGACCCTTTCCCTCTGGGAATGTTGGTCCTGCTTCTGTGGATGCTGGGAGGAGCTGCAGCTTGGTGCTGTGAGCTGGCTCATCCCGCAGCTGTTTGTGGCAGTGGGAAGTGTCTGGTTTCTGTCCAAGTGCCGCTGCCGCACGGCAGCCTGGGAGAGCTTTGCTCTTGACCCCTTGGTGCTCAGCAGATTGTGGCTCCAGCACTGCTCCGAAATACCAGGATTGTGGCTTTCTTGTGGAACGTCTGCTTGGATCGAGGGTCCGGATGTGGCGTCTGGTTTGGTTGCTGCAACCTGACAGGGGGAAAAGTCTGTCTGCAAACCGTGGTGCCCATGTCTGGGCGCCCGGGTGGCCTCCTCCTGTGCCGTGGGGCTGCGGCACCACCCTGGGCTCGGGGCTGGCAGGAGCTGGGCCGCTGCCGTTTCCGGAGGGGCTGGCGGAGCCCCCCCTGCGCGGGGGTGCCGGCGTGTGGTGCAAGAGGAAGCGAGGCAGCTGAGCTCCCCGGCCAGGCAGGGCACTCCCCGCGGGGATGGTGGGTTTTCACTCTTGCCTGGCCTCTGCGTCTGGTGGGTTTTCCCCTCTATGGCAGCTCCGTCACAGGAGTGGCCCCTGGGACTGAGTGAAAGGGCTGGAGCCTCAGAGCTGTCTGGGTGGAGGGAGCACTCCTCGAGCTGAGAACCGACCCCAGAGAGCTGAACCCTCTGCAGAACGGGGGCTCTGCCCCACACACAGCCTGGCCCGTGGCTCACAGCCCAGATAGTCCCAAAAGTCACGTCACATCAGCCAGGTCTGACTGCAGGGCTGAAGGAACATTTGTTGCTTGCAGAATCTTGCATGGCCAGTGTCTCTTGTCCTGTTCACTCATTTCTCCACTGAAAACAAGTTTGGCTCATGTGGACTTCCCTGAGGATTGCACCAGAGGGTTGTGGTTCAAGGTTAATGTCCAGTGCAGGCTGCTCCTGCCTTTGAGGCCGTTCAGTGCTGTGAAGTTCTAAAAACCTCTTTAACTCTATGTCAGGTGCCAGTGTCTGTCCCCTCCCTGTGCCTCAGCCTACAGAGGTTGTTCCCCCTTTCTCTCCTCGCACCGAGACAAATGGGGAAAGGGTCCCCTGTAGCAAATCTTGGGAGAGCAGGACATGCTGTGATGCTGCGTCACTTGCTGCAGGGACCTTTGGAAAAAGCAAACACTTTTCTGCAGGGAAGTGACTCTGCCTTCACTTCCCGAGCACAGCTGGAGTCCCCTCGTTAGCGTTGATTTTCATCGACACAAGTCATGAACTCGAAAATTGCTCCTTCCTTGTTTCTGTAGTTTCCTGGCAGTCTCCGCCTTCCGCACTTACTGTAAGCTCCACAGCTGCTTCCCTGCCTCCTGCCAGGGCTGGCCAGGAGTGTCTGGGAGACCAGATTACGGCTTCATTCCTACCTGTCGCTAGTGACCTCCTGGAGCCCTGTGCCCCAGGCTCGTGCCCTGCCTGTCTCTGGTTCTGGCCTGCTCAGCCCTCCCCAGAAGGATCACAGCTGAGCCCTGACAGGAGGGAGCTGTGAGCCAGCTCTGAGCCAATCTGTGCCCTTCCCAGCAGGTCTCCAGAGCTGGCCAGGATGGCGCAGTGGAACCAGCTACAGCAGCTCGACACGCGGTACCTGGAGCAGCTCCACCAGCTCTACAGCGACAGCTTCCCCATGGAGCTGCGGCAGTTCCTGGCCCCGTGGATTGAGAGCCAGGACTGGTAAGGCTTTGTGAAACGCCGATGAGGGGATGTTTTTGGGACACCTGCCTGCAGTGGCAGCAGGGGCTGGAAGAGTTCTGCTACTTTCCCTGGGCTCCTGATGTGGCAGGACCGGCCTCCCCCTCTGTGATGCCAAAGGGAGTGGGATTGTGCATGGAGTGGGGACTCTGCACCGTGTCAGACCCCGGACCAGAAACGATGGATGTGGCACTCAGTGCTCTGGTCTAGTTGGCAAGGTGGTGATTGGTTAAAGGTTGGACTTGATGATCCCGGAGGACTTTTCCAACCTAAATGATGCTGTGATTCTGTAGATTGCACAGGGGACAGCAGGCATGAGCAGAGCCCCCCCTGCCCTCTGCTGGGCACCCAGGGCTCTCTCTCTCTCCCTCACGCAGGGCTTATGCAGCCAGCAAGGAGTCTCACGCCACGCTGGTGTTCCACAACCTGCTGGGGGAGATCGACCAGCAGTACAGCCGCTTCCTGCAGGAGTCCAACGTCCTCTACCAGCACAACCTGCGCCGGATCAAGCAGTTCCTGCAGGTGAGGCAGGAAGGGCCAGCTGGGCAGCTGGGGGGGGAGCTGGTGGGAGCCCAGTGATTTCCTTGGCACAGCTCACCAGCCACAGCCCTGAGGGTTGTGGAGATCCCAGGGGTTGCCTCGTGCCTGCTAACTGTGAGGGTTTGAACCTTTACAGAGCAGGTACTTGGAGAAGCCGATGGAAATCGCTCGCATTGTGGCTCGCTGCCTGTGGGAAGAGTCCCGACTCCTCCAGACTGCTGCCACTGCAGCCCAGGTCAGTGGCCAGGTATCCCAGGGCCTCCATCCAGATTCCCAACAGTCAGGATGCAGCCTGGGTGCTCTGGGTGGGTGCTGTGAGTTGGGTGCCCCCATCTCTCCTCTCACCCTCACGTGGGGAGTGCCCTGACCCCTGTGTCACCCCAGGGCTGACACTGAAGTGAGCAGCCCTGGCATGTGTTAGGGACGGGGTGAAGACCCTGCAGAACCTCCTCAGGGTGGGAGGGAGCATCCCCGGGTCACAGCCCTGTCCTAATGCCCTCTTTGTCTCCTCTGCAGCAAGGGGGACAGGCAACACACCCAACAGCAGCTGTGGTGACAGAGAAGCAGCAGATGCTGGAGCAGCACCTGCAGGATGTCAGGAAGAGGGTGCAGGTACCTGTCTGCCTGGACACCTTCTGCTTTCCCCACCACGGTGCTTTAGTGCACTGAATGAATCCACATCTTTTGCCTTGCAGGATCTGGAGCAGAAGATGAAAGTGGTGGAGAATCTCCAGGATGACTTTGATTTTAACTACAAGACTTTGAAAAGCCAAGGAGGTAATGGCAGCTCATTAGCATCTGCAAACCACAGTGTGTTCCTTCAAGGAAACTTGCTGGAGGGCGTGTTCCAGCCTCAGCTCTCAGCAGGAAGGTGCTTGGGCTCTGGGCATTTGCATGGCAATTGGAGAAACCTGGTTTTTTGTTCCTGCCGCTGATGCTGCCCCTGGGAGAGCTGAACCAGAGTTCTGCTGTGAGCACAGCAGTGGCATGTGGAGGGAATGGTCCCTGTGGGTGTGGGAGAGCCACCGAGGTGCTTGGAGGCTGTGTTGGATTCCTGCTTGGCTGTCGGGGGGCTTTCAGGGTGCCTGCGCTTTGCCATGGGAGCGTTGTGTCTGTGTGGCACTTGGGAGGGAGGGAAGAGTCCGTGTGTGTGTGGCTGAAGCTTCTCACCTCTGCACAGACATGCAGGACCTGAACGGGAACAACCAGTCGGTGACCCGTCAGAAGATGCAGCAGCTGGAGCAGATGCTGACGGCACTGGACCAGATGCGCAGGGTATGTGGGGCTGCCAGCCTTCCAGATCCCCTCAGGTGCAGATCCTCCTTCTTCAGGGCTGGAGCTTGGTGTTCCTGCACGGCCAGAACCAGGAGCAGTGCTGGAAACACAGCCCTGGGCGACTTCTTCCTTGTCCGTGAACGTGAAACTCGCGGATCTGGTGGGGGGAAGCCGCAGGGTGCTGAAGGTTCTGCTTTCTCTCTTGGCAGGGCATAGTGAGCGAGCTGGCTGGGCTGCTGTCAGCCATGGAGTACGTGCAGAAGATGCTGGTGGATGAGGAGCTGGCAGACTGGAAGAGGCGGCAGCAGATCGCCTGCATTGGTGGCCCACCTAATATCTGCCTGGACCGGCTCGAGAACTGGTGAGAGCTGGCTGGGGCTGTGTCTGCCTCAGAGCAGTGGCACTCACACACCTGCCATGGAAACAAGCTCTTTGCCTCTGGAAATATCCTTGCAAAATGGCTTCCAGTGCCTGCACGTGTCACTGTAACCCACTGGTCAGGTGTTGGAATGGTGTTCTGGTGTCCCCAGCCACAAGCCTGAGGCTGCTGAAAAGCTTGGTGTCTCTGCAGAACTTGGGCATGTGCAGGTTTTGTTTGTAATGCATGGCCTAGGAAAACACGCTGGGCTGGGAGCCACAGACATGATCACTTCTCAGCTGGATTTGGTCTCTGGCACGGAGAGCATCCCTTTGCTTGGGAAGAGAAGGGCTCTGCGGGCTGGGACTGTGCAGGCTCAGCAGCCAGAGTGAGCACAGGTTCTCTCTTCTCTCCCAGGATAACCTCTCTTGCCGAATCGCAGCTACAGACCCGGCAGCAGATCAAGAAGTTGGAAGAACTCCAGCAGAAAGTGTCCTACAAGGGTGACCCGATCATCCAGCACCGGCCCATGCTGGAGGAGCGGATTGTGGAGCTGTTCAGGAACCTGATGAAAAGGTGCCAAGGGCGGGCGGGGGCCGTGGGCAGTCCCAGTCCCGGCTGTGGGTGGAGGGTGGGCAGTGGGGTCTGACTGCGGTGCCTGTGCTGTTCCCCCAGCGCTTTCGTCGTGGAGAGGCAGCCCTGCATGCCCATGCACCCCGACCGGCCCCTTGTCATCAAGACGGGCGTGCAGTTCACCACCAAAGTCAGGTGGGTCACGGCCCGTCAGGGTGAGGGAGGGGAGCTGTGCGGGGAGGGGGGACCGGGATCGCCCTCCGAGGGAGATGCTTGTGCAGACGCAGCCCCCAGCTTACCCGGGGGGCTGAGGTGCTGGGAGGGGATGGATCGCAGAGGGATGGATCCCAGCAGGCTGGAGTGCTGCCCATGTGACTCAGTGCAGAGCTGGCTGGAGCTCCACCGTGTTCCTGGAGGCAGCCGTGTTCTGGTAAATCCTGCTGGGGGGGTGGGCGGTGGAAGTGTCAGCGCATCCCTGGCCAGCTGCTGCTTGGCTGGGCTGTGTTCCCTGCCAGCCTCCATGCAGAGAGGTTGCTCTGACTCTGGGCTCTGCTTAGAGCTTCCTCACCCTCTCCTAGCTGTGCCCCCGTTGCCTCCTTGGCATATGGCGCAGAACAGCTTGGAAGGTGTTTGTTCAGAGCCTGGTGTGGGCAGTCAGCAGCACAAATGAGCTCCTCGGGGTGCTCAGTGGAGTATCAGCACCTCCTCTGTTCTGGGGACAGGTCTCAGGGCTGATTTGTCCCAGGCCTGTGTGCACATGGGCTCAGGGACACCAGAAGAGCTGGTCCATGCTGCTGGCTGCCAGCTGTGCCTGGTGAACACAGTGTTTGTATGAACAGGATGTTCACACTCCCTGTCTGCTGACTCTTGCAGGTTGTTGGTCAAGTTTCCAGAGCTGAACTATCAGCTGAAAATCAAAGTCTGCATTGACAAGTGAGTCCTGTGCCCCCCTCCCAGGAGGATTGGGTGGAATTACTGGGGTGGGACTTGTTTGTGGTGTCCTTGGGTCAGGCTCCATCTCCACACCAAGGTCCAGTGTGACCCCCAGTCAAAGGGGAGGGTACAGAGTGGCAGTGGGTCCTGAGGGTTTGTCCCCATGTTGGGGGACAGTCTGGGGGGCTCATGGGACTCATGCTGGGATGCAGCCAGTGCTACACACCAGCTTGTCTGCTTGGAGTGGGAAGGCCACAGCCATGACCTGGTGTGTCTCTCCCCTTTCCTAGGGACTCTGGGGATGTTGCAGCACTTCGGGGGTAAGTGCAATGTTTGTTTTGGTCATTTTTTTCTCATTTCTGCTTTTACTCCTGGCTAACATCCTACTGCCCATCCTACTCACACTCATGAGAGGGCCCTGTCAGCCACAGCCTGTCTTCCCTCTTCCCAGGTCCAGGAAGTTTAACATCCTGGGGACCAACACCAAAGTCATGAACATGGAGGAGTCGAACAATGGCAGCCTCTCTGCAGAGTTCAAGCACCTGGTGGGTACTGTGGGCTCCTGGGCTGCCCCTGTTGGGCCACGTGCTGTCGGTGCAGCTGCAGCCTGTGCCTCTCTCCACAGACCCTGCGGGAGCAGCGCTGCGGGAACGGAGGCAGAGCCAACTGCGACGTGAGTGTGGGGGGGCTCTGACAGGGGCAGCTGAGCCCTGCCCTGAGGTGGGGGTGGGTCTGAAAGCACCACCTGAGACGTTGGCAGCTGCCAGGCCAGCCCCAGGCAGCAGTGCTGGGCCTGATGGCCATGCATCAGGCCAGGGGTGGGTGTCCCCTGGTGCTCCAAGGTGTCCCCTTCTGCCCCAGGCCTCACTGATAGTCACCGAGGAGCTGCACCTCATCACCTTTGAGACAGAGGTGTATCACCAGGGCTTGAAGATCGACCTGGAGGTGAGACATGGGTCACTGCCTGTTGCTGCCGTGGGCCTGGGTGCAGAAGAGCTGTGGGAGATGTTCCAGCCTGTGCTCACAACCTCTCTTTGCAGACCCACTCGCTGCCTGTGGTGGTCATCTCCAACATTTGCCAGATGCCCAATGCCTGGGCGTCCATCCTGTGGTACAACATGCTGACCAACAACCCCAAGGTAGGGCTGGCGCGGGGAGGCAGCAGGCAGATGTTAGGATGGATGTGTCCCAGGGGTAGAGGGAAGCTGGAATTGGGGAATGGGGCTGGGGCAGGACCTGGCCCTGCTCCTGTCCCGTGTCCCACTTAGGGCTGTGTGTTCCCTGGTGCAGAATGTGAACTTCTTCACCAAGCCGCCCATCGGGACCTGGGACCAGGTGGCAGAGGTGCTGAGCTGGCAGTTCTCCTCCACCACAAAGCGTGGCCTCAGCATCGAGCAGCTGACCACGCTGGCAGAAAAACTGCTGGGTAAGTGCTGGGTGACCCATCCCTGCTGTCCCTTGGGGTGACTCCCCACCTGTACATGCCATCCAGGAGCAAGGTCCCGTGTTTGGCAGAGAAGCTGTAATTTTCAGTTGCTTGGATTTTTTCCAAACAACACAAACTCAAGTTGCTCCCTGGAAAGGGTGCCTTTGGAAGAACAGCTCTATTTAAATGTTCGTGTTCCTGTTCTTTGCCAGGACCAGGTGTGAATTACTCCGGCTGTCAGATCACCTGGGCCAAGTTCTGCAAGGTAGAACTCCCTCTGTTCCCTGAACACCTTCCCTTGGCTGTTCTCTTCCTCTGAGCTGTGCTCACAGCCTCTCTGCCTTTTCCTCAGGAGAACATGGCTGGTAAAGGCTTCTCTTTCTGGGTCTGGCTGGATAACATCATTGACTTGGTGAAGAAGTACATCCTGGCCCTGTGGAACGAAGGGTGAGCGCTAGCCCAGAGTCCTGGGCTGGGCTGGGTGTTGGGAGGGTCCCACAGGTCCCATTCTGATGGTGTGGGGTGCCTTGTCCAAGTGCAGGTGGGCTCTCCAGGGATGCTCTTTGCTTGTTCAGAGTGAAACCCCACTAGGAATCCTTAAAATGCCAGTGGCCAGGACGGGTCCTGCTGCTGAGCAGAGCTGGCAGGGCTCACATCCTGGAGGAGCTGCACCTGTGTCCTGAACACACCTTTGCTCTTCTCTTCTCCTGCTGCCCAGGTACATCATGGGGTTCATCAGCAAGGAGCGGGAGCGAGCCATCCTGAGCACCAAGCCCCCGGGGACCTTCCTGCTGCGCTTCAGCGAGAGCAGCAAGGAAGGTGGCATCACCTTCACGTGGGTGGAGAAGGACATCAGCGGTATGAGCTCTCCCCTCGGTGCTCTGGGTGCCTGGCTGAGCTTTCTGGGCTCTAAAGGAGGCTTGGGACCCCCTGATAAGACCTTTGTTCTTGTCACAACAAGCTCTCTGCCTGGGGGTGTCTGAGGGAGGCTCTGCCTTTGCCCTCTGCCAAAATTCTCCTTCCGTGCTCAGGGAAGACACAGATCCAGTCGGTGGAACCTTACACCAAGCAGCAGCTCAACAACATGTCATTTGCGGAGATCATCATGGGCTACAAAATCATGGATGCCACCAACATCCTGGTGTCCCCGCTGGTGTACCTGTACCCAGACATCCCCAAGGAGGAGGCGTTTGGGAAGTACTGCCGCTCTGAGAGCCAGGAGCACTCGGAAGCAACGGACTCAGGTAGTCGTTGACTTTCCGTGGCTCCTGTGTGAGCTGGAAGGGCTGTCACCAGCCAGGACCCTGTGCCATCCCTGGAGGGCACAGCCACAATGTGGAACCAGCTGTGGGGTCTTGTGGGGTGGGGGCAGAGGGTGGACAGTGCCTGTGCTCCAGGAGGAGGAGAGGGGTTCATCCCTGAGTGGCTGCTGACGAGGCTGCTCCCTCCTTGCAGGCGCTGCTCCGTACCTGAAGACCAAGTTCATCTGTGTCACCCCGTGAGTGTTCCTGTGGGGTGTCTGTCAGTGTTTGGGGGGTGTTTGTGTGCCTCCCTTTAGAAGGGGTTGCCTTCCTTCCCTCCTCTGCCTGGGCTCTGCCCGTGTGCTGGGGGCCTCCCAGCCTGGGCTGATGGCAGGGGCTGAGCCAGGCTCCGGCTGCTGCCCAAACCACAGCCCGGTTCTTCCCCTCCGGGGCCCCTTTCCTCTGGAGAGCTCTTTCCTCTGGAGCCTCTGGCATGGCCCAGCGGCCCCTCAGTGGGGAGAGGGGGTGTCAGAGAGCCATGGCCAGGCCCTGACTCTGGAGGTTTCTGTGCTTTTCCTCCCTCGGACAGCACCTCTTTCAGCAACACCATCGACCTGCCCATGTCCCCGCGCACCCTGGACTCACTCATGCAGTTCGGCAACAGCAGCGAGGGCGCGGAGGGCAACTCGGGAGGGCAGTTTGGTGAGTCGGGGGGGGCTCCAGGGGGGCCTGGCCGCGGCCACGCGCGGGCCCCGTAACCCCAGCTGTGTCTGCCCGCAGAGTCGCTGACCTTCGACATGGAGCTGACCCCGGAGTGTGCGTCCTCGCCCATGTGAGGGGCTGCGCTGGCGCGCGGGGCCTCCCTGGGCTCGGCCTTCCCACCTCCAGAGAGCTCTCCTGGATTTGTCCCACTCGGCCGTGGCTGCTCCGAGCCTGTCCTCGAGAGCAGCTGGGGGCCGGGTCTGTGCCCCCAGTCCCTTGCCTGCCCCAACGGAGCAGCCCCTCTCTGGGGTGGTGCCGCTCGTCTCTGGGGGAGGGGGATGAACCTTTTTCTATTTCCTTCCATAATGGTTTTTTTATTATTTTTGCTCATTCAAGTGCCTATTTCCCTCCAGTTGCTGCTGCAGTTCCCACAAATGCTTCCACAGCCGCCCTGACTGCCAGAATCCCAAACCCTCAAGACTTTTATGAGCCTGGGTTTGCAGAGGGGATCAGCTGTGCAGTGGGTTCTGCCCTCCTGCTGCCCAGCACCTCCCAGAGCTGGCAGGGTGCAGGGGGGGGGTCTCCCCTGTACCTCCTCCTGCCCTGGTTTTGGCCAGCAGGACCAGCACAGGGCTCAGAGCTGAAGGTGGATGTGTCCAGGCACTCCTGCCCTGCTAGGACACTGCTCCTGCTGGACTCAGCCTGGGCTTTGCTGGGAGCAGGGAGGTTCAGAAGCTGCTTGTGCTTGTCACCAGATTTCTGCCGTGGGCACAGGGCACTGGCCAGCACCAGCAGCCCTGGGCTCCTGCTGGGATGGCTGGTGTCCCTGTAGGGCAGAGGCTGTCTGGGGCATGGCAGTGCTGCCTCCCAGCCCTGGTGCCTACATGTGAGCAGCATTTGCATCTGGGGCCTGTTATGGGACCTGGGTGTAACCACCAGGGCTGCCCCGTGGCCAGGCTGGGGTTGGGAGCGTGGCCACACTGCCCATGCCGTGTGAGTTAGACCTGTTGGACTCTGGGGAACTGCTGGAACCAGCGTGGTCAGCAGTGGGGTACCTGGCCTGTCCCTTTCCCTCTGCCTTGTCAGGGGCCAGGCATGGGATCTGCAGCTTCTTGGGGGCTTCAGTGGCATTTCAGTTGGAGGTTGGCCCTCACATAAGGTGGCAGGGGGCAAGAATTGAAGGGAGCAAATGGACATGGGGAGAGGAACGTTCCACAGGACAGCACGTGATGGAGACGTGAGTGTTGTGAAGAGCGGGTGTCCTGGCTTTTGGGGGTCAGTGCTTGTGGTCCTGCATTTACCACAGTGTGGGGAGCCCTCCTGGCCTATCCCTGCAGTGGGCACACAGACACAGATGAGCAGTGGAGGGGAAGGGGAGGCAGTGGGAGAGCTGCCCCCCAACAGTTGCATTGCAGCCAGCAGGCAGGAAGCCAAAGGGCAGGGGGGAGAATTCCTGGGGCTGTGGGGTCCAGGCCAGCCCCCCCAAACTGTAGGAGCAGGATGGGGGGTCCGCAGCTGGCCCTAGGGATGCTCAGAGGGCAGGAGGGCCCTTTGCCCCTGTGCTCACCGTAGCTGCCTCCAGCCGCAGTCCCTGGCGCCCAGGGCAGCATCCGAGAACTGTAAAAAAATTTTATTTTTTTGTATATTTTATTGCTGTATCTACAGGCTTTAACTTTCTCCGAAATAAAGGCCCTGAAAGCGACGTGCCGTGGGGTGCAAGCTCAGCTCTGCCTGCGGCACCCGCCTTGACCCCGCTCCGGGAACTGGGGCCTCAGTCAGCGGAACGCGGTGCCGGTGCCGCGGCTGCGGTTTGAACCCGGCACACGTGGGCAGCTGCCCCTCAGCGGGGCCCACGGGGGGCCAGTGGCCTCACCTCAGCCCCTCATGGCTGCTTTCTGTGCCCCAGAGCTGAGCCCGGGTCTCCTCCGCTGTGCGTAAAGGAAACGCCGGTGCCGGCGTGGGAGGACGTGGCTGTGCTGGGGCCTTGTCTGGCTGCTCCCAGCCCAGACTGCCTGGGGCTGTAGTGGGATCCCTGCCAGTGCCTCTGCCCGGTGGGCTCTGGGTGGAGGTTACTGGGTTAGAGCTGGGGACAGCAGATCCCAGGCTCTGCAGAGCAAGGGGTGGGTGGGTGTGCGGGGCTGGGAGCAGGGCCGGTGCCGCTGCCGTATGTTGCTCACAGAGCACGAACATCTCCACCCCTGTGGATTCCAGCACAGCACTTGCACCCCGTGACCCTCCACAACACTACAGAGCACGGGATGGTTCCAGGGTTTGTGTTCTGGTGAGGCCAAGAGGCAGAGATTATTGCTCTGTCAGAGCAGGATTAGGGGGATTGTTCATGCGGGTCATGTGGAACCGGCTGTGCTGGGTTGTTCTGGGCGCTGGAGGTGCCCTGGAGGCTCTTCTGCCCTCCATGTACCCTGGAGCATCCCACTTGGGTCTGAGCTGAGCACTGAGGCCATCACGTGTCCCTGCTCCAGGAACCAGCCCCTTCAAGACCATCCATTTCACTGTCAAAACAAACCAGGGCTCTGCACAAACCCCACAAACCTGTTCCTGCTCCCAAGGCAGCTGCATGGCATCTTTGCCCACTTCAGTGACACAACCCAGAGCACTGGGGTGTGGGGGTGGAGCAACTGACAGGGAAACAAAGCCCAGCCCATCCTCAGGGCCCCCATTCTCCTGCTCTAGCAGGTCCCAGCTCCCCTCTGCCAGCTGCAGGATGTGGTTGAAGACCAGGGAGTGAAGAATTTTCTTAACCATCTGTAAACCCTGAGGTTACCACAACCATTTGTTGTCAGGAACATGATGTCCTGTCCCTCACTCCTGCAGATCTGGGATTACTTATCTCCCTATGCCCACTGCATCCCTCTCGGGACCTGCCTTGCTCGGCTGGGGCTGGCCCCGAGGATTGGGATTAGTGGGCTGCTGCTCCCATCTCGCGGTTCGTTCTGTCAGTGCTCTCTGGCTGGCAGCAGGATGGGAGCTGCTGGAGCCTGATGTGCAGCAGGAAAAAGTGCCCTGGGAAGGTCTCTGAGCTGGGCTGGCGAGACCCCTGCAGCACCAGGGGCAGCTGGGGCAAGGGACTCTTGCCAACACCCTGTCCCCCTTCTGCTGCCCCAGGGGGGGCTGCAGCCCCTGCTTTCTGCCTGTGCCGGGGCACGGGGCTGTTTGTGGCTCTGAAAGGAGGTCAGGGGGTGGCTTTGCTCCTTGCCCAGGGCTGCAGCACAGCAGGGAGGAGCAGGAACGGTGTCGGAGCCAAACATGCGAACGGATTAGGGGTTTCCATATGCAGATAATCCGCTTGGGACGCGCACACTTGCGTGACGGGCACGGGGCGGCCCCGTGGGGGTGGGCGGCCACCTGGCAGGGCTGCCTCGTGCCACGGGCAGTCTGGAGTGGGCTCGTGCGGGGCCCCACTGGCCTCTGGGGTCCTGCTGGCCCCAGGCCTGTCTGGGCTGTGGGATATTGACAGTTCCTTGGGAATAAACCCGCAGTCAGGGATTAGGGAAGCCACGGCTCAGCTGTGGCTCCTGTTCCAGCCCTGTTCCTGGGCCAAGCAACTGAACGAGCACTGCTTGCAGCGTGGGGTGGGAGGCAAAGGCTGCCACCTGCCCTCTCCTCTGCCCTCCCAGGTGGTGGGCAGGGTCTTCCCATGGGGACACTGAGCTGCAGAGCACGTGCCACCACTGCCCAAGCCAAGAGTCATCCCAGTCCCTGCTTCCAGCGCTCGTAACACAACAGTCAAACATTGCATCACGCTCAGACTTTAATACCCAGCAGAGCAGAGCCAAGCAGTGGCAGTTCCCACTGCCAGCTATGGCAGAGGTTGAACTCAGAGCTCCAGCAGAGCGTGGTCCCCCCAAAAGGCCACCTGTGAGCCCCACTGAGGGGGGCACAACCTTCCTGTTTCCCTACAGGTATCCCATCCTGGCTCAGAGAGCAGCACTGGGCTGTGGCAGCACCAGAGCTGAGGGCTCAGCTCGCCCCGGTGCGCAGTGAAAGGCCCTGGCCTGACCCGTGGCAGCCTGTTTATGGCAAGAGCAGCTAGGACAGAGCGGTTACTGTGGCAACCTGAGCTCTGCAGGGGAGAGCAGGGATGCAGGGGGAGCGCAGGGATGCGCAGGGGTTGCGTGGGGATGTGGGGATGCATCCGTGCAGGGTGGCAGGGCCAAGTGCTGCCCCAGTGTCCACGCTCTGGATGCCCCCAGCCATACCTGGCACCGGGTGGGGGGTATGAGACACTTGTATCCTCAGTCCCAGTCGGGCTGTGGGTGCTGTTGGGTCCTCTGTGCCCCCCTGGGTGCAGACAGACTGATGTGGGGTTCTGGTGCTCACCCCAGACTCAGCTGGGCTGTCGCTGCCCTGGGTGTTCCAGTAGCAGAAATTGGATGTTTTTTCCAAACTGGAGGAACTATGGAGGGAACAAAGAGCCTTTGCCCAGGCAATGGCGTTGCTTGGCTGCCAAGGCCAAGCTTTTGCTGGGTTGTTCCCAGCTGTCTCTCAGTGGCTGGAAGCAGAAGGTTTCCTGTGGAAATTCCTCCTCGCGTAAAATGCCATTTCCCAGGTTTTTGCTGGAGCATATCCTCCCCTCCTGCTGGCATGAGGCATGGTGGGGCCGAGCCTGTGCCAGTGACAAGCTTTCCTGGGTGCCTGTGGGCTGGCTGAGCCCTGGCAGGGTCTGTGCTGCTGCCCCATCCCTTCAGCTGCTGGCCCTGCTCTCCACAGGCTGCCCCTCTCACCAGCACCAGGGCTGGAACCCCGTGGGGCCCATCTGGGCTGGTTCTCCAGTGGGACCTTTGTGGGAAAGCATGAAGCTGTGACTAATTTTGGGATTCATCTGTTTTGCATTAGCTGGGCTGGATTATCACAAAAGGGTTTTGTGGCCTCAGCACAAACCTGGGAGCGTGAGGGACACAAAGCAGGGACAGGGTGGGGCTGGGGTCCTCCCTAAGAACTCCTGCTTCCCAATAAGCTCGAGGGGATGGAGCTGAGGCTGTGTCCTGCCTGCAGGTGACGTGGTTGGGTGTTGGTGCCTTGTCTGAGCACGGTGCCCTGCACATCCCAGGTGCAGCAGGGAGGGTTGTGGAACAGCCTTGCACATGGGATGTGCCAGGAGGGCTTTGGGGCAGCATCCATAAGCCTCAGGACCTCTCCAGAGCTGCCTAAACAAATGCTTCCACTCCTGAGAAATAATTAAGACCCTCGAAATGCCGCTTAGAGAGGAAGGCTACTCTCCCTGCGCTCCTTGCGCTCCTGCTCCAAACACGGAGGCAATTTTCTAGGAAATCACTCACGAAGCCCCAGGCTCCCTCTGTCCTTGGAATGCACAGCGTCACAGGCATCCTGTCGAGCTCATGTGAGGTGATCATGCGGCCGGCCAGCTCTGCCTGGACACTGCTCACCTTCCCAGAGAGTTTCTGAGACTTTCTGAGGGCCAAAGAGAGCTGAGGCAGAGCTGGGGCTAAGTTGGGGCAGTGCTGGGGCAGAGCCAGGGACAGCCTCTCCATTGGTCACTGCTGCAGTTGCTGTTCCCCTGTTCTCTTCCTCCAAAAAGGAGGAATTTCTCTTGGGTAACATCCCCACCAGCCAGCTCAGACTTTTCCTTGGGACCTGTTTGAAACAAAACTGTGATTTGATTGTACTGGATTTTATTGGATTCCATTTGCTCTCTCAGCATGGAGCCCTCTCCAGTTTCTCTCCCATCACTGATTTCTTTCTCCTTTATTTCCCCCTTCCTACCAAAAAGGGGAGGGAGAAGGGAGGGAAGAGAGAGGGAATGGAGGGTGTTTTGTGCACATCTTCCACCTCTCCCAAGCACATGTGGCCGCGTGGGTCTCTGGCACAGGGAATGCCACATCCCAGACCCTCTGGATTTCCCTGGACCTGCGGTGCCCAGATGGAGCCCCAGCAGCCACAGACTCTGTGTGTGACCTTGATTCTCTGGCCCGAGCAGCCGGTGCCCGGCTGACTGTGCGGATGGGTTATGTGGGCCGGGGATTGTGAAAGCTGCGTGATGCAACTCACCGCACTGAGAACGTCCCGGCTGAGCAGGGCGGGCAGGGACCGGGCCCTGCACTGTGCTCCCCAGTCCTTTTCCTTTGTCTCAGTGGATGCAGACAAAGGGAACGTGGGAGCTGCTGGCCCCGTGCTGGGCACCCATCTCTATCTCTCTGGGGCCCCAGCTCACCTACCTGAGAGGTCCAGAGCACCTCAGGAGCACTGGGAATTGCAGCCAGGGCTCTGCTGGCAGCGTCTCAGCAGCAATGGGTCAGACCTGTGCTACAGAGCGGGTGAGAGTAGGCAGCCAAACATTTGGAGGGAGATGGGGGCTGCTTGGGCTGGAGTCACTCATCCCCTGGGCCGTCCCATTCGCTGCAGCTGCTCTGGGCACAGAGCGAGGCTGTCGGGGAGGAGATGAGTCAGAAAGCACTGGTTTGTGGCTGCCGTTTGTATGGAGCAGGTGCTGTGCTGGTGCCTGCCCAGCCCACAGGTGTTTATCTCTTGGACATGTGGAGCTGGACAAGGCAGTGAGGAGCTGGAGCTGGAGGACTTTAGTATAAAAGCAATGGAGAGGTGGCAACTTGGGGCTGTGCTCTGACACGGTGGCCAAGTGATTTGCAATTGCCGGTGCATCAACTGTCCAAGAGCGATTCTGTTCTGGCGCTGGCACAAGGAGAGATGAGCCCATCCCTCCCAAATTCCCAAGGCTGGAGCTGGGTGCTCACCACCCCAGGCAGGGTCACCTGTGCTTCTACCAGCCCAGAACTGGACAGGGCCCTGGGCCAGCTGAATTTCCCTCCGGAGTTTTTTTCAGGCCACAGAAGATGAACTGGTAACGAAAGTGAAAGCCCGGGAGAACCCATGCGGTGGGTGTGAGCGCCGGGGCAGAACCAGCACACCCAGTATTGCTTCCTGTCACCACCCCTGCCCATCACCGCACAACAACTGCCTGCCTAGGGTGTCTGTCACCCGGGATGCCCCTGGGGTGCCAGTGCTGCCGGGAGGGGTCTGCTGTGGGTGGCATCTGTGCAAGAGCCCCTCAGGATGGGTTTCTTATGGCTGCTGTCACCTTTCTGTGTTTGGGCAACCCCGCAGGAGCCAGCAGCACCTTGGGTCTCCTCAAAGCGTGCAGGGGATGTGGCAGCCCAGGAGAGGTGGATGCAGAGTCCTCTTGGGTCTCCTCAAAGCGTGCAGGGGATGTGGCAGCCCAGGAGAGGTGGATGCAGAGTCCTGTCCCCGCAGGTGCCTGAGGCTGTGGCAGCGCTGGTGACCTTGGCTGTGCACATGGCCATAAGACTTCAGCCCGACCCTGTGTCGGGAGTGGGCACCAGGCAGCCACGGTCGCTTCACAAGGAGGGCCCAGTGTCAGCACGAGGCAGCCCCGCAGCCGTGTCTGCGCCCACCTGGTACCAGTTTGGTCTCTCCTACTCCCAGCACCGAGGCCCGGTGCTGCTTTGGACTTCCCCGGTACTTAGTGCCAAACCCTGGTGCTGGTTTGTGCCTTGCCAGAGTCGGTGTTGAAGCCTCTAGCTGCTCTGGGCTCTGCCCGTGCCCAGTGCTGCTCCTGTTACCCGGTGCCGTTACCCACTTCTGGCGCCCCATGCCAAGACCCGGTGCTGGTGTCATTAACCCAGTGCCGTTACCTGGTGCCGTTACTCAGTGCCCGGCCCCGGTCCCGTTACCCGTTCCCGGTGCCCGGTGCCGGCGGGGGCGGGCGGGGGCGGAGCCGCGGGGGAGGCGGGGCGGTGCGGGCCGTGCCGGGGCGCGGGGGGGGCGGCGGAGCCGAGCGCCGGGAGC
>JAWWES010000080.1:2294248-2313684 GCA_035583135.1 Lophotriccus pileatus | reverse complement strand
GGCGGCGAGCGGGGCCGCTCCGGGGGCGGCGGGCCCGTCCCGGTGCCGCGGCGCATCCCGGAACGGGGGCGCTCCTCTCCCGGCAGAGCGGGGCCGGTTCCCGCCTCCGGGCTCCGCCGGAGCGGCTCCAAACCCCGGTCCCGGGCCGAGGGGAGGGTTCGGGGCAGCGGGAGGGATCCCGTGCAGCGACGGGGTGGGGGGATCCGCCGCAGGCAGCACACCGAACCGGGGTGGCGGTAACCCCGCTGCTGCCCGTGGGACACGCGGTTCCGCAGATCCCACCGGGGCGGGGGGGATCGGTCCCCGGCGGGAGGCGGGAGCGGTGACACCGCGGGGTCCGCAGCGCCCGGTGGCCTTTCACCCAGCTCGGGCGCGGCCGGTGACTGGGAGCCCGGGGGAGCCGCGGCCACCTGTCCAGCGGGATACGGAGCTGTCAGGGCTCCGTGCCCGGCCGGCCCCAGGCAGCTCCCGACGAGGCGCCGAGCGGCTTCGGGGGTCCAGTGCCCGGCTGGCACCGGCACCGGCACCGCCGAGCGCACCCTGTGGGGCGGTGACACTTCCAATGGCAGTTGTGGCCCGGGCCGTCGGCTCATTCGAGTCTCCGTGTGGCACAGGGCCGGGGACAGGCGGTGACCAGCAGCAGTTTGTTCGCGGGGTCTGGGGTGCGTTGCAGTGGGGAGGCAGGGCTGGGCACAGGGCAGGGCCGAATGGCTCGCCCGTGGCAGGGACATGGCACAATTCTTCCCTGGGTTGTGGGTCACCCGGTTAGAGCAGGGCATTCCTGGCCCTGGGCTGTCTCAGTCACCTCATGTCCCCACAGTGCTCGTGCCTGCGCCTGGAACAGCCGAAGCCTCAGCAGCAGCATGTGTGAAGGCAGTTGGTGTGGGCACCATGGGGTATTCTGGAGAGTCTGTCCACCACCATGGGCACTGGGAAGCAGCCCTGCACTGCGAGAGCTCTCCCTTCCAGGTCCTGGCTCCAGGAGGACAGCCCCAGGCCCATGGTGGGGAGCATGGCCTTGGGCTGGCTGCAGCTGCAGTGCTCCCTTGGAGTGATTTTGAGCCTGAGGTTTGCTGTCCTGCTTCAGAGGTTTGCACTAGCGCCGTGACCACGCTGGAGGGAGGTTTGCTTGGGTCCAGTGCCGAGCCTGGCTGTGCCCTGTGCATGTGGCTCCGGGTGAGGGGAGGCACTGGATGTGTCAGGGTCACCCTGGTGCTCCTGCAGCCTTCGGGATCACAGCCTGACCTGATGTGCTTCCCAGGTCCTGGATGTGAGGATGGAAACCGTCTCCCTGGCTTTTATAACCATTCCCAGGGAGTGGCTCATCCCTTGGGCCGGAGAGGGTTGGGCTGGGACGGGCTGAGCAGTGGGTGCAGCAAGAAGGAGGAGCTCTGGTTCAGGTTGAGAGATGCCAACAGCCTGTGCCCGGGGACATGGGAGAGCTGGGCTGGGAGAAGGGCATGACAGGTGGCTCTCACCCACTCTTCATTTCGTGGCACCTTGACAGTGTTCTCCCTCAGGGGTGTTTCATCCCTGCAGTTGTCACTAGAGCCACTTGGCTAGCTGTGCTATGCCTGCCTAATGCTGAGGTTGATGTTTGGAGCAGGACAGGGATACTGGCATTGGACAGGGAGCTGCAGGTGTGGATGCTCAGCGCGGGGCACATGGAGCCTCTGGAGGGACATTCCCCTCTCACTGCAGGGGAAGTGCTGACTCCAAAGTGTCTGCAAAGGCTTTGCCATGGGGTTTCCCAGCTCTCTCTCGAGTGATAGCAAAACCCAGATACACTGCTTGCAAAAAATCCCTGCTCCCTGCACTCGTCCACGGCGTGGGTGGAGAGCGGTGACTGTGCTGGGTCGAGTACAGTGAAGCGGCCCCGTCGGCTGGGAAATGACTTTCTGGTTTGCAAGGAATGACTGTGAACTGGGCTGTGCTTCACGGCAGCCGTGGGGAGCTGGTGGGAACCCTGGCGAGTGGGACCTCCCTCCCATCGGCATCCCCTGGGGGCCACATCCCTCTGGCCGTGCAGCTGTGACGGCTCCCGGTGCCCCACACTCTGTGGGTGCTGCTGTCAGAGCAGCCTCCGTGGGGCAGCCGGGCCATGGGAGACGAGGGCAGGGGCTCTCCAGTCTCTGCCTCACCAGGACAGGTCAGGACTCGGCTCTGAGGCTGCACAGGCAGCTCCAGCCTGGGAGGCTATGCCGGCTGCTGGCTCTGGGGCTCCGGCATGCTCGGGGAGAAGTAACCTCGACAGCTGTAGTGTTTCTGTGGCATGCCTTTCCTTTCATGGGGTGTCTATTTTGCAACCCCCAAGTGTTTTGATCCCGGGAGGAAGGGGGCGGGGGTGTTTACCCTGGCACCGCGTGGCTGGTGCAGGGATCCAAGTGGCGCTGGGCATGCCTGAATTTTACATGCAGCAACAGTTCTAGCAACATCTGCTGGCTGATAAAAGGTAGGCTGCCGAGCGCCGCTTCTCCCGCCGCGTTGGGAAACATCGAGGGGGAGGCACTGTGAACACGGCTTCCTGGCCGATAGGGCTGAGCTGACTTGCTGATAAAGCAGAATCCACCCATCTGGCTGCACCAGAGGGGCTGGGAGCTCTGGCTGCTCACAAGCACTTCGTGCCCGGCGCTTCCTTGAGTGCCAGCTCCCGCTTCCCACCACGCCGGGAGTGATGGGCTGCCAGGCAGCTGCTCGCTGGGCTGGGGCAGCCACGGCGGCGTAGCCGAACCTGCTCCTGGGTTCAAACAGTCACTGGTGAGTTTTGCAATCTCCATTTTCCCTGTAACTTTGTGTTATGAGCTGTAAGTTCTGGTTTATAGCAGAGCTCTGCTTGGGGAGGGAACTGGGGAAAAGGTTGGTGCTAGAAAGCTGCTGCCTTGAAGAGCCAGAGCAGCGTCAGCTCAGCCCTGCCTACCGTGTGTTGGGTGCTTGCTCTGTCTGGCCTCTTGTCTCTCTCGTTCAATGGCTCCTCAAAGCCTTTAGAAGAGGCAGCTCTCGCTGGCAGCTCTGAGCCCTCTCACCAGCCAAAACTGCTATAAAATGATCTTTGTCCTGTCTGGTGTGAACACCTGGCCCTGGCTGCAGCCCCAGGGATGCAGCTGCCCTGGCCCCACTCACGGAGATGCTGCAGTGGGGCTCAAGGTACACCCCAAAGGTAGGAGCTCTGCCCTGGCACTGCCAGTGCCTGCTGTTGCTTGGGGGGCTGTAGAACCCATCCCAGAGCCAGGAAACCTGAAAGCCAGCTCTCCCACCTAGACATGTTTGTGTGCGTGTGGATGCATGCTGTACTTCACCCTTGTCTGGGTTTGACTGAGAATTTTGTTGCACAAACCATTGGTGTTTTGACTGCTTTATTCTCTATCTGACTAGTTCCCCTCCTGCCAACATCCCTGGGTGTCTCTGTATCCCCTCTTCCAGAGGCAAGGCTTTACCCCTCTCCATCCTGCTCCACATTGCTGGTGTGTGAGAGCATCTCCATGTGCAGAGCTGGTGCAGCTGCTGGGAATGAACCCTGGGAGTGTGGTGGGGGATGCAGGGGCTGCTCTGGTGTCCCTTTTCCTGTCCCTGCTCACCAGCCATCCAAAAACCCCGTCCCATGCCATGCTGGCTGGGCTGGCCCTGCAGGATGGCTGTGCCAGTGGTAAAGAGGCTCCTGCAACATGTCCCCAGGCCCGGGAGGAGCAGGAGCGTGGTGTCAATCGGATGTGGCTGGAGCAGCGCACTTGGTGCCAGCACTGCCCCCATCACCCCCAACCCACCTGGGTCCTGCACAGAAAATCCAGCCTGGCGGTGGCTGGATTAGTGCCATTGTGTGTGCTCACTGAAGCATGGCAGAGAAAATGAAATTGTGTCTCCAGACCCCAATCAGGACTAATTCGATGCTGAAATGAGCTTAATCCTCAGGTCCTTCTCCCATCCCATCCCTCCTGGGCTATGCAGGTCTGAGCAGGGATTATCACTGAGCCAGGGGCTATGCTGGATGTGGCCTCAGTGCTGGGGGCTGGTGCAGGACCTGTGGGACCCTGGGGCTGTGCCCTCAGTGCGGTGTTACAGGGGCTTGGGATGGGTCATTGTTAGTGTGGAGGGAGAATCCCTTCTTTGAGTTCCCTGGCATGTCCCCTCCCAGGCAAGGGCCAGAGCCTGCCTGAGCAGGGATGCTGCAGGTGGGCAGTGGCTCTGTGCCTGCCCCAGGATTCCTCCACCAAGCCCGGGGGAAGCCCCAAGACGTCATAGCCAGCAACTCCCTGCTGTGCCAGCCCAGAAGTGCCGCACCTCACACCTCGTTAATTCGGCTGCTTGGCCCCAGGGAGCCAGGGATACTTAAACCTCTGCCCAGCCTCTCTAATCCTGTCTGGAGGTTTATGCAGGGGCAGCACCGATGCTGGCAGGGACTGGGCTCCCCGTGGTGAATGTCCTGCAGGCTCCATGCAGCCCGTGCGGCCGGTTGGGTGCTGGACTCTGCCGTTGTGGCTGCACGGTGTGTCCTGCCCACCAGTGCTGGTCCTGCTACATCCTCAGTGTCTGGGGGAATCCCACCACTGCCAGGACAGCACCTGTAATCTGGCTGTGGCTGCCCTGGGGCAGCTCTTGGTGCACCAGGGTGGTTTTCTTTCACAGTCCCAGCCCTTGGATTCAAGGGATTTTGCCGGGATTTTGTTTGGTATTTTGGTGGTTTTGGTTTGACCAGGTTTCTAGGCCTCTGTGGTTGGAAGAGGAAATCTGAAGAGAGGAGAAAAACCTTTCCCAAGAATGGCAAGTGCTTGCAGGCAGGCACAGCCCCTGGCCTGTGGTATGAGCAGAGCTGTTGGCAGCCCCTGTCCCTGATCCCTGAGGTGCCTGTCCCTAGCTGGGGCCCCTCTGCCTGTGAGGGGCTGGTGTCCCCGCTGGGCAGCATCAGGTCACATGTGAGGTTTCCTTGTTCCTGTAACAGTTCGAGTTCTCCATTTTTGGCTCCCAGAGTTGCCGGGACACCCAGCTGGTCCTGGTGCTACTCGTCCAGGCTCTGCCCACTGGTTGTGGAACCCATTGCCTCTGCCCTCGGGTGGCACATTTTGTTAACAGAGTCAGCATCACCTCCTTCATGAGCCCCACAGTGCCTGGCCCCAGAGGTTTCCAGCGTGGGCTGGGGCACTCAGCTGCCTCCTCCCCGGTGCCGCCGGGGTGAAGCCGTCGGCTGCTGCCACTTTCCGTGGGAGACAAACAAACCCCATCAAAGCACAGAGCTTCTAGAAGGAGCTCGCTCCCATGCTGGCTGCTGCCTCCCAGCCAGAGCTGGAAACCACAGGCCGGTGTAAAACACGCGAGCAGCCCTGGGCCCTCCGTGCTGACTCCGCTGTGCCCCCAGCCCTGGCTGCAGCTGTGAGCAGGGCCGAGGTCTGGGGGCTGCTCACCAGCTCCTGGGTGTTCCCAGTGCTGGCTCTACCCCGATCCATGTGCTGTTGGGGGTGTGAGCAGAGCTGGGGGGTGCAGGTGAGTGGGTCCTGTCTTCCCCAATGCTGAGTTCCTGCAGGGGTCCCTGGCGTCCCATCCCTGGCTGCTGGCCAGCCACGGGGGCTCAGGGGGGTCAGCACCGCCAGTCTGCTGAGGACAGAGGCTGTGCCCCCTCTGGCACCAGGGAGGTGTGCGGGGCCGAGCGGGAGGGGCGTGCTGGCCCCGCTCCCCAGCCGGCACCCCACAGGCAGCCGTGGCAGGGGTGGCTGCCAGCAGCCCAGGGCAGGCTGCCCTGCGCAGGCAGCTGACATTTTGGAAGGAAATAGCTGCTCTCCGCTCCTTCCTGTAGCGCGCAGCCAGCGAAACGGCCGCCCGGGAGCCCGGCTGTGCCGGCAGCGCCCGCCTGGAGCCGCGGCCGGGCTGCCCCGGCTTCGGACACCGGGCCCGACCCGCGGTGAGTGCGGCTGCAGGACGGGGCACCCCGCACCAGGCTCCAGGAGCGAGCCTGGGCGGACAGGGGGCCGCTGCGGGTGGAGGGGGAGGGTGTCCGTGTTGGTGGAACCAGAGCCCTTGCCGCTCTCCAGTGCCCCTCCGCACCGTCCCCCGGGTCTGGCGGGGGGCTGGATCCTGCCCTGGTGGGACCTTGCTTGTGGCCGCCCACCTTGGGGGCTGCGGGAGACCCTCCCGCCGGGCCTGCCGCGGGCAGCGCTGGCTGGGGCAGCACCGGAGCCCAACCGGCGGCACGGCCGCGGGGTCCGGCCCTGCGGCCGCCGGCGGGGCCGGCGCTGACCTGGAAGCGATCGCGGGCTCCCGGAGGTGCCGAGAAACCACGTGTCCGTGTTTACTGCGGCGGGAGGCGCAGCGGGCGCAGGGCCGGAGCCCAGCGCCGGGCCCCTGCCAGGGCACGACACCGCTCCGGAGACCCGCGGGCCGGGAGAGCGACGGGCGAAGGGCAGTGCGGGAGCCGCCGCGGCGGAGGGGCTGCGTGTGTCCGGCGCGGGAGTGGGGTGGAGGGGGGGGTTACAGCCAGAGCCTTTTGCTGTGGTTCCCCCCAGGGCTTTGCGTGGCCCTGGGCCCCTGCGGGGCACGGGACTGGGCGAGGGGCTGCTGTCGAGGGCTGTGCCAGCACCATGGCAGGCGTGTCCTGCCCTCGGGAAGGTCCTCGGGATGGCTGTGTGCAGGGAGCATCCCGTGGCTGATTGCAAGGAGCATCCCGTGCAGAGCGTGCCCCAGCCCCAGGGTGATTGCTGCCCGTGTCTGGGTTTTGCCGTGCCCGTGGCACGTGGGAAACTGCCACTGCCGGCCTCACCCCGTGAGGCATTTCCATCCTTTTGTCTGCCCACGGATGTACTCGGCTCTCCTGCAGCTTGGGACCTGTTGCTGGCGCCAGCCTGCTGCCACTGTGGTTGAAACCCTTCCCCGCTTTAGTCACATCAGTGCCTTGGCTGTCCCCAGCCGCAGCAGTGCTGCCAGCCTCCCCCACCATCCTGTTTCCCAATGCTGTCTCCAACCCTCTGAGAGCCCCTTTTAGGTGGGTTTCAAGGATTTTGCATTGGTTTTGGCAGTGCCTCCCCATTGGCAGCGGGGAGTGGGGCTGTCAGAGGCAGGAGCAGTGACTGCTGGCATCTGCCTTCCTCTGCACGGTCCCTGTGGTGCTGGGGTCCCTCCCCATGGCACTGGGGTCCCTCTCCTCAGCCCTGGCCCTACCCCGGGAAGCTGCTGCCTGTGCCGCTTCGCAGGCGATAAGTCTCCGGTGAGCGCGTTGCTGTGGCTTGTCGAGTGCTGCTGGTTAACCGAGCTGCAGTGACGGGTGGGTTCCAGCTCGCTGCCAGCGAGTAAATGCAAAGTAGCCTAAACCACTACAATTATCTGCCTGTTGCAGTTGTTGGAGCGCGCGTGGGGCTGGCGGCTGCAGCGCAGCTGACCCGTGGCAGCGCTTGAGGCTGTGGTGACCCTGCCACGGTACCGGAGCCACAGAGAGCGCCGGGGCTGGTGGGCTGGGTGGTGGCACTGAGGTGGTTGAATACCAGTCCCTGGGCACAGGAGTGAATCCATCCTCGGCTTCCCACCCCTTGGGCAGCCAGTGGTGCCACTACAGAGTGTGGTGCTGGCGAGTGGTGCTCGGCATGGTCCAAGCCAAGGCAGTGGCTGCAAGCAGCAGCTGGGCACAGAAGGCAGAGCTGCCTGGAAAAGCTGGTGGTGGTGGTTCTGGCTGCACAGTGGGACTGTGGTGCTGCAGCTCATGCCAAAACTGAGCTGCTGCCTCAGCCTTGGTGTGTTTCAAGGCCAAAAGCCTCATCTGCTCATGGCAGGCAGCACCGGTGGCTTGTGCTGGGGCACTCTGGGCACCCTGCAGCCCATGGGGAGGTTTGGTTTGTCAGTCCACAGGTGAGACACAGGAAACCAAAATGAGGTGCCCGCAGAAATGTCCACTGCTGCACTGACAATGCCCGTGGGGGCTGTGCCCAAGCCTGGCATGAGTGGTGTTTTGGGGCACGCACCAGGTGAGTGGTGCCACCTTTGGCTGCTGCATGGTCCCTTGCAGAGGTAGATGTGATGCTGGTGCTCCTGCTCCCAGGCTGGCGCTGGCTGAGTGCAGTGCCTGCTGGCTCACCACAGACCAGCTGGAGACTCGTTGCTTAACAACACACTGGAGTGGAGTAGGAAGTGTTTTGTCACCACGAAATGGGAAGAGATCACCATTTTCTCGACAGGCAGGGCAGCATCTGTTTGCTCTGTGTCCATGCAGATGTCCCTGCAGTGCTGGGGACTTTGGGTTTTTGTGTCATGGTGGCACCGTCACGTCCATGGCTGTTTCTGGCCCTGCCACCGCTGCCCTTATCAAGCGTCCTCAATTTCCAACAGCAGCTTGTCCTGTTATTGGCCATCCCACCTTCCCTTTCCTCCTTGCTGGCGTTCTTATGCCTCCCCAGGCTCCTCCTTACCAGCAGCATTTCCAGCTTGGTGATTTCTGTGAATGTGGAAACGTTCCTCCCTTTTTATAGGGGAAAAATTCATTTTTAGCCAACTCTGGGTTATTGTTCCTCTTCCTGCTCAGGGGCGGGTGTGCCAGGCTCAGGGGCTCCAGCCATGGCTGCTCCTCTCGGACCTGCTGCCTCTGTCCCGCAGCCCGTGCCCCTGACTGGGGGACTGCACCGGCTCTTCTGGAGCCACGCGGGCCATGGGGTATTTTTGGGGCTGAACAGAGTGCTTTGGGGACCTGGGGAGGCACAGCCTCCACTGGCTCGGTCCTTCTGCTTGTCACCAGCCATTGCAGTGACCGGGTCCTGTGATGATCACTCGGCCTTGGGACATGACCCGAGGTCCCACACCTCTGCCTAGTCCCTCTGTGTGGTGCCAGATCCCAGGAGGTTTGGGTGTGAGTGTATCTAAATGCTATTTACTGCTGCCTCCTCGTCTGGGGGGGGGCCTTGAGCACCACTGCACTACCCTCAAACACTCAGCCACCAGGTGTGACTGCCCAGGGGATGCACTAGGATTTAGTAGAGGTGCTGTCTCCACTGTCCCATCCCTGGGAGCTGAGGCTGAGTGGCGGCTGGAATCTGGCAGTGCTCCTGCATGGAGCCAGGGCCGCCCCAAAACTGGTTTGAGAAGCTTCGTGTGTCTCCACCGGGACATTGGTCATGCAGTAGCCCTGGGACCAGGGACCTACCGGGGTCTGCGGTGCCACGTGGTCCCTTGGGGCCGGGACTGCTTCTGCCCGTCAGCACTGCCAGGGTGTGGGCAGGAGCAGGGCGAGCGCAGGGGGGGCCTCTGCTCTGCGTCACCGTGGATTTCTGGCCAGCCCTCCCTCCCCTCAGCCCCGTTTCCTCATTTGCGTGGCCGGCGATGGCTGCGATCCCGTGGCGCAGTGAGGGGAAATGAGAACCATGTGGAGAGGCCGCGCAGAGGCGCGTCCCTGGCCCCGGGCACCCCCAGGGTTCTTCCCAGAAAAGAGGGGGTGACTCAGAGCCAGGGTCCCCTGCCCCCACACTTTCAGCCACTGGAGACAACGCTGGCAGCGCCAGAAACTCCAAAGGCTCCTGCAAAGGGAAACGCGGAAGCTCCTGCCAAGGGTGTGGGGACAGCTGGGGCTGGACCCCGTGCAGCACAGCACCCGCCTGTCTGCCACGGGTGCCCTGACAGCCCGTCTCCCGCAGGTGCTGAGCCATGGCGGTGTGGATCCAGGCCCAGCAGCTCCAGGGCGAAGCCCTGCGGCAGATGCAGGCGCTCTATGGGCAGCACTTCCCGATCGAGGTGCGGCACTACCTGTCACAGTGGATCGAGAGCCAGGCGTGGTAAGTTGGGGGGTCCCGTCCCCGGGGGGGTGTGCTGGGCTTGGCAGCAGCTGCCCCAGGGGTGCCAGTGGGTGCCCCCCACCGATGGGCTGCCCTGATGCTCTCTGCTCCGTGCGTAGGGACTCCATAGACCTCGACAACCCCCAGGAGAATGTGAAGGCAACGCAGCTGCTGGAGGGGCTGATCCAGGAGTTGCAGAAGAAGGCAGACCACCAAGTGGGCGAGGATGGCTTCCTGCTGAAGATCAAGCTAGGGCACTATGCCACACAGCTGCAGGCAAGCGGGGGGCCGTGGGTGGGGCTGTGAGACTGGGGGGTCCCTGCCCTGTGCCTGGCTGAGGCTGTGCTCTCCTACAGAACACGTATGACCGGTGCCCCATGGAGCTGGTGCGCTGCATCCGGCACATCCTCTACCACGAGCAGCGGCTGGTGCGGGAGGCCAACAATGTGAGTGGGAGCCAGGAGGGGTGAGGGAGGGGGTCCTGCAGGGTTGGGGGAATGCTCAGGGGCTCCAGCATGATGAGGGGAGCAGCCCCGAGGCAGGGGGTGCGCTGGGTGCCCGCAGCACCCAAGGAAACAGGGAGGGTCCCCTTGCCATGCTGACCATGCCCCATGCCCTGCACAGAGCCCCTCGCCCGCTGGCTCCCTGGTGGATGCCATGTCCCAGAAGCACCTGCAGATCAACCAGACCTTCGAGGAGCTGCGGCTCATCACGCAGGACTCGGAGAACGAGCTCAAGAAGCTGCAGCAGACACAGGAGTACTTCATCATCCAGTACCAGGAGAACATGCGCCTTCAAGGTGGGCGAGGGGCTGAGGGGTGCGGGGCCGGGGCACTGGCAGGGCTGGCCCTAACGCCACGACCTGTCCCCCAGCCCAGTTCTCCCAGCTCTCTCAGCTGGGCCCCCAGGAGCGCATGTCGCGGGAGACGACGCTGCAGCAGAAGAAGGCGTCGCTGGAGGCCTGGCTGCACCGGGAGGCCCAGACACTACAGCAGTACCGCGTGGTGAGTGATGCCACCCCGCCCCCAGTGATGCTGTCCTCTGCTTGCTGTGATGCTGTCCCTGCGCCCCGTGACACCGTCCCACCTTGCAGGACCTGGCTGAGAAGCACCAGAAGACGCTGCAGCTGCTGCGCAAGCAGCAAACGACCATCCTGGATGACGAGCTGATCCAGTGGAAGCGTCGGCAGCAGCTGGCAGGGAACGGGGGCCCACCCGAGGGCACCCTGGACGTGCTGCAGACTTGGTGGGTGCCTGGTGGGGCAGGGGGGGACGGGGGTGCTGAGCTGCGGCGCGTGCTGAGCCCCGCTCCCCTCAGGTGCGAGAAGCTGGCGGAGATCATCTGGCAGAACCGGCAGCAGATCCGCCGGGCTGAGCACCTGTGCCAGCAGCTGCCGATCCCGGGCCCCGTGGAGGAGATGCTGTCAGAGCTCAACGGCACCATCACCGACATCATCTCTGCCCTGGTCACCAGGTGCTGGCGGGGTCTGGGTGGACTGAGGCGGTGGGTGGGGTTGGCCCTGCTCTGCCCGCCCCCCCTGATCCTCCTGCCCCCTCCAGCACCTTCATCATCGAGAAGCAGCCCCCTCAGGTGTTGAAGACACAGACCAAGTTCGCAGCCACCGTGCGGCTCCTGGTGGGTGGGAAGCTGAACGTGCACATGAACCCCCCCCAGGTAAAGGCCACCATCATCAGTGAGCAGCAAGCCAAGGCCCTGCTGAAGAACGAGAGCACCCGCAAGTAATGCTGGGGGCTGGGAGGGTGTAGTGGGAGGCTGGGGTTGCCAAGGAAGTGGGGAGCACAGCGTGGGGAGCCTGCACCTCAGGTGGCTCCCAGCCCTGGTGGGCCCCTGACCCCTGCATTCTGGTGGCAGCGAGAGCAGTGGGGAGATCCTTAACAACTGCTGCGTGATGGAGTATCACCAGGCCACTGGAACGCTCAGTGCCCACTTTCGCAACATGGTGAGTGCCCCCCGCCTCCCCTCGTGTGCCCTCATGTCCCCCTGTGTTCACCCTGGTGTCCTCATTTGTTTTCTTGTGCTCACCCCTCATGTCCCTGCAGTCCCTGAAGCGGATTAAGCGCTCAGATCGCCGTGGGGCCGAGTCAGTGACGGAAGAGAAGTTCACCATCCTCTTTGAATCGCAGTTCAGTGTTGGTGGCAATGAGCTGGTCTTCCAGGTGAAGGTAAAGCCTCCAGCCATGTCCCCTCTAGGCCCTAGGCGAGCCATGGACACCATGCCCACAGGTGTGGGGCTGTGCTGGGGCCATAGGGCACCCACGGGCAATGGTCTCCTTCCTCCTGGCAGACGCTGTCCCTGCCTGTGGTAGTGATCGTGCACGGGAGCCAGGACAACAACGCCACGGCCACTGTGCTCTGGGACAATGCCTTTGCCGAGCCCGTGAGTGCCAGGGCCGTGGGGACAGGACGGGCTGTTTGTCCTGGGGGGGCTGTGGGAGTTGGGCCCAGCCTCCTGGCAGCAGCAGGCAGAGCTTGGTGCTGACCCCAGCGTCTGCCCCCAGGGCCGCGTGCCGTTTGCCGTGCCCGACAAGGTGCAGTGGCCGCAGCTCTGCGAGGCGCTCAACATGAAGTTCAAGGCGGAGGTGCAGAGCAGCCGCGGGCTGACCAAGGAGAACCTGGTGTTCCTGGCACAGAAGCTGTTCAACAGCACCAGCTCCCACCTGGAGGACTACAGCAGCACCACGGTGTCCTGGTCCCAGTTCAACCGGGTGAGTGGCCTGGGGTCTGTGCGGGAGGGCTGTATGGGGCATGTCCACCTGGGAGTCCCACAGTCCAGGTCCCTGAGTCTTTGCTGCATCCAATGGCTGTATTGTGTAACAGCGGCTCCGAGGCTGGTGGCAGGAATGCTCATTTTCTGGGGATTTCAACAGGAAAACCTGCCCGGGAGGAATTACACCTTCTGGCAGTGGTTTGACGGGGTCATGGAGGTGCTGAAGAAGCATCTGAAGCCGCACTGGAATGACGGGTAAGAGCCGCCCTGCCCCGCGCTGCCCAGCCCAAGCCCCCTGCCCTGACGCCCTGCTCTGCCTAGGGCCATCCTGGGCTTCGTCAACAAGCAGCAGGCGCACGACCTGCTCATCAACAAGCCCGACGGGACTTTCCTCCTGCGCTTCAGCGACTCGGAGATCGGTGGCATCACCATCGCCTGGAAGTTCGATTCCTGTGAGTGTGTGCCGGGCTCTGGCACCCCCAGACAGAGTGTCCCTGGCCCCCACCTGGGGCCAGACCTGCCTTGGGTTCACTGTGCCTCCTGCCTTATCTGTGGGACATGCCATTTGCTGCTTGATGTGACCTCACAGCCTGTGTCCAGAGCAGGGCCGGGAGCCACCACTGGCTCTGGACATCACCATGGTCCTTGTTCTTGTCTTGCAGCTGAGAGGATGTTCTGGAACCTGATGCCTTTCACCACCAGGGACTTCTCCATCCGCTCCCTGGCCGACCGCCTTGGGGACCTCAATTACCTTATTTACGTGTTCCCCGACCGGCCCAAGGACGAGGTGTTCTCCAAGTACTACACGCCGGTTCTCTGTGAGTCCACGCCAGGTAGCGCTGTCCCTTCACCCCATGTGTGTTCCCTCCTTTGTGCATCCAGCTGGCGTGGAGCTGGGGCTCACAGCATCCCCCACCCAGGGGGCTCTGCAGCTGAAGCCCCCAGCACTGCCACAGGCTCGTGGCACGAGCAGGACCTTGGGGCCTCAGTGCTGTCTCCTTCCCTCTAGCTAAAGCTGTGGATGGATATGTGAAGCCACAGATCAAGCAAGTGGTGCCAGAGTAAGTGTGACCCCAAAGGCAGACCCTGAGCAGTGGGTCCTATGGGATTAACCCTGTCGAGCTGGCAGGGGTGACCGGCAGCCCAGGGCGCTGTAGAGCTCAGCTGCCAATGGCCACGTTGATCCTGAGCCTTGGGAGACGCTGTTCAGAGGGGGTGAAAATTTCCAGAGCGTGACTTCACCCTCAGGGTGCCCATCGTGTCCTGTGCCAGCACTCACGAGACCCGTCCCCATAGGTTTGTCAATCCATCAGGCGATTCTGCCCCTGGAGGGGCCACCTACATGGACCAGGCGCCCTCGCCTGCCGTCTGCTCCCAGCCCCATTACAACATGTACCCCCAGAAGTAGGTATCTCACACCCCCTGCCCCCATCCTGCTGCAGCCGGTCCCCTCCTCACCCCCTGCCTCTTGCAGCCCCGACCCCGTGCTGGACCCTGAGGGTGATTTCGACCTGGATGACACGATGGATGTGGCGAGGCACGTGGAGGAGCTGCTGCGGCGCCCCGTGGACAGTCAGTGGATCCCCCACGCCCAGTCGTGACGGGCAGGCACCTGGTCCCTTGCCACCGGCCCTGGCGCTGTGGGGACTGTGCTGTGTTTGTGTCTCTGTGCTGGGGGGGCGGCGGGTGGGCTCTGCCCCCAGGATTTGCTCCGTGCTGCCCCGAAACACAGGCTGGCGTCCGGCTCTTTGGTGTTTATGCCCTTGTATAAACGGCAGCGGATTTGTCGCATGGTTTTTCCTGTATGTTCCTTTTAAGAGGCCCAGCTTCGGCTTTCCGCTTCTGCCAGCACCAGCCCTGCAGCCCCCTGCTCCCCCCCGCGGGGCTGCTGGGGCAGGGGCTGGGAGCCCGGCCTCAGGTTTGCTTTCGCAGTCGTCACTAAGAATGTATGTGTCGCCTTCTTGTTCTCCCCCGCGGCTCTGTTCCCAGGGGTGTGTGGGGGCATGGGGATGAGTGGGGGTTTGGCCAGGGCTCCTCCCCGGCCGGTGCTGCGCTCTGCTCCACGGCGGCGGGGTGCCCTCCCGGACCTCATCTCCTCCTCTGGCCCCCCAAGGATGCAGGAGCCTCTCCGGCCTCGGTGTCCCCTCCAGAGCCGCTGCAGCACGAGGGTGGCAGGGTGCAAGGGCACCCAGCAAGGGCAGTTGGGTGGGCAGGGGGTTTGGAGGAGCGGAGCCTTCTGCCCCCCACCTCTCCCCTTGCCCCGGCGGGAAGCTCTGGGGTCCTGGCCATGTTATTTTTCTACCACAGAGTAAATAAAGCACGGAATATTTTTATAACACAAAAGCTCTGGGTTCCAAGTGTGTCTTCGGGCAGAGGCAGGTTCCTCCAGGGGGCTGCGTGCTCTCCATCTGGTGGGGCCGGGCCCGGGGTTTGAGGTCCCTGTCTCCGAGGGCAGGGGGATCGGGCCTCCCCTGCTACGTGCAGGACGGATCCAGTGGGCTCCGCCCGGGCCGGGGGGCTGCCCTGGAGAGCAGGGGCTGGGATGGGGATGGGACTGGGGCCATTTATCCAGGCAAAAGGTGAAGCAAACCGGACCAATTTTTCCAAAGAAGGAACTTCCTCGTGATGGGGGAGCAGGGGGCGCTGGAACTCGGGGTTCAGCCCGCCGGGCGGGGGGCTCCGGGGGTGCTGTGGAAAGTTGAAAATGAAAATAAAAGTAGAGCGGGGAGGGGGGGGGGGGGCGGTGCCGGGCGCGGTAATTCTCCGTCATTCCTGCCGGAGGCGGAATAGCCGGGGGGCGAGGAAGGTCCGGGGCCGGGTCCCTGCTCGGGGGCGGCGGTCGCAGCCCGGGATGCTGCCGGCGCTAGCGGTGGCGGTGGCGGTCGTGGCGGCGGTGGCCGTGGCCGTGGCTGTCCCCGCGCTGCGGCACCGCCTGCTTCGCTCCGCGCTGCGCTGCGCCGGGGGCCGGTACCGGCGGCGGCTGGAGGCGCTGGGCACCGACGTGCGGCTGAGCCAGGAGCGGCGGCTGCGGCGGTTGCTGAGCACCGGCCCCGGCCCGGCCGGCGGTGAGCGCGGGGGCGCGGGGGGCTGGATGGGGGGAGAACCCGGGTTCACCTCCCCTCACTCACCTCGTGTCTCTCCCGGCAGGCTCCGAGGAGTTACGGGAGCGGCATCCCCTGGGGCAGCGCTGCCGGGACGGAGCGCCGACGGACCCGGTTTCCCCGCTGCTCCCCTGGGCTCTGCTCCGCGGCTGCTGGGACCCCGACCCCGCGCTGCAGGTATGGGGGGGCGCGGACCCTCGTGGGGTCTGACCCCCGCAGGGGCTGCCCCTCTTACCCCATCCTCCCCCGCAGGGCTCCCTGCTCTACCTGGATGCCCTCGGTGCCGCTTTCCCGCGGGCACTGGCCCGCCGGGGCACGGCCCTGCTGCGCTGGACCCCCGGCTGTCCCCGCGCCCCGGCGGGGTGGCCGCTGCCCACGCTGTACTGCACCCCTGCCCCGGTGTGTGCCCTGCCCTTGCGGGCCACGGCCCTGCGGCTGCAGCTGCTGTTCGCCCTGCGGCAGCGGGGGCTCCACGTGCTGGAGGCCGGGCTGGCAGCCGAGCTGCGCGACGCGCTGGCGGCCCTGCGCGATGAGTGGCCCCGGCTGGCCCAGGAGCTGGCGCTGGGCAGGCTGAGCCCCCAGCCCGGGCTGCCCGAGGAGGTGCGGAGCCAGCTGCAGGCGCTGCTGACCCCCGATCCTGCCCGGGCGGCTGAGCTCCGCGCCGAGTGTGCCCGTGGCTTCGAGGGCATCGCGCGGCGCCTGTGGCCACAGCTGGAGGTGGTGGTGGTGGGGTCAGCACACAGCACAGAGCGACTCTACTGCGATGCCCTCCGCCAGGCTGAGTGCCTGGGGCTGCCCTTCTATTGCCCCTTCTACCAGGCAGTGGGAGGTGAGTGTCCCCCTTGTCGGGGTGTCCCCACACTCTGCCCTGGGTGTGTGCAAGGAACTGCTGCTGTGTGGCAGCACAGATCCCCCTCTCCCAGCAGACACCGGTGCATCTCTGTGCTACATCCCCTTCCTGCTCCCCAAAACCAGCGCTGTCCTAGCACCAGCAAAAAATTCCCCCTTGGAGCGTGTGATGCTGTGTGGGCAAGGACAGAGGGTCTGAGGGGCTCACACTGACACACGCTGACTCTGCCCAGCCCTGCTTGGTGTGAACCTGTGGCCAGAAGAGCCAGTGCCCCAATTCCTGCTATGCCCTGACTGGGCTTTCTTCGAGTTCCTGCCCTGCCCTGTGGAGGAAGAGCCACGGACGATGCTGTTGAATGAGATCTGGGAGGGACACGAGTATGGGCTGGTTGTGACAGCCCAGCCAGGAGAGTACAGGTGCTTCCTCCCTGTTGTGTGATCCTGGGAGACCCCTCATTCCAGCCCCACACACCTAGCTTTCCCTCACACTCCTCTGCCCACGCAGGTGCTGTGCTGGGGAGGTGCTGAGAGTGGCTGGCTTCCACAAGCAGTGTCCTGTGGTGGAACCTGTGCGGAGGTGAGGATAACCCAACCCCTGCCCCTCACCTCGGGGAGCTGTGGGGAGGCCCTGTAGCAGGCAGGGTCTGGGCAGGAGGGTGGCAGTGACCCACCCCAGCCCTGTATGCCACAGGGAGAGCCAGACACTGAGTGTGCGGGGTGAGAACATACCTGAGGAGCGGTTCTGCCAGACCCTGTGCCGCACCTTGGGCATGTGGCCGGGTGCTCGCCTGATTGACTATGTCTGTGCGGAGAGTAGCCTGCTGGGTGAGTCCCCCTGAGCTGCCTGAGTCCCCCTAAAAGCATGGCTGGCACTGCCCCAGCTGTGCTGGGGCTGCAGGCAGCTCTAAACATGCTCATGGTGCTGCTCCAGGCGACTCTTCGGGGCCCTGCGCCCCCCACTACGAGGTGTTCGTGGAGCTGCAGGGCCTGCGGGACCTGTCGGAGGGGCAGCGCTACAAGGTGAGGGGAACGTGGGCTCTGGGAAGGGGTAGCTGAGGGGCACCGGGACAATGGTGGGGGACCAGCACAGGCAGCCACCCTCTCTTTGCAGCTGGACCAGTGTCTCCAAGAGGATTTCCTTGTCTACAAGTCCTTCCGCTTCAAGGGCAGCATTGGGCCCCTGCGCCTGCACCTGGTGAGGGCTGGAGCCTTCACCCGGCTGCGGGAGGCACTGGGCTCCCCTGTGCCCATGCCCAGGGTCCTGCGGGAGGAGCGGCTGCTGCAGCTCATTCAGGGCTCCGTCATCTCCTAGGGCAGCCCAGGGGTCCCACAGCCCACCCACCCTGGGGTTTGCTTGGTGTGCACCCTCCAGGGAGGGAGTGGGGCCACGTCCCCGGTGTGGGAGGTGTGGGGGCGAGGGTGCCCAGCTCCAGGGGTTTGCTGAGTGGAGCTTGACCAGGCCCCTGCTCCCTGCTCAGTGCTGCTGCAGGGATGGAGTGGACACTTGGGAGTGTCATGGGGCAGTGGGGTCCTGCAGCCACCAGATCTGCTCGCTCAGTGCTTTGGAGTGCCCACAGCCACAGTGAAACGGGTGCCTGTGCCTTTCCTGAGGGACACCTCAGCTATCACAGCCCTTATCCGAGGCAGAGGGCACAATGGAAACCTCTGCAGGAGCAGGAGGAGCAGCCTTTGCTCATTACTGTACTGAACACTGAGGTTCTGTGGCATTTTGTCCCCTGGCAGGGACACTGGGCAAGGCACAGGTGGCTGGTGGTGGCAGGTGCCATGGAGCTGGCAGCCCCAGCCAGGCTCCAGTGCACATCCACTGGTTTAGGAAAGAGTAAGCTCCAGCAAGGGATGCTTTTAATGTTTTAAAAAGCAGAAGCAAAGTAAAGGAGGATTATCTCTTAAAAAATAAATAAAGGGCCGTGCTCTGGGATTGATTTTTTTATACTATTATTTTTAATCCTCATTAAAGAGATTGCTCGAGCAATCTGACTGCTCTGGGGACTGAGGATTCCCTGCCATTCTCGGGGGTGCTGGGGAAGGGGCAGCCATGAATATTTAACTGGCTCAGCGGCTGGCTGGGCTCTGGAGGCGCCGGGTTCTTTGTGCCTTTGAGGCACACGTGTATCATCGGGAGGGACTGGTCCTTTCTCCACCCGCTTGTTAAGGGTTATTTTAAGGGCTGGCGAGGGCATGTGGGGCACCTGCTGTGCTGCAGCTGCTGCCGGGCGGCGACTGCTGGGCCGCGGGCAGGGATGATGTCTTGGACAAGGTTTACACAAAGCAAAGCATCCCGTGGTACAGCCGAGACCCCTGCCAGGGATGAACCGGGTCGGGGCCCCTTCCCCAGTCCCTGCTGGAAAAAATTGGAGCAAAATTTCTTCTGCAAGTCGGTGAGAAGCATTGCCTTGGGCTGGAGGTACCCTGCAGCAATAGCCTGGAGCCCCATGCCTGGGAGAGCCGTGTGGGGCCAGGGCTGCACCCGCTGGCTCTGCTTGCACTGCCCTGCCTGGACACCGACGCTAGTGGGGGTGCAGGCTGGTGGGGGGGACCCCGCTGGGCAGGGCCAGGCTGTAGGGTGCCTACCTGAGCGTGGGTGCCAAGCTGCAGGGTGCAAGGTCGACTTCAGTGCCCGGCTTGTTTTGGGCGCAGGTTTGTTTGGGCCGCTGGTACCAAGGCTGCAGGGTGCAGGTGCATAGCTGCAGGGTGCCAGGCTGGGTTTGGGTTCCCGGCTACGGGCTCGGCCGGGGTCCCCTCCCCTCGATGGGGCGGCTGCCGGGCCCGGGCGCTGCGGCGCTGGGCGGAGGCCGGGGATGCCCCGGCGGTGGGAGGTTGCGGTGGGAGGTTCCGGTGCCCGTTCCCGAGTCCCGCCGCTGCAGCCCGGGGCGGGGGGGCCGCACCGTCCCCATCCCCATCCTCGTCGCGTCCCCGCCCCCGGCCCGGCCCGTCCCCTCCTCCCGGCCGCACCGCCTCCCGCCCGCTCCGCCACTGAGCCCGCAGCGGCGGCGGCGGCGGGCGCAG
>JAWWES010000080.1:2272162-2294234 GCA_035583135.1 Lophotriccus pileatus | reverse complement strand
GGGGCCCCGCGGCGGCCGCTGCCCTGAGGCCGCGGGGGATGGCAGAGGAGCCCCGGGGCGCCCAGCCGCCGGGCTCGCCCCGCCCTGCCGCGCCGCTGCCCAACGGGCCCCGCGGTGGCGGCGGCGGTGGTGGTGGCGGCAGCCCCGGCTCGGGCTCGGGCAGCAGCAGCCGCGAGGACTCGGCGGAGCGAAGCCCCGCGCCCACCGCGCCCCGGGCCAGCATCATGAAGGTGAGAGCCACGCACCGGCCCGACCCCCGCCCCGCGCCCTGGGACCGGCACCTGGGCAGCGCTGAGGGGGGCAAAGCCGTGTCCCCCCGCACCGGCCCTGCCCGCTGCCCCCCGCTCCCCCTGGGCCCGTGGGGCGGCTCCGCGGAGCTGCCGCATCCCCGATCGGTGCCCGGGGGTCGCCACCTGCCCGCGGCGCCGGTCGCTCCGGGACTGGCACGACGTCCCCGAGCCTTGCCCGGCCCCGTGGTCCCCAAGGGCACACAGCCTGTTCTCGCCCGGCTCTGTGGAGTGTCCGTGTGTCGTCCCGTCCAGTGCCACGGGTCCCCTGCACGACCACGCTGCAGCATCACCCGGTCCTGCTCAGGGCACCATTGGGTGTCAGTGAGAAGGCGCCCGCTCCTGCCCCTCAGTTTCTGCTCACCCCTACTCCCTCCTGCCAAGCGCTGAGCCTTCGGCCCGGCCTGGCCAGCTCTCAGCCTGTTCCTGACATCTCCCGGAGCCGGGCCGTGGTGGGGCAGGGGGTCAGGGAAGGTCTAGGGGGTCTCCCTCTTGGGTGGACAGTGGATCAAACATGTGCTTTCCTAAATGAACTCCCCTGATTGTGCTGATGCCGGCGGTGCTCGCTGACACAATGGGTCACGTCCGCCTGGGACTTGCCTCCCGGCTCCCGGCAGCCTATTTTAAGCTGGGATTGCTCCGATGCTATTAATACCCCATGTGGGGGCTGTTCCCGCGGCGCCCCAGCCCCGCTTTTCTGCCCGCGGGACTCGGTTCTCTGGGCAGCAGCATCGGAACCCTGAGCCCTGCCCTCGCCTGCCCGGGCTCCCGCTGCAAACTGTTGCAGGGGCAGCCGGGCTGCACCCACGCGGTGACGGAGTGGAGACCTCTCGGTGCTCCCGTGCAGCCAGAGGCTGGTGCTGGTGCGCTGTCAGTGTCCCGTTTCCTTGGGGACCTCGCTGGGGTCTTCTGCTGCTGCCGGGACGGGCCAGCATCCCTCCCTGCCCGGGTCACCGGCCGCGGGCACTCCGGGGCTGGGGGTGGTGAACCTCCCACTTGCCCCCATGCTGGCACATCCCCGTCACCACCTGCGTCACCGTGGGATTTGGCCTCACGTGAAGGTCGGGTGGCCCAGGGCCAGCGAGGGCGGGGGAGGGAGCTGACCCGGAGGGGGTCAGACCCGGACAGTGTCCCCAGCTTGTGCTGATCCGTCGTGCATCCCCGAGTCCATCCAGGGCCTGCTGGCAGTGGAGGCACATGTGGGAAGAGCTGCCAGCTCTGTTATTTTTTGGGATTTCCAGAAAAGACTGAATAAGTGAATCTGAAAGAGCAACTCACTATGTGGAGCTGGGAAGGCCTGGAGCAGTGGGATCCAGAGCTGGCCCCTGCAGCGTCCCTGTGCCCTGGCTAGAGGACCTCCTCCCTTCTCAGGCTAGAAGCAGAGGGGTCTGGAGGTCCAGTGGACTGGAAAGGATGCTGGAGAGGGACTTGGGGGTACTGGATCTATTCTTTCCTACTGCAGGAGGTGGCCCTTCCTGAGCAGCTCACTGTCCTATCTCTTGCTTCCCCTCCCCATCCTGTGCCAGCCCCAGGAGCTGTGTGGTGCCTCCACTGGGATCTGGCTCCATGGCCCCTCGCTGGGGAGCGGCAGCTGGTGCTGCGAGGAATGGATGTGTCAGTCGCTCTCTTCTTGGCAGGGAGCAAATGATGATAAGAAAAGCCCTGACTGTGCCTGGTCTCCTACTGCCTCTGCTCTGGGGTTGCTGCCTGCTTGCATCCCTGCCTGCAACCCTGCATGCCCAGCCTGGGGGGCAGCGGGGAGAGCCAGGACCCAGGGAAACCAGCTGCAGATGAGTCCTGTCATGGTCAGGCTGTGGGATATGGGGAAGGGAGGGACAAATGATGGGCCCTTCTCCATCTTGCACTTGGGAGCAGGTTGTGTGGCCGATAGCAGCGGCTGTCACGTGGAGGCTGAGATTAGGGCAGCGGCACTCGCCAGGGCACTAATGCGGGAGGTAATTGGCTGAAGAGGTGCTTAGCACATGCTGCAGAGCTGGGCAGGGCACGAGCAGCTGGGACATGCCCTCTGCGCCCACCATTGGCATCCTGGGTGGCATCAGCATCATGGTTGGTGCTTTCCTCTACAGAGCCCTGCCTGCTCTCTGCCAGCTTGGTGGCACAGTGACCAGGATCACTGCTCTTGCCAGAGCCCTGCTCTCTGTCTGGGGGTGCCCTGTGCTCCCGTGGCCATGGGCATCACGTCCTCCTGTCTCTGTTGCTGCCGCACTCATCACCTGCCTCTGCTGAGACCCTTGCACTCACTGCCTGCCACTCACTGCCGGCCCATGCAGAGGGAGAGCAAAGCCCATGTGCTGCAGAGCGCTCTTGGGTCTGTGCCACATATCTGCACCCCAAAGTGCTGCAAAGGGGACCCTCTCCCCTTCCCAAACCTGGGGGGGTGGTGGGCTGCAGGGAAGGCGTTCGGGCTTTTGCGCTGAGCCAGGGTGGCTGGGGTACCAGCGGGGCCGGTGCCGGTGGGGTGTGTCTGGCTGCCTTCATCGGGTGCAGCTGGAAGCAGGTCCCTGGTGCTGGGTGCACACAGGCCCCCCGCCCGTGTTTCCTTTCCGGATGGATTTCCTGTTTTCGGCTGTGGGGCCCGGTGCGGAGCGGCGCTGGGTGGGTGCGCCGGGCGGGGAGTGGGGCCGCAGAGGTGCGGGCACCCTCCCGGGGGCAGGAGGTGCTGCCCTCGCTGCCCATCGCCCCCCGGCAGGGCGAGGGCCGGGGCTGCCTCAGAGGGCCAGTGGAGCGCTCAGATTGCAGCTTGCAGGAGGCATCCAGTGGCAAGTCCTTCGCCTCAGGGCTGTCCAATGGTGTGACCTGCCGCTGAGCCCTTGCCGACCCAGGCTGGCTGGCACAGAGATGGGGTCCTGGAGCTCGGCCAGCTCCTTGGAGCAATCTGGCAGTGAGAGGATGCAAACAGCTCACACATCCGAGCTCTGGGACAGCGGGATCTGGCTGGTTCTAACAGGGGGATGAGGGCTGGGGCTGGTTCCCCCATCCCTGGGCCACTGTGTCACAGGCATCCCTGGGGGAGCAGACCACCTGTTTCTGTGACCTGTCCAGACTGCCCTTGGCCGGGGCTGCCTGGCCCCAAGGGGCAAATCCCAGCCTCCTCCAGTCAGGCACAGGGAGACGGTCATCCAGGCACAGCCCCATGCAGGAGGTGAGGAAAGTCTTGGGGCACTGGAGGGGAACACCTCCTCACCCCCAACCTGGGCAGCTGGGCAGGACCTGCCTCCGACAGAGACACCATCAGATTAGAGGTGACTCAACCATAATCTTGAAGAAGTGGATTAAATCTCCTCCTACTGCGCTACTTAATGAAATCCATCCCATAATATGCTCCTGGCCCTGCTGTTCCCCCTCATCTCCTGCCCCTCCCAGCCCCGCGGCAGCAGGGTCCCCCTTCCTCACCATGGGGCAGGACGGAGTGCAGGCATGGGGTGCTGGCAGCAAACAGCCCGTGCCCCTGTGAGCCCCGGCTCTGCAGGATGGGGCCATGGCCATGCTCATCCCCAGCATGTGGCACTGCAGGGGCTGTCCTGCCCCTCTCCTAGCAGAAGGCTGGAGGGTCTGGCTGGGGCTCCCCAGGAGCATTTCTGCTCATGCATCACATGCCAGGCATCGGTTTTCCTCTGGTGTCCCCAGCCCATGCCGGACTGCCGGTGCGTGGCCATACCTCCGAGGGAGAACAAGCAGTGGGGAAGGATCTGTCTCAGGGCCGGGAGCAGGAAGGAAGGAAGGAAAGCAGAGTTAAATTAAGCCAGGCAGTGAACCGTGGGGGAGGCCAGGGCTGGAGCCAGCTCCCAGCCCCCAGGAGAGGGGTGGACCGGGTTGGACTGGGCTTCATGTGGCACTGGGGCACCCTGGGGTGCTGCATTTTGCTTTGGGCTGGGGCAGGGGGGCCCCGAGGCAGGACCTGGAGGGGCACGTGCTGCCTGCTCGTCCCTGACAGCCCTGCCCCTTTCCCACCCCGGCAGGATGGCTCCCGGCAGCGGCTGCCGCACAAGAAGAAGACGGTGTCCTTCAGCTCCATGCCCAACGACCGCAAGATCAACAGCACGGCCGCCTGCATCTCCCTCATGCTGGAGGGCTGTGAGCTGAAGAAGGTGCGCTCCAACTCCCGCATGTACAGCCGCTTCTTTGTGCTGGACGCCGACATGCGCTCCGTGCGCTGGGAGCCCTCCAAGAAGGACTCGGAGAAGGCCAAGATTGAGATCAAGTCTGTCAAAGAGGTGCGTGTAGGCAAGAAGACGCCTGTCCTGCGCAGCAATGGCCTCTCCGACCAGTTCCCGGATGAGTGCGCCTTCTCCATCATCTACGGAGACAACTATGAGTCCCTGGACCTGGTGGCCAGTTCGGCCGACGTGGTGAGCGCGTGGGTGATGGGGCTGCGGTACCTGGTGTCCTATGGGAAGCACAGCCCCGAGGCACCTGGGACCGGCCACCCCAGCCTCCGGACCTCCTGGATCTCCTCTGTCTTTGACCTCGCTGACCTGGAGAAGTCTGGTCGCATCCCTGTGTCCCGGGCAGTGCAGCTGATCAAAGCACTCAACCCTGGCATGAAGACCTCCACCATTGAGCTGAAATTCAAGGAGCTGCAGAAGGCCAGTGAGCGTCCTGGTGCGGAGGTGGCCTGTGACCTCTTTGTGGAGGCTTACTGTGAGCTCTGCACCCGCCCCGAGATCTTCTTCCTGCTGGTCCAGTTCTCCAGCAACAAGGAATACCTGGGTGTGAAGGACCTGCTGATGTTCCTGGAGGTGGAGCAGGGCATGGAGGGGGTCACAGAGGAGAAGTGCTTGGAGATCGTCGGCAAGTACGAGCCCTCCAAGGAGGGCCGGGAGAAGGGCTACCTGGCCATCGACGGCTTCACGCGCTACCTGCTCTCTGCTGACTGCTCCATCTTCGACCCGCAGCACCGCAAGGTCTGCCAGGACATGGCACAGCCCCTCTCCCACTACTACATCAGCTCTGCCCACAGCGCCTGCCTGCTGGAGGACAACTTCTGGGGCCGCTCGGACATCAGCGGCTACATCAGCGCCCTGGGCCTGGGCTGCCGCAGCATCGAACTGGTGCTGTGGGACGGCCCCGAGGGCGAGCCTGTGGTCTACACCAGCCCCTCTGCTGCCTCCTGCGTGCCCTTCCGCGCCGTGGTGGGGCTGATCGACCAGCACGCCTTCGCTGCCTCCGCCTACCCCCTCATCCTCTGCCTGGTGGTGCGCTGCTCGGCCCCCCAGCAGCGCCTCGCTGCCCAGTGCCTGCGCAAGACACTGGGGGACAAGCTGTACCTGGAGCCCCCCAACCCAGTGGCGTCCTACCTGCCCTCCCCAGAGCAGCTCAAAGGCCGCATCCTCATCAAGGGCAAGAAGCTGCCACCCAGCTGTGAGGACAGCGAGGGGGAGGTGTCGGATGAGGAGGAAGGGTGGGAGCTGGCGCGGCGGCTGGGCCAGGAGGACCGGGAGGCGCCGGAGGGAGGTGGCCCGCGGCGGGTGCGCCTCAGCCGGGAGCTCTCAGAGCTGGTGAGCCTCTGCCAGGCTGTCCCCTTCCAGGACTTTGAGAGCTCACGGCGTGGGCAGCGCTACTGGGAGATGTGCTCCTTCAGCGAGGTGGAAGCGGGGCGCTTTGCCAATGAGTGCCCGGCTGAGCTGGTCAGCTACAACAAGAGGTTCCTCTCCCGCGTCTACCCCAGCCCCATGCGCATCGACGCCAGCAACATGAACCCCCAGGACTTCTGGAAGTGCGGCTGCCAGATGGTGGCCATGAACTACCAGACACCGGGGCTCATGATGGACCTGAACGCGGGCTGGTTCCGGCAGAATGGGGCCTGTGGCTATGTCCTGCGCCCGGCCATCATGCGGGAGGAGGTCTCCTACTTCAGTGCCAATGCCAAGGACTCCCTGCCTGGGGTGCCTGCCCAGCTCCTGCACCTCAAGGTCATCAGCGGGCAGAACCTGCCCAAGCCCAAGGGCTCAGGGGCCAAAGGGGAGGTGGTGGAGCCCTACGTCTGTGCCGAAATCCACGGCATCCCAGCTGACTGCGCTGAGCACCGCACCAAGACAGCCCTGCAGAGCGGGGACAACCCCATCTTCGATGAGAGCCTGGAGTTCCAGATCAACCTGCCCGAGCTGGCCGTCCTGCGCTTCGTCGTGCTGGACGATGACTACATCGGGGATGAGTTTATTGCCCAGTACACCATCCCCTTCGAGTGCCTGCAGCCCGGCTACCGCCACGTCCCCCTCCAGTCGCTGGCTGGGGAGCCCCTGCCCCACGCCACCCTCTTCGTGCACGTGGCCATCACCGACCGCCGCGGTGGGGGCAAGGGGCACCGCCGGGGGCTGGCGGGGCGCCGGGGCCGCCGAGTGCGGGAGTACACCTCCACCAAGGCCACCGGCATCAAAGCCATCGACGAGGTCTTCCGGACGGCCACGCAGCCACTGCGGGAGGCCACCGACCTGCGGGAGAATGTGCAGGTACAGACCCTGCAGGGGCACTGGGGGGAGGATGGGGCCTGGGAGTCCTCCTCTTCCAGGGGGATGTGAGCAAGGAGCTTTATCTGGAGCAGAGAGCTAGGGGAAACGGGGATGTTCCTGGGTGGGGAGCCACTGATGCCGGTCTCTGCCCACAGAACGCACTGGTGTCCTTCAAGGAGCTGTGTGGGCTGACACCCGCTGCCAACATGAAGCAGTGCATCCTGACAGTCTCCACGTGGCTGCTGCACAGCGACAGCACACCCAGCGTCACCCTCAACCTGGCAGAGCAGTATCCCCCCATGGAGGCCCAGGGCCCCATCCCCGACCTGCTGCGCAAGGTCCTCACTGCCTACGAGACGGTGAGTGCCCTTCTGCCTGGACTCAGCTCTGTGGGGTCGGTGGCACTGGTGCCAGTGCCCTGCCCGGGGCAGGGGGCCCTGAACTTGCTGCACCCATCCTGCAGCAGTGGGAGGTGGGTGAGGGGCTGCCTAGGGGCTGCCCAGGGAGAAGCCTTGCTGAGGCACAGGCTTGCCCAGGTCAGTACGACCCTGGGACCCCACAGCCCCTGTCCCTCCACCTGCACTGCCTGCCCCTTGCCCTCGTCCTGCCAGGTGGGAGAAATCCCGTTAACAGCCGCAGCCTGAGCCGCTTCCTTCCTTTGTGTTGGAGAGAACCTGGCCACCAGCCAGGTGCTGACAAGCCCCCTGGCAAGCCCCATCCACTCGGCCGGGGGGTGCGGGGCCAGGGCTGCCCAGCTCCTCACGCTGCCCCTCTCCCCAGATGATCCAGACCAGCCGGACGCTGATCGAGTCTGCCGACGTGGTGTACGGGAAGCTGATCCAGGCACAGCAGGCAGGTGGGTCCCTGAGGGCGGCCCCAGCCCTGGTGGGGCTCTGGCCACAAACCTGGGCACCTCCTGGGGTGCTGGGGTGTGGGCCCTCCTGCACCGGGACAGGGTGTGGGTGGGTGGGCTGCAGGGCTGTGTGGGAGGGAACGAGCAGAGCGGGGGAGGCTGATGAGGAAGCGGGGAAGAGTCATTAGCTGCCAAATGCCAGAACATAATTAGTGCCAGAAATAACAGGCTGGGGCTGACGGGAGAAGTGGCAACTGAGTGTTACGACTTCCCAGACACATGGCAGAACCCACACAGGCAGGTGCTGCTGCCGCCTGCCCCAGTCCTCCCCCTGGCTGCCCCCACTGCAGCAGCTGGTTGGGACCCCCAGCTTCACTCCAGGCCCTGATGGCTGTGTGGCCCCTCTGTGGGCTGGGACCTCCAGGGATTGCTCCACCAGCCCCAAGTACATGGGGGGCTGCTGGCCCAGGGGCTCGTGTGGGCTCCCCACAGGGCTGGGAGAGCCTCAGGAGCTGGAGGGACTGGGGAGGAAGGACGGGGCCCCGCTCTGCCATCCCCTCATGCCAGCCATGCTGCCAGCAGCCCTGTTTGTTCCCTGCCTACGCGGCAGACGGAAACCTCCCCGAGCTCTTGGCTTTCGGATCCGGCACCGCTGCCAGGGCTGGGGGAGTGGAGCAGTGGGGCATGGGCTGCAGGGCACTGTGCCCTCCTCTACTGCTCCAGCTGCTGTGCTGGGGTGTTGCAGGGCAGAGGGTCCTGGGGTGTGTGGCCTCTCAGGGTGGTGGCAAGCAGCAGTTTGGGGGGCTGCAGCCCCCACCCCTGTGCCCCGGTGCTGTCTGTCCCTGTTTTTGCCTCAGCTGCGCTGTGGACAAGCCCCTGTGGTGCCGGCATGGCCGGTACCCAGACGGCGGGCGTTGGGGGGTCTGGGGAGGTGCGGCTGCGGCGGGAGGGTGCGGGGCTGGGGGTGTCTGATTGACAGCACGTGGGCGAGCAGGCTGCGTGGGAGCCCTCGAGTGGGCCCGGAGCCGGTGCTGCGTCAGGAGGGTAAATATAGCGCCTGCTCACGAGGACGTCACGTGGGGCACAGCGCCCCACTCCCGTGGGGGGGCCTGGTGGGCCTGCTCTGAGCCCCCCTGGGTGAGCCATGGGGTGCAAGAGCTGTCTGTGCCTCTGCCCAGGGTGCAAAACCACCACGGACTGGGGCCAAGCAGGGCACTGGTGTGCTGGGGGCTCTGCTGGCTCATTTTTCCTGTCACAGAGAGGTTTTGGGGCTGCTGAGGCAGTGGGGAGCCCACCCAGACTGCATCCCCATGGCGGGCAAAGGGCTTCCCTCTGGCTTGGTCCCCACTGGTGGTGGCCATCCCCCTGCCAGCATCCCTGTGCTTACTGAGCACCGCTTCCACCTGTGCAGGGATGGATTTCCACAAGGAGCTGCACCGCATCGAGACCAAGGAGGGGCTGCGGGGCCGCAAACTGCAGAAGGCGCTGGAGAGTTTTGCCTGGAACATCACCGTCCTCAAGGTGAGGGGTGAGGGCTGCGGGGACACGCCTGTCCTGCCCTGACACCTCACCCTGATACTTTCACTCTAACATCCCCCCCGAATGCACTCTCCCCGCAGGGCCAGGCTGACCTCCTCAAGCACGCCAAGGCGGAGGCACTGGACAACCTGTGGCAGATCCACAACGCGGGACAGTCCTGCGGCATCGGCAGGAACGGCTCGGCCTCGCCGGAGCTCTCCCGGCTGCGCGCCCCGCTGGAGCCCATCCCCGAGACTGACGGAGGCGGCGACACGGCGTCCTGCTGACCCCGGCCTGGGGCTCGGGGGCCCAGACTGAGCATCCCCAGCCGCAGAGGCCAGGAGCAGGAGCCCCAGCCTGCCCACGGACAAGCTGCTGCCTGCAGGCTCAGGCTGCCTGGGGGGATGCATCTGCAGCCTGTGCCCTGCCGTGTTGAGGGGCTGCATCAGGGCTCAGTGGAGAGGTTGAGGAGGGGTGATCCCACCTCCTGCTTGCCCCCCCAAGCTCCTAGGGGACTCATCAATCCCTCCCATCTGCTTCCAGAGCCTGCACTCTGCTGTGGGGGTGATGGGGATGCTGGTACTCCAGTGCCCGTGTGTGAGTAGCCTGCTGTGCCAGATTCTGCTTGGAAAAGCAGCCCCAGGTTTGGGCTCCTGCCCTCCCTCCCCTGGGCCGCAGGTTTGGCCTTTGCCACCCCTGGGGAAAAACCTGGCTGGCAGGAAGGGTCCTGGCTAGTCCTGTCACCTCTGTGGCACCCCCTGGGCCCCTGTTGTGCAAGAGGGCTGGGAAGCTGTGGTGTAACAGCTGTGGGGCCAGAGTGTCAGTGGACAGCAGATGTGGCTTCCTGGCATCAGGAAAATGTTGGGATTTGTCCCCCAGGGCAAGGGGGTCCCAGCACAAACAGAGGGGGGGAGCTGGGATTGGATTGGGGCTGTGGAGTGTTATAAAGAGTGCAAGAACCTTCCTGGTGCTCTGTGGCTCCCTCTGTACCTGGCACAGGGCCAGGGCAGGATGGGGTCACCAAAGGGGATGGAGGATGGCACCAGCTATGGGACCTGATGGCACCATCCCTCCCTGGCACGATGGGGAGCACAGGGTGACACTCCCCACACCAGGGAGCTGTGCTGCTGCCAGTACCCCTTTGTTCGGGGGGATAATTAGCCTAATGGGGCTCCGAGCCTCAGCCTGGAGCGCTGTGCTGCCGGCCAGCATTGACCTTCAGCCCCTTTGTGCCAGCCCAGCCACAGGGCCTGTGGGCAATTAGGGCCTCATTAGTGCCTGGCGCCCCAGCCACTGAGCACCCACACAATGAGGGACTGCAAATGAGGGGAAAGGCCTGGATGGTCTCCGGGCTACCGGCCCCAGCGCGCCTGTGTCTCCCAGAGACCGTCTGCTCCCGCTGCCCCAGCGGTATTTTTGGCAGCACTATTGTGCTGGGCCCTATAAAGCAGCAGCAGCAGCCCAGGGCACTGTGCTCTCAGCTGCCCAGTGGGACATGCCCCAGAGCTATTCGGCTGCCTGAAGACCCCAGGAAAGATGGAGGTGCCAAACACCAAGGTGGGGCTGGGGCACTGCAGCCCCGGGGGAGAGGAGGGCAGCAATGGGAGGGAGGTCAGGATGTGGGACTGGGGGTGCAGGAGGGCCTGGCCAGTTCCTTGGGAAGCTCCAAGTGTGTGGCAAATGCCCAGGGCTCCCCAGCTGTGGCCTGCAGCTGATCAAGGGGCTTCTTGTGAGGGATCTGAGTGCACAGTGCCTGTGGTGTTGAGCTTGGGTACTCTCACTGCTCGTCCCGTGGCATTGGCAGCAAGGGGAGGGTGTTCACCATGGCTGCCCTGTGCTGGAGCAGGGAAGGAGTGTGGTGAGGGCTCCCACATCTGGCTGCTGGTCAGAGCACAGCTGGAGGTGTTGGCCATGCCCCAGGGCACCAAAGGCAACAACTGTATAGGGGACAGCTGGGACACCAGTGGGCAAGGCAGGAGAGGGGGGCAGCCCTGGGGCTGTGCACTCTCCCCCTGTCTGCACTGTCACTGCCCTGCACTAATGCTGCCCATTGCTCTGGCAGCTCCAGCGAGCTTCCTGCCTCCTGCTCCTGCTCCTGCTCTGCTCCCTGGCTGCTCCCCGGCAGAGCCTGCCCGACTGCTGCCGGCAGAAGACCTGCTCCTGCCGCGTCTATGACCTCCTGCACGGCATGGGCAACCACGCCGCCGGTATCCTCACTCTGGGCAAGAGGAGGAGCGGCCCCCTGGCCTTCCAGAGCCGGCTCTACCGCCTCCTCCACGGCTCCGGCAACCACGCCGCGGGCATCCTCACCATGGGCAAGCGCGGGGAGCGCCCTGGCACCTCCTGCCACGACACATCGGGCTGCCCTGCAGGCGCGGACACCCAGCCAACGCCAGCACCGCGGGGCGCTGACACCAGCCCTGCCGGCCCCAGGGAGTGCCAGGGACACTCAGGGAAGGATCTGAGCACGATCCAGGCCCAGGGAGCGTCAAGGAGCTTTTACTGAGTGGGGTGGGGGCAGTGAGGGCAGAGAGGGGATCTCTGGGGGGATGGAATCCTGGGACACACACCCGGAGCTCGGTGTAAATAGCACTTTTAGATACCTCCTCCCTGGCTCAGCCTGCCCAGGGCACCGCGGGCACCGCGGCCTTTTACAATAAACGGTAGCCTGATGTCACCCGGCTCTGTCGTCTCTCCGGGGAGGGGTCAGGAGGGCACGGCTCAGCGCCACCAACTCTGTGCGCCCCCGGGACCGAGCGCCCTGCCCGCCGGTGCCGAGGCCCCTCCCGGTGCCGGGGCGGGGCGGGGGCGGGGCGGGAGCCCCGGGCGGGCCGGGATCAGCCCGCGGCGCTGCGGAGGGGCCGGGGGCGGCGGAGGCAGCCCCGCCGCCGCAGCCCCGCGGCGGGCGGCCGGGCGGGACGATGCCGGTGATGAAGGGGCTGCTGGCGCCGCAGAACACTTTCCTGGACACCATCGCCACCCGCTTCGATGGCACACGTAAGGCCGGGACTGGGCTGGGGAGGGGCCGTGGAGGCGTGTGGGGGGGAGACAGGGCGGGGGGAGGCGCTGCCAGGGGGGGAGGAAGCGGCCAGGGGGGACGGGACTCGGCCCGGCCCCGCAGCCCCCGCGGCTCGGCCGGACGCGCCCACCCACGCGCTTTTCGGGGACCCTTCCGTGTCCCTGTGCGGGGTCGGTACACCGGGACTCCCCCTGCCCGTGTCCCGGGCCGCCCCCACGATGCTCTCCCCGCGCCCGCCGCCGGTGCCGCTCGGTGTCGCCGCAGCCGCGCTCAGCACCAGGGACAGATCCCGGTGGCGGCGAGAGGCTCCGCGCGGAGTCCCGGAGGAGCGGGGGAGCCCCGGAGGGGGCACGGCCGGTCTCACCCCCCCGGAGCTGACCTGGGATCCCCGGGGCCCCGCGTTGTCCAGTCCCGTGCTCGAGCGGTGCCCGCGTCCCCGGGTGCTGAGCTCCCTCCCCTCCGTGTCCGTCTGCCGGGGTAGGGATGGGTTGAAGCCGGGATAGATCATGCCCGGGCGCCACGAGTCAGCTCCAGCACCGCTGGCATCATGCAGCCACTCGGGGTCGGACGGTGTTCGGGGCTGACCTCAGCTCCCCCCAGAATCACCTGGAGCAGGGGTCTCCCGGGCCAGCTGCCTGCGGGGCTGGATTTCTCCTCTCTTGCTGGGAGGGACCGGCGTGAAGATGGCACTTTTAGTCTGCAACCACCTCCCAGGGCGCCGTCGAGGAACCTGGAGAACCCTGGGGCATGTGCTGGTTGCGATGCTGGGCTGGATCCCGGCCTGGAGTGACAAGGAACAGCCCTGGTGGCTCAGGGGTCGTTTGCCCAGAGGAGCCGGGATTTGGGGTGTTACATTTGGGGTGTAACGTGTGAAGAGGCAGCTAGCCTCTGAGCCTCCGACCGACCTGCGTCTGTTGGTGCTGGGACAGAGCCACACGTGCCTTGCGCTGGTGATCCCACTCGCTCCGCAGAGGCAGAGAGCCTGTATCTGGCTCTCTGGGGGAAGGGTCCCCGGGGGAGCTGCCTGCAACACCTCGACGCAAAGCCCCGGGAATTTGCCCCGGGGGAAAAGGGCTGCCCGACCGCCTCCGGGCACTTTTAAACAGTGTGGGGCTTTGCGGGTTTGATGTGCCTCTTATCGGCTTTATCTGCCATGGAGAGGGGTTTAGCGCAGTGATACTCGGAGTGAGTTAACCCTGCCTCTCCTGGGCAGCTGCTGTGCTGCACCCGGGGCTCCCAGCCAGGCATGCTGGCCACCCCGGCTGGGGCTGAGGAGCCCCCTCAAAGGCTGCATCCCCCAGCTCGGTGTAGCCACTCCCCAGTGCAAACCCTTGTTTTCCTTCCTAATAACACATCCTGGACATCACCATAATCCCAGCTCCCCAGAGCCAAAATCTGGCCTTAGTCACAGCTTCAGGCTATTTTTGCTTCTCGGAGCTAATCCCGGGCTGAGCTGTGCTGTGGTGGCCCTGCTGCACCCCCTTCGGCCAAGGCTGCCCGTGGCTGCCATCCCCCCCTCCTGCGGCCTCTGCTGCCCTTGGCCTGCCCTGGCACTGCTCTGCCTGCTCTGTGCGAGAACTGGCATTACTGTGGGCTCCTCTCTGTTCTGAGAGGGGGCAGAGCATGTTTTCTTGCTCCTGGCTGTGTGGTGCAGGAGTCCTGGGCTGGGGACCCACCACTGGAGACCCTGGTGGGGCTGGGGACAGCCTGGTCTGCCCATGCTGGGTGCAATCACAGCCCATGCCGGCCACACACCCACTTCCTTGGCACCCTGCTGGTGTGAGCCCATCTGTCCCACTGGCATAGGGCCTGAAGCAGGAGCTGTTGTGGTCCCAGGACAGAGCCCACGGCTGGGGACTGCAGGGCACATCAGCCATTCTGCAGCTGGGCAGGGCATGGGGCTGGCGAGAGCTTTACTGTGCCTGGTGCTACCCCTCCTGCCAGGGCAGGGTGGTGCTGGGGAGGCTCTACGGTGCTGAGAGACTGAGAGTGCTGTAGTTCACCTCTGGCTCGTGCCACCTGGGCACAAGCCCTTGACTTCACCCAGGCCTGTGGCTGTTCTCCCACCCTCTCAGCTGGTGCTCCAGCACCCCAGACCTCTGGGGATCCCAGCACCACAGCTGGGCACCCCTGGGCTGGCAGCGCCCAGCTGTGTTTGCTGCCACTCCCGCTAAGCTGCCTGAGCCCGGGCGGAGCTGGAGCGGCAGATGGTGAGAGGGAGGCGTGAGTCGCCTCGCGTGGGCAATGGGGGCCGGGACATGGATCCGGGCTACTTCCCCTTCCAGTGCATGGGGCTGGGGTCCTGCCTGGGCTGGGGCCTCGGGGGGCAGTGGGGCAGAGGATGGGTGAGCTCTAGGAGCAGCTAGGGGCAGCCAACAGCCAGATGGAGACCTGCTTCACAGAAGGACATGTGTGGTGCTGGGAGGGCTGGGCAGGCTGGGGTGCCCTTTGTGCCCTGTGAGGCGGCCCTGAGCCCTCAGGGGCGGCTGCATCTCCTTTCAGACAGCAACTTCATCCTGGCCAACGCTCAGGGCCGCTGTGGCTTCCCCATCGTCTACTGCTCCGACGGCTTCTGCGACCTCACCGGCTTCGCCCGCACCGAGGTCATGCAGAAGAACTGCAGCTGCCGCTTCCTCTGCGGGGCCGAGACCAGCGAGCTTGTCCTGCAGTGCATCGAGAAGGCGCTGGACGACAGGCAGGAGTACCAGTCCGAGGTCTGCTTCTACAAGAAGGGTGGTGAGTGGCGCTGGGGCTGGGTCCCTGCCCGCAGCTCCGGCTGGCCCTGGGGGAAGCCACCAAGATATGTGGTGCTGCCCTGCCTTCACCACCCTCTTCCTCCACACAGGAGATGCCTTCTGGTGCTTGCTGGACATCATGCCCATCAAGAATGAGAAAGGGGAGGTTGTCCTCTTCCTCTTCTCCTTCAAGGACCTCACAGAGAGCCGGGGCAGGAGCCACCCTGGGGACAAGAAGGAGGGTGAGCCATGGCTGTGGGATGGGGATGGAATTTGGAGAGCAGTGTGTGTGGTGGGCACGTGGCAAAGGTGCTCCCCATTCCCTGGTGGGTTCTGCCTGCCACGTACACCCATGGCACAGTGCTCCCACTGACACAGTGTGTCCTGTCTGCTGCAGAGAAGCGGAGGAACAAGAAGCCTGGCAGTTCCCACCTGCGGGCCGCGCGCAGGCAGGGCCGGACTGCGCTGAACCGACTCAGCAGCCAGTTTGCCCGGAGGGACCGCAGCGAGGTGAAAATCAACCGGGTAAGAACCTGGGGGACACTTGGCCTCACCCAGTGCCTCCTAGGCTGGGGCTGCGATGGACTGGCAGTGCAGCAGCTCTCCTGGGGAGCAGCTCCCAGCAGAGCCCAGACTCTCAGAGATGCTGTTCCCATGCACGCCCATCCCTGGCCTCCCCAGCAATGAAGTGCCCCCCATCCCTGGCAGCTGCACCGTAGCCAGGCTGCACATGTGTTTGGTTGGCAGCAGAAGAGCCCAGTGGGTGCCCAGAGCTTGCCACAGGGGCAGCAGACCTGGCAGCTGTGGCAGGGCTGTGCCTCTCCTCACATGCTCGCTGTTAGGAAACCCCAGTGCCGGCTCTGAGCACAGCCATGCTGGCCCCAGGGAGGGCCGTTACCAGGCTGCCAGAGCCGTGGGGCTGCCAGCCAGGGCAGGGACCAGAATCAGTCCTGTGCCCCAGCACATGAATTGGCACCTGAGATGGTTCTGGGCATCAGCTGGCAGTGCCAGGGGATTACTGTTATTAGCATTGATATTGCATTAATTGATGTGCCATAATCAGGCATTCTGTGCCCATCTCTGAGGGTGACCTCAGTGCATCCATCACCCTCTGGCATCAGGGAGTGGCAGCCAGACTGGCAGGACTCAGGAGGAGGGGGGTCCTCTGGTGGCTCTCACCCCTCTTGTGGGCCCTGCACCATCCATGTACCACCTCACACTTGCTCCCCCAGAACGTGTTTGAGGGCAAGCCATCCATCCCCGAGTACAAGGTGGCCTCGGTGCAGAAGTCCCGCTTCATCCTGCTCCACTACAGCATCTTTAAGGCGCTCTGGGACTGGCTGATCCTGCTGGCCACCTTCTACGTAGCTGTCACCGTCCCCTACAATGTGTGCTTCATGGGCATGGAGGACAGTCTCTCGGCTGCCCGCAGCACCATCATCAGTGACATCGCCGTGGAGATGCTCTTCATCCTGGGTAGGTCCATGTGTGGAGCCAAGCATCCATCTGGGATGGGGGACACAGAGGGACAGGGACGAGGGGTGAGGGAGAGGGGAGCTGGCATCGGAGTGCCCCTCCTGCTGTCCCTGAGCACTCTGGGAGAGAGACCCACGTTCGCTGTGGGCTCTGGCTCGGCTCCACCTGGAGGCACAGCAGGGGTGGTGAGGGCTGGTCCTGCTCTCCCGGGACAGACATCATCCTGAACTTCCGGACAACGTACGTGAGCCAGTCAGGCCAGGTGGTGTACGACCCCCGCTCCATCTGCATCCATTATGTGGCCACCTGGTTCTTCGTGGATCTGATCGCTGCTCTGCCTTTCGATCTGCTCTACATCTTCAATGTCACCGTGGTGAGTGCCGCTGGCACAAATGCAGCCTCTGATAGCAAAGCTGCTGCTGCCCGCTGCCCCTCCCACTGCCCACCTCCCTGCCCCTCTCCAGCACCCATGTGTCCCAGGGGGATTTGGTGCCCTGACAAGCCATGGCCCTGGCTGCCTGCTGGGTGCTGGGCACAGGGGGTGGAAGGCTGCTTGGGGAGGAGCTTTCCCCAGCAGGTCCCACAGCCCACAACACTCCTGCCGTCTGTGGGAGTGGCAAAGTGTCCCTGCCCCGGGCGAGAGGTGCTGGGGTCCCTTTCTACCCCTGCCTGTAGCTCTGCTGGGTTTACCTGCCTGCCTGCCCCCCCAGACCTCGCTGGTTCACCTGCTGAAGACAGTGCGGCTGCTGCGGCTGCTGCGGCTGCTGCAGAAGCTGGACCGGTACTCGCAGTACAGCGCCATGGTGCTCACGCTGCTCATGTCCATGTTCGCGCTGCTGGCGCACTGGCTGGCCTGCATCTGGTACGTCATCGGCCGCAAGGAGCTGGAGAGCAACGACCCCCGCACCTGGGACATCGGTGAGCACGGCTGGGGCGCTGGGGTCACCCCCGTGCCGCGGGCAGAGAGCGCTCCTGCGGGGCAGCGGTGCCGGGGGTGCAGCCCTCACCACTGGTTCCTGTCTGCAATGTGAGGCTGGGGCAGGGACAGCCCCAGAGAGGGTTAACCCCAGGCTGTGCTTGGCAGGCTGGCTGCATGAGCTGGGCAAGAGGCTGGAGGCTCCCTACTTCAACAACTCCATGGGCGGCCCCTCCATCCGCAGCACCTACATCGCCTCCCTCTACTTCACCCTCAGCAGCCTGACCAGCGTGGGCTTTGGCAACGTCTGTGCCAACACCGACGCTGAGAAGATCTTCTCCATCTGCACCATGCTTATCGGGGGTGAGGCGGGGAGCAGGGCTGGGCGGGGGGCTCACCTCGGGCTGCTGGAGCAAGGGGTCCCGAGCAAGGTGCTGGGGGAGGCGATGGGCGCGTGTGCCACGTGAAACAGCTGGGGTTTGGGGAGCAGCCTCCTGTGCTGCCCCTCACTGGGCCTGACGCTGCCCTGCTGCCCCCAGCGCTGATGCACGCCGTGGTCTTCGGCAACGTCACGGCCATCATCCAGCGCATGTACTCCCGCCGCTCGCTCTACCACACCCGCATGAAGGACCTCAAGGACTTCATCCGCGTCCACCGCCTGCCCCAGCAGCTCAAGCAGAGGATGCTGGAGTACTTCCAGACCACCTGGTCGGTGAACAACGGCATCGACGCTAATGAGGTAGGAGGTGTTGGTGAGGCTGGGCCAGCCCCCTCTGGCCCAGTCCTGCACCCAGCACAGGGGTGATGGGGCTGGCAGGGCCAGCTGTGAGTGTGGTGCTGGAGGGACCAGGTCTGGGGCCGATACCTGCCAGCACAGGGAGCAGGACAGGCACGTGGAGCAGAGGTAGCCCATTTCCACATCCAGGGCCCTTCTCTGCCAGCTGGGACTGCTGGGTTCTGCCGAGGCACCAGGGCAGCTGAGCAGAGAGATTCCCTGATCTGGAGGGCCACATGTCCCCCCCGGAGCTGCAGGGCTGTGGGAAAGCTTCTCCCTGCTCCCTCCCTGCCTGCTGTGCCCAGCGCCCCGGCTCCTCTCCTCAGCTGCTGCACGACTTCCCCGACGAGCTGCGCGCGGACGTGGCCATGCACCTCAACAAGGACATCCTGCAGCTGCCCATCTTCGAGACAGCCAGCCGGGGCTGCCTCCGCTCCCTCTCCCTCCACATCAAGACCTCGTTCTGCGCCCCGGGGGAGTACCTGCTGCGCCAGGGCGACGCGCTGCAGGCCAACTACTTCGTCTGCTCCGGCTCCCTCGAGGTGCTGAAGGACGACGTGGTCCTGGCCATCCTGGGTGAGGGCGGGCGGCGTGGGCTCTGCCCCAGCCCCTCCTGCTGCCTGGCAGGGTGAGGGCCCCAGGGCTCGCACCGCTAGCCCACCCTGGTCCCCTCCTGCAGGCAAAGGGGATTTGATCGGTGCCGACCTGTGCGGCACAGACCAGGTGATCAAGACCAACGCGGACGTGAAGGCGCTGACCTACTGCGACCTACAGCACATCGGGCTGCGGGGGCTCTGCGAGGTGCTGCAGCTCTACCCTGAGTACGCCAGCAAGTTCACAGCCGACATCCACCAGGACCTGACCTTCAACCTGCGGGAGGGCAGCGAGATGGAGGTGGGTGCATTCTCTGTCTCGCAGGCCCCTTCCCGTTCTTGTGGCCCCGGGGACCAGAGCAGGGCTGGGATTGTGGCACAGTCATGGAAAGGGGGGTTTCTGCACCCCCTGCTCACAGTTCCCAGGCTCCAAGGCCAGGGTGGGGGCTGCAGATCTGCCACCCCTGTGTGCAGGTACATCCTGTCTTGGCTCTGTGCAACCTGAGGAATTGGCAGAAAGAGCATTTGCAGTGCAGGAGACTGAGGCTGATGGAAGGCTTGGAAACGGGGGCGGAGGGAACTAGGGGGGCACTGCAGGATAGGCAGCTGGGGCACAGCCCCCTGGAGTGCAGGAGACAGCCGGGGGCTGCAGGTTTAGTCATGCTGATGGCTCTGGCAGCTGGGGGGATGTTCTGTGGCAGAAATGGCTCTGCAGCACTTTTCCTCCCCCAGGTCTGCTGTGAGAGGCTGGGGGCTCCTCCAGAACATCTCTCCCAGTACCCACTGCCCACAGGCCTAGTGGAGGTGGGGTGGGAGGTTGCTTTCTAGGTCCCAAACACTTGTACCAAGACCCACCATGTCCATTGCACCGGAGAGGTGTAAACAAATCAGGGGTGGAGAAAGCCAGGAGTGGGCACCAGGTCCTGCAGCAGCCCTGTCACCCTCCTCAGCTGGTTTCACCCTCCAGGCAGAGCTGGTGCTCTGATGGCTGAGCCCGGGATGAGATTTGGGACCAAGTCTTGGCTCTGGCTCAGGCAGTTCACCATTGTCACAGCATCAGCAGAGGAAGGAGAGCGAGCAAGGGGCTGTGAAGGCTGGTGCTCATGCACGCAGCTGGGGGAGGTTTGGCTGTGCAGGGGAGCACGGAGAGGCCGGGGGGGCTGTGACCTGTAGCTGGTCCCCGTGCAGCCGTGCAGGGGTCCTGCCTGCTGCTGAGCAGGTGCTGTTCGCTCTCCCCGCAGGGGCTCTGCCGCTACTCCCGGTCCCCGCGGCTGCCGCAGGTTTGTACCGTGCCGGGGCGATGGGGGAGGACGGGGCAGGAGTGGCCATGCCCGCGACCAGCCCTGACCCCCTGCCCAACCACAGCCTCGTCCGGAGAGCGGTGCTGCCCCGGAGAAGCCCCTTCCCTCTATTCTGGAGGATGAGGAGGAACTCGACGAGGTCTTCCAGCAGCCGCCCGCCAGTCCCCCTCGCCGCAAGCTGCTGCTGCCCCAGCTGAGCAGCAGCCCGGCGCGCCGCGGCTCCCTGAGCAGCCTCCTGGGCGATGAGCTGTGCCAGGTCTCAGCCCTGCGGAGAAATTGCCGCTCCCCTGCCCGCGGCAGCCGCGGCCGCAGCTCCTCTCCGCAGTGCCGGCTCCCGGAGCGGGATGGCAGGAGGCCGGCCAAGCTCCTCATCCCGTCCCTGCATGCCAACGGCCCCCCGGACCTCAGCCCCAGGTACGGCTGGGACGTGCTGGTGGCTCATCCCAGTGCTGCGGGTTTGTCCCCGCCGGGCTGCGAAGGGCCCCGGAGGGCCGGTGGAGGTGGTGGCAGAGGGGCGAGGGGAAACTCTCACCCTCTCCCGCTCTAGAGTCGTGGATGGGATTGAAGACAACGGGGGGACATCAGAGCCACAAACCTTCTGCTTCAACATGGACCCGCCGCTGCCGAGCGCGGCGAGGGACTCCCCCACCTCAGGTACCGCCAGCACTGCCGGCCAATGCCAGGGCTCTGGCCCCGGGACGGGGGGCTCGGGGAGCCCTCTGCCACCGGCCGTGTCCCCCCCGACAGGGACCGACGTGGGCGGCCCAGCCCTGGCGATGGAGGCAGAGCAGATAAAGCAGAACATCAGCAGGCTGAACCAGGAGGTGCGGCGGCGACCAGGGGCGGGCGCGCGTCCCCGGGAGCGCCGGGGACCCCGCCCGGTGCTCACTGCTCTCCGTCCCTTCCAGATCAACCACCTCAACCAGGAGGTCTCGCACCTCAGCCGGGAGCTGCAGGGCATGCTGGAGCTGCTCAGGGGTCACCTGGGCGCCCCGCAGCCCCCCGCCTGCTCCTGCCGCCTGCCCGCGGCCGTCCTGCCGCCCCCCCGGCCCCCGCCGCCCGCTGCCCCGGTGCCGTCCTCGCCTCCCGTGCCCCCCTCGCCCCCGGTGCCCCTCAGCTCCCGCAGCTCGCCCTCCGCCAGCCCCCGGGCCAAGCGCTGCCCGGTCCGCAGCCTCTCTGCCCACGCCGCCGCCCTGCAGCACCCCTGGGTGGGCGCCGAGGGGCCTCGCCCGCCGCGGGGGAACCCCCCCGGCCCCGACCCCCGCCGGAGCTCGGACTCGCAGCCCCCGCCGCTGCCGCCCCGCTCCGCCCTCTCCTTCCCCGGCTGCTCGGCCAGGGCTTGGCCCCGCGCCCGCCCGGAGCCGCGGTCCGGCTCCACCAGCTCCCACTGACCCCGCGGTCACCGGGGGCGGGGATCGGGGCAGCCGGGACCGGGGTGACCCCGCCGGGGGGACCTTGCCGGGGTTGACCGTGCCCCCCGTCCCCAGGGACCCCCTGGACGCCGCGATCCGAATACTTGCAGGGATTTTGATACGGTTTTATACTCTTCGCCCACGGGGCCTTTCTCACAGCCCGTCCGGGCCCGGGAGGGGAGGGCGGCGGAGACTCGGGTGGGGGGGTGGATCCGGGGGCTGAAATCAGTCGTGGATCCGAGGGATCCCCGGGAGGGTCTCCGGGGGTCACGGACGCTGCCGCCGCCCCTCCGCCGCTGTAGTTCCCGTGGTTCTGCCCCCGCTCCTCCCGCGTCCCCCGCCCCACCGGGAAATAAAGGCTCTATTTTTCCAGCCCCGGCTCCGGTCAGTCTCCGCCCTGCCCGGGGCTGCTCCGGGTCCCCCCCGCGCCCGGTGCCCCCGGACACCCCGGACTACAACTCCCAGCAGCCCTCGCGGCCGCGCAATGACGTTCCGCCGGTCTAACGTGGGGGCGGGGCGCCCGCGAGGGGGCGGGATCACCGCGGGGCGGGGCCACAATGATTGGCAGTTCCCGCCGCCTGTGGGCGCAGGGCGGGGGGCGGAAGGGGTGGGCGGATCCGGAAGCGGAACGGGTAAAGGCGGAAGTGAGGGCCGGGGCCTGCGAGACGCACCGGCGGCGGCGGGAGCGGCGCTGCGGGCGGTGAGCGGGGCCGGGGC
>JAWWES010000080.1:2236467-2271998 GCA_035583135.1 Lophotriccus pileatus | reverse complement strand
GGCCGGGGCCGGGGCCGGGGCCGGGGCCGGGGCCGGGGCCGGGGCCGGGGCCGGGGCCGGGGCCGGGGCCGGGGCCGCTCATTCTGCCCCGACGCGGCGGGTCCGGTGCAGAGCCGCTCTCCGGGCTCTCGCCTGGCCGGGGGCGGTGGCCGGGTCCCGGCGCTCTGGAAGCCAGCGGTGGGAGCGGAGCGGGGCCTGGCGGCGCCGCTGTACCGGGCGGGGCGATGCCGTCGGGCTCCGTGAGCAGGGGCCGGACCGGGCGGCCGCCGCCGGGGCGGGGCGGGGGCTCCGGGCGGCCGCGATCCCCCCCCTCGCCCGGTGCCGCCGAACCGGGCCCTGTGCGCCCTGCGAGGCGGGGGAGGGGCTCTGCCGCGGGACATCGGTGTGCGGGGGCGGTACCGGGAGCGGCACGGCCCGGGGGACGGGCTCCCGGCGGCGCTGGATGGTCTCGGGTCAGGCCCCTCCGCGCCGGCCGTGAGCGGGGAAGGCTCGGGGGGGGCAGCGGGAGCGGCACCTGCAGCCCGTACCCTGTGCCTGTTCCCAGCCGGGACTGGGAATTCAAGGGAAGCCGGGAAGGTGGGGCACCTGCCGGGGCAGGAGTGTCGTGGGGGGATTGTGGCTTGTTGTAGCTGTTCGGTCTCTGAGTTGGAAATAAGAGACTCCAGGAATTATTTCCCAGGGTTCCCAGGAACTGCTGGGATAAGGGATGCGACTTGATCTGCTGGAATTGGGCTCAGGGCAGTGGAGACTGTCCTGGGTCTGTGCTGTGCCCAGCCCAGCCCTGTGCCCCCCGAGGGCCCTGGTGGGAGCCAGTGTGTGGTGCTGCAGGGCCCTGAGCAAGGCACACGGGCTGCAAGGACGTTCTGTGGCTTGTCTGGAGAGAAACTCTGGCCAAGGCCACCCCTGGATCACGGAATCACGGCAGGAGAGGCTCCAGCACATGAGCTGGGAGCACAGCGGGAGGGTGAGCAACAGGTTTGTGCTGCTAAATCCCGGGAAAGCTGCTCACACGCTATTCCTGGGGATGCTCCAGGTGCTGGCAGAGCTCCTGGGGCTGGGCAGGAGCCCTGAGTGGGGCTGTGGCCCTGCAGGGAGCCTGGCCCAGCTGACCTTTGGGTGCTGCCCTCGGAGCTCTGACCTTGGCTGTTCCCAAGCCTGTAAGGAAGCCAGGGAGGAGAATATGCCCAGGGACTATTTTAAGTCTGGCGTGGAACAACTTGCAACCTGCTATTCTTAGCTTTTTGTGTGGAGGGTCAGCACACTTGAGCTGCCCTGTTTACAGCCTGACATCAGGCCTGCACTGCCCTGGGCCAGGGCTCCTGAGCTGGCTCTGAGCGTGGCTGGGGCCAAAAAGACAGGCTCAGTCCACGTTGGCTGGACATGCCACACTGTCTGTGTGAGCTTCCTTCGAATATCCTGTTAATATCCACTCCTGCCTTGACTCTAAAAGTCTTTTACATTTCCTTTTAGCTCACCAGGATAATAAAGTGAAAGAAATCTGTCTGAAAAGGGTGAAGAATTCAGGATAGTGTCTGTAGGCAGCTGTTCTTGGAGTGAGAAGAGCAGGTAAAGCAGGAGTCTGGCTGGACCTGGGAGGTCAAGGACAGCAACACTCAGAGTCATAACTGGGCCTCAGTGCTGAAATTGCCTCAGACTACTCTTGAGTCACAACAGTGTGCTGGAACTTCAGAGCAAAAGTCTGTTTCAGAGTGACCTTCCCCTCTAAGATGCTCTGGTGGATTTAGGTGAAGGTTGGTTTAAGGTTGTGCCAGGCAGTGTGAGTCCTAAGTAGGTGCTGATGCCCCTCCAGGTGAGAGAACAACCCAGGCAAGCTGAGATGGACTCCTGGAGAAGGGTTTGGGTTACTGGAGAACATGAGGGAAAGGCTGGCTTGGCATGTGGATATGAATACAGTAGAATAAAGCACTGGTCTAGTTTTGCACGAACAGAGTTGGGTTTGGGTCCATTTGCTTTCCTGTGAAACCAGGGATGGATTGGCCTGAAAGGAACTGTGTGTGTGCTTGGCCAAACCTGGCAGTTGTGATGACATGTGGGGTTATCTCCATCACAGCAAAGCTCTTCTGCACCTGGAGAGGGATCAGCTCTGGAGTTGCTCTGGGCCCTGCCAGTCGCCAGCTCTGGCTCCAAACTCCCTCAGCTGCTGCCTGGTTAGTGGATGGTGGTCATGGCATCTCCCTGAGCAGGGAGGGGGAAGGAATGCCAAGTGCTTTCAGACACAGGAAATGAAATGGGAACACTTCTAATGAGGTGGGTGTAGCCCAAAGTATTCCTGTCAGCAGACTCAAAAGAGGGTAGAATGTAGAAATGTTGGAGTCAGCTGTTTTCTTCCCTTGGGGTATGAAGTTTGCAGCCTCTTATGCAAGTCCTGAGAAGCCGTCAGAGTAACTACTGAAAACACTCCAGACTCCGGCCAGGAGCAGGGAGCTTTCCTGGCTGTGACAGCACTGGGGAGGGATAAAGCTTCATCTGAGTCCCAGAGGGAACACTGTCCTCCCCTGGAGCACGGGAATGAGCTGCCGGAGCAGTCCCACGTAAACAGATAAGAAAACACTGGTTTTCGTGTTTGCTTTGGTTTGGTAGAGCTCCAAATAAGGAGCTGCTGGAGGCAGGAGATCTTTGTGCCGTCTGGGAAAGATACTGTGAAGGTCACGGGTTCTTTGCAGTGCAGGTGGCTGTTTGTTGCCTTGCACTGCTGGTGTTGCCCCCTTGCTCACAGAGCGGTGAGGGCTGTCCAAGGCACGTGTTGCTGGATGTCTGCTCAAAGTGAAGCTCTCCCTGAGGGCATCTGAGCAGGGGACAGAGTCAGGAGCAGGAGTTAAAGAACCTTGGCTGTGGAATTAAAACCTTGATGCTTTTGTTCCGTTTGAGTAGGTCCGGGCTGCACCCATGAGTTGCTCCTCCAGCCTTGCTGTGCCCTGTGTTCTCTGGAACTGGACCAGCTTCTTGCAGTGCCAAGGATAACTGAAAGTGGGTGAGGGCTCCGGGAGGGAGCTGCTGTGGGACGGGGAACGTGGAGGCTTCGCTCCCTGCAGCAAGAGAGCAGCTAATGTGAGGTGAAAGTGATGCTTGGGAGGAAGGTGATGCCTCTTTTACAGAAGCCTGTGCTGAAGGGGGTGGTAACAGCCAGGGTGGTGGCCTTGAAATCGCTGAGGATAAAGTTGTTTTGGAAAAGCAGCCGGCTGCAGGGGCTGCTCTGGAGGCCATGGCTGTGCAGATGTCAGGAAACAGATGTGTGTATCAACAGCATGAGAAGGAGCTGGTGCTGCAGGAACAGCTAGACTTGTTCAGGGCTGTAGCTACCAACAATGAGTAATTTAACTTTGGGATGGAAATCCCATTTACCTGTAAAGTAAGATGAGCGTGTCCATGTCTTTGTGAGTCTTGCACGTGGGACTGCACAGAGAAGTTGTTATGCTGCCCTAAGTTAGTCACAACTGTAGAAACGCTGCTGAAACTGCTGTCTGAGCTGATTTGGGGCTGTGAGTCTGTGCTTTGGGGCTGTAGTGCAGCTGCAGTGATGAGTTCCCCAGTTAGAGCAGTTACTGAACTCCAGGCTATGGCCTCGCTGATCAGAACACTGAGGGTTTGTTCTTTGGGGAGGGAATTGCGTGTTATCTGTAGAAAGGTGAAGTATTAAAATTGATCAGACTTTATGGGACTGAGGTCTGTAGGTCAAGTATGTCTCCTGGTTCATCTCTTCTGTAGCAGCTGAGTTTGTTCCTCCTTCCTCTGCAGCCTGGACTCTCCTGCAGTCCAGCTCTGGAAGTTTGTTCTTATTAATCATATTGATAAGTTGGAATATCAGGCTGGCATGCTGTGCTAACCTGGACTAAGGGGGTCCGTGTGTGGTTCTGATGGGACCCACACTGGCTGCTGGTCCTGCTCATGGAAGTTGCTCCCGACTCCATATCCTGCAGCCAAGAGTCCAGCCTGGGAGCAGGGCAGTGCAGCTCAGCTGCCTGTGCAGTGAGAGGTGAAGCAAAACCACTGGGTAACTTCAGGGCTTCCTTTGCCAAGGAATTCATGTAACGCTGTCAGCTATTTAACAAGATAAATACTTCACTGGGGCTTTTGTCTTGAGTATTTTGGTTCTAAGCCAACAAGTCCATAGCGAAGCAGCTCCTTGCGTAGCTGAGAGCAGCAGCAGTCCTTTGGGGAACTAGATTCTTCAGGATTTGGTTTCTAAATATCCACAGCTTTTAGTCCTTGCTACTGGGTGAACACAGGGCAAGAATATTAAATTCTATAACTTCTGACAGCTTAAATGAGCAGCTTCCCTGTGGTGGGGTTTCCTGCAGGAGTTAATGTGGGGATCTGACAGTAATTCCCCTGTGGAGATTGGGATTCCTGGGCCAGGATCTTGTGATCTCCCAAGTGCTGGGTTTCTCTAGTTACAAGAAACTGTTAGGAAAATTAATGCCTGTTAATCTTGATGACATGAGTACCCCACCATGCCCTTCCTTCTCATGGTCTCAACTGCTTGAATTAGCACTGCAAGTTGGGACTTCAGCTGCTTTCCCTTGTCTGCCCAGTATCACTGTGGTTATTTTGGTCTGCCTGACCCACGGCTCGAGTGTCAGGGTTCCCGTGGGGAGCAGGGAGGGGTGCATGCCCAATTCTCTGTAATTCAGCCATTCCCTCTGCAGAGCCAAGTTGTGTCTGACAGGAATCCTCAAAGACATTGGCAGAAAGTGCCAAGGTGCCCATCCTGCCATGGAACATGCTTGCTGTTTGAGGCTTTGGTGGGCACTTCCTTCAGTTATTTGGTTCTTTCTGTGACCAGCTCACCTCATTCTGTTGGAGTTCATGTAAGCACAAAAAGATGGAAAAACGCATCAAGATCTGTGAAATATAGGTCAGGCTAAGATGGATTGAGGATGTCAACAGGCTCATTTCCTTGTTTTGCTCCGGGAATCACCCCTATCAGATTTCAGGAGGCCGTAACTCAGAGACGTGATTCGCGCAGCATTTGACGTGCAGGACGTTGGTCTGAAGCAGCAGCAGACCTGATGGGCTGCCTGGGAACAAACACAAGGTTGAACAAGGCAAAGCTGTTCACCTGCAAGCTCTGGTTAGAGGGAAAGCTCTCAAAGGTGGAAGCTTCTTCAGGCTCTAGATATGCAGAGCTCCAGAGGAGCTCTGAAATGGCTGGAGGTTCCATATCAAACTGTGGGATTGTTTGAACTCAAGGCATGGTTAAGGTAGCTTCAAGCAGTCACAGCTGGACAGGCATTGCCCTGGAAAGCAGCTGTTTGAAACTCTCCTCTGTGCTGAGCAGGCCGTAATGTTCTGTTCAGAGGACACTCTGCTCCAGTTCAACCTGCTTTAAACTTCTTATTCAGGGAAATCTGATATTTGCTGGGTAAATGCAGGATGTGCCCAGAGTTTCTTCATGAATACTCCCAGAACAAGGAGAAATTGGCTTTTTGAGCATTTTCTTGCAGTTGTCTCTCAGCAAGCAGCCTGGGTTAGGAGAGTAGAGTGGAAAGTGATGATCCAGAGCGGATGTGATCAGCTATAGCATTTCTCATCCACGGGAAGTGGGAGTCGTGATGGGTACAGGAAATACGCCTAAATCCGCAACTGTGCACTTGGAAAGCATTCCTGTTCTCTGCAGGCAGCAGAGCTCAGTGCTTAGGGAGGCCCTGGGACTCACTCGTGGGTGACTGGGTGCAAACCAGCTTGTCCTGCTGTTCCTGCCATGGCTCTGTGCCTCTGCACCACTCCAGAGGTTGGTGCTGGGGGGTGGATGGCAGTGTTAGGGGGATGCTGCCTGTCTGTGCTGGATTTGAACAGTCCTTGTCAAGAACGTGGCCAGAACTGACGACCTGGAATGCCGTGGGATGAGGGTGTTGAGGCAGCAGGATGGGTGTGGGAAGCATCAGGTGCTGCCTCTGTGTTTGGATCGGGTTGGGTGGTGATTCCTGGTGCGCAGCAGGGACGGGGAGGGGCTGCTGCCAGCCTCTGGGGGGACAGTCCCTGCTGCCAGGTGCCCTCCCTCCCTGTGCAGACCACCTGCCTGGCTCCAGGGCTGTCCTCGGGCCTGCTGGGAGGTGCAGAATGTCGTGGTGTGAGTGCCGTGGGCCAAACAGATGACTCTAGAAACTCCCTTTGTCCAAATGCCTCGTGACCTGCAGAACTGCCTCCTGCCTGCCCGTGTGCCACTGGGATGGTTCTGTATGGCATGGATAGCCTGGAGTTGCTTCCTTGTGAACTCGGGAGGGGAGGAAGGAACTAAAGGTCGGCCTCAGTTACCTCTGTGAACTGAGTAATTGTTGTTTGAATAGATGAAGGTCTAATAACACCCATTGTGGGCTGGCTGCTCCTTACCTGCCTCACCCCAGCAAGGTGTGTGTAACATCCACATGTGGTGGAAGTGCTGGAGGGCCCAGTGGTGGGGAGAAGAGTTTGTTTTACCTCTCTAGGTATGCTCAACAGGCTGAGATCTTGCTGCAGGAGCTGCTGCATGGCAGGAACTGCCCTGTGGTGCTTGCAGCTGATAACTTTCCATCACGGGAATGAGCCACCACTGGCTTGTGCTGATGGTGGCTGCAGATCAAACCACTTTCTAGAACTGGTACAGCTGGTCCCTGAGCGTGTCACTAACTCTGACCTCCTCTTCCAGTTGCAACCTGCCTCCTGGTGGATCCCAGTGCAGAACCTGCAGCATCCTTAACTCTCGGCACTCCTGCACTTAAGCCACAATGGCAGGTCGAGGTGGGGCTGCCCGACCGAACGGACCAGCTGCTGGGAACAAAATCTGCCAGTTTAAACTTGTTCTCTTGGGCGAGTCGGCGGTGGGGAAGTCCAGCCTGGTCCTGCGCTTCGTGAAGGGGCAGTTCCACGAGTACCAGGAGAGCACGATCGGAGGTGAGTGCCAGCCCCACGTGCCTGTGGCTGGGAGGTGCTGACCTTGCTGGGGCAGGCCGGGGTGTCAGAAGCAGGACTGGCTATTTCAGTCTGGTCTGGGATTTTTTGCTATAAATAGAACCAAACAGTTAATGCTTTAACTCTTGGTTTGCAGTTTGGTAGTGTGAGGCTGAAGCACAGTGGAGAATAATGCTATGGCAACCTTGCCAACTCTGCCTCTGAGGCTTTGCTTCCAGTGCCTCAATTCCTGCTTCTAATTAGAACCGAGGCCTTCAGCTTGGTTTATAGCCCTTAATTATCTTTTCAGACCGTGACCTGGGCTTTTGGGGCTGTTTTGTAGCATGATACCGTTAACTACTTGCACAGTGCTTTTGAGTCTAGTAGTTCTTTAGCTTGAAATCATTAGCACAGTGTCACCAATCAAAGACTGGTTGGCACCCGGGTCTGTGAGCAGCAATACCAGGAGGGGTGTCCTGAGGAAAGGCTTGAGTTGTCCCTCTGTGACCCATGCAGGGAGTAAGCACAGCTCTAAGTGTGGCTTATGGATAAGCAGGCTCTGGGGCCTGTCCTGCTGGAGCTGAGGCAAAAGCCCCCCACCTTCTCTTGCAGCTGCCTTCCTAACACAGACAGTGTGTCTGGATGACACAACGGTGAAGTTTGAGATCTGGGACACGGCAGGGCAGGAGCGGTACCACAGCCTGGCCCCCATGTACTACCGGGGGGCCCAGGCAGCCATCGTGGTCTACGACATCACAAACACAGTGAGTGTGGGCAGGGCTGGGGGGTCTGGGCTGGGGGGAGGCTCCTGCAGCTCTGGGAGTGTTTGAGCCAGAGCCCTGCAGGTGCTGAGTTCTTGAAAACTCCTCATGGCCTCTTCCTGAGCTCTGGCCAAGGCTGTGTGAGCTGATAAAGGATCCTGCTGCCAAGTGCTGCAGAGGCAGAACACTTCTCACAGGAAAGCCTTGTTCTAATCATATCTGCCCTGTGGATTCCTACACGGCTGCCCTTCCTGACTGCTGCCTCCTGTTTGCTTCCAGGACACATTTGTACGAGCCAAGAACTGGGTGAAAGAGTTGCAGAGGCAGGCTAGCCCCAATATTGTAATTGCACTAGCAGGAAACAAGGCAGACCTTGCTACCAAGAGAGCTGTGGACTTCCAGGTGAGTGGGAATCCAGAGCACTTGTTCCCTGAGTAGGTGTCAAAAGCACCTTTTTGCTGAAGCGGGGGAGATGTTGGCTCTGTGTGAAATGCTTTGAGGGAGAGTGGAGGTGAAGATTTGTGCTCAGGACCCAAAGATGCCCCTGAGCAGGGGCTGTGCCCTGCCCTTCCCACAGTTTTGTACAGCACTTGTGGCTCTGGCTGGTGGCAGTTCTGGTGAATGTGGAGGAGGAGGAAGCCCACAGAGCACAAGCTCCTGCCCTTGGTGTCCTTTGCTGCCTTCCTTATCTGGGGCTGTTTGCAGGGTGTGAAACATCATCTTCTGGGTACAAGACACATGAGGAATCATTCCCAGCTTTATTCTCTGCTTTTCACAGCTCTTACCTCATCTAAGCCAAGCATCCAGGAGAGGCTCTTCCCAGCCCTCTTACAGGATTGCTTGTGGCTGACATGCTCCCAGCTGAGTGAACAGCAGGCAGTGTGTCTGTGTGTGGCTCAGCCAGGCTGTGCCCCAGCTCTGCTGTGCAGGGCTGCCAGCAGAGCCTGTCCCTGAGCTGTCCTGGCCAGGCAGGGACTGGGGTGGGACAGTGTTAGTCTGGCTGTTAGTTTGCTGACAACTGAAGTACGTGAAGCCTGCTTGGGCCTCCTGGCAGGGTGTCTTTAGCGCTCTGATGTGATTGTTTGTAGGATGCACAGACATATGCAGATGACAACAGCTTGCTGTTCATGGAGACGTCGGCAAAGACAGCGATGAATGTGAATGAAATCTTCATGGCAATAGGTAAGGGCCTGTGTGTGGGGCTGGTGTAGCTCTGAGTGCCAGCTCAGGGGGGGTCCTGTGCCCAGTTTGCCACACTGGTGTCACTCTCTGAGTGTGTGGAGTCTTTGCCTTGCAAAGCTGAGTCCCTCTCCCTGGGTCTGGGCTGGTGAGGGAGGAGAGACCAAAGCTGATGCCAGCCAGAGTCAGGAGTGGGCTGGTTTGCAGCAGTGCTGCTGGCAGTGTCGTGTCCCAGACTCCTTTGGAGGGGTGGGGGCTTGGGATGGAACAGGCGGAGCCCAGCGCGGGGTGTACCTATGCAGAGGACCCTACTGATGTCCTGTTTCCTTCTAGCCAAGAAACTGCCAAAAAATGAACCCCAGAATGCTCCTGGTGGCCCAGGCAGGAATCGGGTGGTGGACCTTCAGGAGAGCAGCCAGCCGAGCAGGAGCCAGTGCTGCAGCAACTGAGCAGCTGCTCCGGCCCGCGAGCCCTCGGAGGACGTGACTGGAACCCACGCTAACGATCGCACTTACCGTAGGGCGGCCGCTGCCGGCGCCGCTGTGATTCTCCATCCCTTTCTGATCATAGGCTGGAGGGAGTTCTTCCACCTGCACCTTTCTGTACAAATACTAATTCAATTCTAAGTCTTAAGTCACTTTTTTAATATATGAACTTCTGCTCTTCCCTCTTCCTGGTGGTGGTGGATGCAGGACCCGGTGTCTGCCCAGCCAGCGCGGCCGTCCCGCAGGTGAGGCCAGCAGCACCCAGGTCCCACAGCACTGTAGTTCACTATGGGAAACAAAGGGATATTGGGACACGTGTTTAAAGTTCCCTGTCTGTAAGAGCTGAGGCCGATCCCGTGCGATGCACCCAGAACAACCACTAAACTGTAGCATTAGAGACAAACTCCGGCTCTTGGGCCACTTATTGACCAAATCAGTGATGAGTATTCGGGGTGGGGCAGAGGGAAGCAAAACTGGTTTCTTCTGTATTTTGTATTGTATGTTTCTCCATGTAACCAATCAGTATCTTGTCAATATAGTACATCCAACGAGCTGCCTGTTGTCTTTCTTTGTGTTGGACTCCAGCATGCCAACTCTTCTTTTCTCTCGGTTCTGTCGTAATGCACTAATCCTGTTGCAATTTTTGCAAAAGATCTTGTATAGAAAATTGTCCTTTTCTTGATGGTTGTGATGCCACTAATGTTGTTAACCCTGCTCTGGTGGGAATACACAAGGTTTACTGATGTACAGAGGTGGGGTGGGGGAAACCTCGGGTAACCTGTCAGTGGGAACGACATGTATTGCAAAAGCCTGTAATTCCACAAAGAATGAAGGGAGGTATTAAATGGCTTCTGTTGCCAGACTCTAACTGATGTTGGCTGCTGCCTAGTGCCTAATGCAGTGTCTTATGCATCCTGGTATTTAAGAGGAACTGTCAACTTAGTCTTCACCACAAACTTCAGTTTTGTGTGATTAAACAAAATTTTTATAAACCTATCATAACAACAATGTTCATGTTTCTTAATGCAGCAGGGACTGGACCCGAGCACAACATTCTGCTGGAGGCTGAGGTGTGCTGGGCTGCTCCTGGTATGTCCCACATCTTGGCAGGGAAATGGGGCCTTTCCTTCCTGGGGAGGGAGAAATGGAGCTCCTGAGCTGGGGCTGTGCTGATGCTGCTCCTGCTCACAGTGATGCTGCTGGTGTTCACTCAGCTTCAGTGTGCTCAAGGAAGCTTAAGGCAAACAGTGGGAATTATTCCCTGCCTGATACTTTTGGGGAAAACTCTGCAGTGCAAGTTGGGAAGACTAGGGGGAGCAGTGTGTGGAGGAGCTCCGCTCCGTGGTGGGACAGGCTTGGGAGTGCTGCTCCAGAATTAATGAACACAGTGCCTCTGTCCTTGGAGTGTTGTTATGGCCTTGGAAGATGCTGCTCTGCTGTTGCTGCTGCACGGACTGTGAGCCCCTGACACCCATGGCTGACCTGGAGTCAATATGGAAGAGGGAGCAGCCCCTTGCAGCTCCACCCCTACCACAAGTGCTGCACCATTCCTGCTGGGAGAGGCTGAGGTTGGAGATCTGCTGCTCAGCTGCAAGAGAGCTGTGAACAGAGTTGTGAGAACAGCCCTGGCTCATGTGGGCTTCATCCTTTATCCAAGGTCTTGGTGCCTCTTCCTCATGCTGCATTTCCTTAAAATCCTGGAAGCAGGAAGGGTCTGGAATGACTTGGTGACTGAGTTCCCAGCATCATGCTGGAGTCTGGCTGCCTGCAGGGTGGGAGGGCTCTGGTGGCCCCCCCAGTGGGGTTCACTCACCTGGTGCTGCTTGTGCCTGGGCTGCTCAGCTGCTGGAGGAGCTCACAAACTCTGGGGGATCCCTGAGCTTTTGGTGCTTACAGTTGTTGAGGGAGGTCTGGTGCTGCTGGTTTCCCCAGGCAGCCACAGATGGACCTGTAGGACAGCGGCTCCCCTGATCCCCCTTGGAACAATCCTACAGACACTGCAGTTCTGTTGCCATCTGCTGGCTCCTCTTCCTGGCTTTTTCCAGGACTTGGGGTCTAGTCTCTGTGAAGATACTGGCAATGCCCTAAGGAGGGTCTTCACTGCTGCAGGAGCAGATGCTCAGGGGCTCAGTACTGAGGCTGGGAACCCGCTGCTGTTCCTGGTGTGTCTCTGGAATGGGCTATCTGATGTGGGAGCAGCTTTAGCGACAAACAGGTGTGCCTGCCCACATACCTGCTGCCTGCCCGGGCCTGAGCGCGGGCGTTTGTGGTGGTTACGCACCCTGCTTGGGGTTGGGCTTTCCCCTCCCTGCTTGGAGAGCTCAGGGGAGCTCCAGCAGCCCCTCACCAAGCTGTGTGGGGGAAAGTGTGGGTACAATAGCTGTACCCACACCCAGCCAGGCCATCCAGTGTGGTTCTCTCCCCGTTCTGTGGCACGGGAGTGGATGCTGACAGCAGTGTAAGGAAGGGGGTGAGTGTGGTACAGGTGAGTGGGGCTGCCTTCCCTGCCTGGGACCTTCCTGCCTACCCCCCTCCCCAAGCAGTATAGAGCTCCCAGATCTCTTCCCTCCCTCTGGGACTGCTGTTGACCCCATTTTGTGCTGCCCTGAGGAGCAAAAGATGTTTTTCCCTCTCTGTGCAACCAGCTCCTCTGGCATCCAGAGCCAAGAGCAGGGTGCAGCCTCCCCATCAATCAACACCCAGAGAGCCCATGAAGATTCTATGCAAAAGTATTTTTATTGGATACAAAAACATTCCAGTGTAGTGGAAAAAAATGAGATTGTTGCTGATGGAGCTTGTCTGGGCTTAAACCCGAGACTTGCTCCTGTCTGCTCCGGTCCCGCCGTGGCCTTGGGGTCCCATCCTGTTACACCTGGGCTTTGTTGGCAGCTCCGTCCTCAGAGGCTGGTCCAGGCTGTGGGGCTGCAGGGCTGACCTGGATGGGCACGTTCCTCTCCGGAGCAGCCGGCAGTGCCAGCCTGGGGGCCTCGATGCGGAGCTGCCCGTCCTTGGACAGGGAGCAGGTCAGCGCCTCGGCGTCCACCTCCTCGGGCACGTCCCACTCCCGCTTCAGCACCTCGTACTTGTAGGAGAAGGAGCCCTTCTCATCCGTGCTCTGCGTCTCCTTCTGCCCCACCAGCACCACCTTCCTGCCCACCACCTTCACCGACAGCTGCTCGGGAGTGAAGTTCCTCACGTCCTGGCAGACGGAGAAGCCGTCCCCGGAGCCCTGGGTCAGGATCGTGCTGGTGCTCGGGGCGCTCTCCACCGCCATGGCTCCGTGGTTGCTCAGAAGCTGCTCGAAGCTGCTCATGAACTCCCGAGCTTTCTCCATCTCCTGCTGCAGCTCAGTGAAGATGGTCTCTGCGTGGGGCCAGAGGGTCCTCACCGTGCCCAGACGGCTGGCCAGGGAGCTGGAGGCGAATGGTGCGAGGTGCATCCGGCAAAGCATCGCTGCTGCTGCTGCTGCTGCTGCTGCTGCTGCTGCTGCTGCTGCTGTTGTTGTTGTTGTTGTTGTTGTTGCTGCTGCTGCTGCTTCTTTCCCCTCTCCAGTGGGCTGGAAGCGTTCTGCCCCGCTGCTGCCGGCGGAGCCTTTTATTCCCGTCCCCTGGAGGCGTGGCCTCGTCCTGAAAATTACGTCACCCTCGGGAGAAGAGCTCAGCTCTTTCCAGCCCGTTCCAGCTCATTCTTGTTACTCATCCGTGAGGAGAGGCACCGCTGACGTCGTGCCCGGCATACCTTCACCCTGACTCTTGCAGCTCTGCTCTCCTGGCTTATAATTAGCAGCATCACCTCAGCCTCTTTGTGGGATGCCTGAGCCACCCCTGCCAAAAATTTGTGCCCTTTCCATTTCCCAGACAGGGAGCAGGGCTGGGCTTGTTTCCTCTCTGCCTCCCCCCACCCTTACCTGTGGCCCATTTCCCTCATCTGCAGCCAGGAGGGCCCCTCTGCCCCTTTCCCTGTTTACAGGACCCTCAGTGTTCAGGGAGGTCCCCCCAGGTGAGACCAGGAGCCAGCGCATGGGCCCGTGCCCAGGTGGGGTGCACAGGGAGGTGCTGAGGGGTCATGACAGGATGGGGGGTGGCCAAGGGAAAGGGGTCCTAGAAAGTGCGAGAAATATCTGGCAGAGGGTGACATGGGACTCGTTGTTTTAGGGGTGGGATTGTCCTCGTGCTGGCCAAAGGGATGTGCTCCTGGCACTGCAAAGCCTGGCCCCACCGAGCCCCCAGCACGGGGGTCAGGGAAGGGCTCTGGGGGGCCCGTGGGCGCTGCCGCATTACGGTGGCTCTGCAGAAACCCGAGCTCTCAGCGGTGACTGCGGCTCCCTATTTGCGGCGTGTGACTCGTCCCCAAAAACAGCCCGGTGGATATTTTGGCTGGTGGATAATCAGCTTCTCAAAAATAGGCGATGGCTCCAGGAGGGTGCGTGGGGAGAGAGCATTCTGGAAGGGGCACACCCCTGGGCAGGGGAGCATAAAACCCGCTGCTCCCTGGCCCCAGCCCAGCACCGCTCCAGCAGCGAGCAGAGCCACAGCACAGCCGGAGCACTCGCCGGGAGCAGAGATGCTTTGCCGCCTGCACTTCATGCCGCCCATGTCCAGCTCGCTGTTCCCGTGGCTGGGACCCGTCCGCACCCTCTGGCCTCATCCAGGCACCCTCTTCGCCGAGCTGGAGCGGGAGATGCGGCTGGAGATGGAAAGGGCTCGGGAGTTCATGAGCAGCGTCGAGCAGTACCTGAGCACCGGGAGCAGCCCCGGGCGGATCGGCATCGCCCCGAGCACCAGCGCAGCCCTGACCCAGGGCTCCGGGGACGGCTTCTCCGTCTGCCAGGACGTGAAGGACTTTGCGCCCGAGCAGCTGTCGGTGAAGGTGGTGGGCAGGAAGGTGGTGCTGGTGGGGCAGAAGGAGACGCAGAGCACGGATGAGAAGGGCTCCTTCTCCTACAAGTACGAGGTGCTGAAGCGGGAGTGGGACGTGCCCGAGGAGGTGGACGCCGAGGCGCTGACCTGCTCCCTGTCCAAGGACGGGCAGCTCCGCATCGAGGCCCCCAAGCTGGCACTGCCGGCTGCTCCGGAGAGGAACGTGCCCATCCAGATGGGGCCGGCGGTGGCACAGGCAGCAGCCAGCGCTGAGGACGGAGCCGAGCGGGCCAAGGCGTGATGGGGGAGCAGCTCAGCCGGGCTGAGCCTGGCAGATGGGGCAGCTACTGGCCACAGCGTGGGACCGTGCTGGGACTGCGTGATGGCCCAGGGGGTGGTGTCTGCCCAGAATGTGCACCTTTTTTATATGTAATAAATATTCCTGACTTTTATTTGCGTGATTTCTGTGTTTCTGGTCTCGCCCAGCCCTGTGCTTTGCAATGCTCCTACCTCTGCCCACGCAGCGGGATGGCAGGGTTGGGAAGTGGGGCTGTGCTGGCACAGGGCCTGTCCCTGGCACCTCTCCCCAGTCCTGACCTGGCAGAGGAGGTTGGGCAAAGGGCTTCCAGCCCGTGCGCAGTGCTGAGAATCCCCGGGAGCTCCCGAGCACCTCCCTGGGCAGCCTTCGGACAACTGACCCGCATTTTCGGGGTGGTGCTGGAACATTCCCGTGCGGTCCCCCCGGGCCTCCCCCACCATTGCTGGTACCTTCCAGGCGCTGCCCGCGGCTCGAACCGGCGCCGGGCCACGCCCCCTGACCACGCCCCCCACCACGCCCTTCGCTGGATGGGCGTGACCTTCTATAAATGGACTTGGGGGCGGGGCCACAACAATACCGGGCGTTTGGCCACGCCCCGCGCGCGCGGGAGAAAGGGGGCGTGACCACGCCCGTATTTGGAGAAGAGGGCGGGGTCATGCAGCATATTTAGAGAGGGCGTGGCCACACTCCATATTTGGAGGGGTCCGCGAGGTCGTGCACCGCCGGACCGGGATCGGTACCGGTTACCGGAGGGAGCGTGGCTCTTCTCTGGGCACCGATGATGGCTCGGCACCGCCCCGGTGTCGCGACCCAGGCTGTCGCGGTGGGTCGTCGCGGCCGGGCCTCGATCCTCCTCGTCCGGTTCGCTCGGTCCGCGAACCCGGGGCGGGATCTCTGCTGCGCTCCCTCCCGGGGCCGCGGGTGATGCGAAGCGGCCCCGGGAGCGCCGGCCCGGGAGCCCCGGCCCCACCTCCTCCGCCGCCGCCGCGAACTACAGCTCCCGGCGTGCCCGGCGTGCCCGGCGCGCAGGCGCAGTGAGCGCGGGGCGCACGCCGGGCCCGGCATGGCGGAGCCGGAGGCCGCGCAGCCCGGGCGGCCCCCGCCGGGTCCGGGCACGGGAACGGCGGCAGCGGCGGGGGGAAGCGGCGTACCGGCGGGAGGAGCGGGGTCCAGCGACCCGGCCCGGCCCGGGCTGAGCCAGCAGCAGCGGGCGAGCCAGCGCAAGGCGCAGGTGCGGGGGTTCCCCCGCGGGAAGAAGCTGGAGAAGCTGGGGGTCTTCTCGGCTTGCAAGGTGGGGGGACACGGGGACCGAGGGGCGGGGGGTGCAGGGGGTGGTGTTCAGGGCCGTGCGTGGCTGGGGGATGCAGGAGAGGGGCGCAGGAGGGGGGATGCAAGGACGGGCATGGGTGGGCGGTGCAGGGGATGTAGGAATGGGGGTTCAAGGCTGGGCATGGGTGGAGGATGCAGGAGGAGGGTGCTGACCTGGGTTGAGGATGCAGGAGGGGATGCAAGGATATCTATGGCTATAGGATACAGAAGGGGGGCTCAGGGGTGCAGGAGGGTGGGTGCCAGGGGTACAGGCGGGGGTGCTGGGCTGTGTGTGGGCAGGGGTTGCGGGAGGAGGGCGCTGAGTTGTCTGAGGGAGGTGCAGGGATGTCCCTGGGCAGGCACTGCAGGGTCCTGGGGCTGCACACAGGGAAGCGTTGGGGTGGTGGGTGATGCCGGGTGGGGGGGCTGAGAAAAGCTGGTGTGGGTCAGCAGGGGTAAGTGGGAACCGGGGAAATCGTTCAGCCCGAGAAGGCGGCAGCCTCGGCACATGGCAGCCGCCGTGAGGGCCACTCCTATCCCTCATCCCAGGCCAACGACGCCTGCAAGTGCAACGGCTGGAAGAACCCCAACCCCCCCACGGCCCCCCGCATGGACCTGCAGCAGCCGGTGACCAACCTGAGCGAGCCGTGCCGGAGCTGCGGCCATGCGCTGGGTGAGCGCCGCGGGACCCCCGGCCGGGGCAGCGGGGCTGACCCCCACACCCACCCCCCTGATCTCACCACGGCTTCCCCTCTGGCACAGCGGACCACGTGTCCCACCTGGAGAACGTCTCGGAGGAGGAGATCAACCGGCTGCTGGGCATGGTGGTGGACGTGGAGAACCTCTTCATGTCGGTGCACAAGGAGGAGGACACAGACACCAAGCAGGTGTATTTCTACCTGTTCAAGGTGCGTCTCACTGCCCCACGCCCTGAGGGGGCTTGTGCAGGGTCCCTGGGCATTGCAGGGAATGCTGTCCCACTGCTCATGCTCTGCTGGGGTTGTGAGCTGTCCCACAGACCAGCCAGAGTCCTGGAATGCTGACCCTGTCCTGGAGCGACTGCTCTCCTGGCCTTGAAGTCCCTGGGAGAGGGGTTTCTAGGGGATGAACGAGCATGCTCCAAGGGGGACCCTGGTGCCTTCCTGGCTGTGGAAATCAGAGCAGCCCTGCGGCAGCGTTTGGCCACTTCCACCACTGCTGGAGCAGCCAGTTCCTGGGCCTGTGGTGACCATGTCCAACGGTTTCTTTGTAGCTGCTGAGAAAGTGCATCCTGCAGATGAGCCAGCCTGTGGTCGAGGGGTCCCTGGGGAGCCCTCCCTTTGAGAAGCCAAACATTGAGCAGGTGAGTCTGCTGCCAGGCTCATGCACTGCCCTGATAGCTTGTCCTGTGTTCTGCTGCTCTTACATGGTCCCCTCACTTTTCGGGAGGCAGCACAGAAGGTCCCAGAGCAGCCCCTGGCACCCTCCCACCACCCCTTCCCCTCCCCAGGGAGTCCTGAACTTTGTGCAGTACAAGTTCAGCCACTTGCCGCCCAAGGAGCGCCAGACCATGTACGAGCTCTCCAAGATGTTCCTGCTCTGCCTGAACTACTGGAAGCTGGAAACGCCGTCCCAGTTCCGGCAGCGCTCCCAGAACGACGACGTGGCCACCTACAAGGTCAACTACACCAGGTGAGGACAGGGAGGGTGCTGAGCCAGCCACCCTGGGCTCTGACTCCGGGACTCTCCTCAGGTCTCCCAGATTGTTGGTCCCTTAGGAGAGCCGGCATCCAGTGGGAACACCGCTTCCAAATGTCAGCCACGCCCTCCATCCACCTGCTCCTCTCCTGGCAGCCTTGTCCCAGGACGGATACGGATGCTCTGGAGCCCCTTCTTGTCCCGTAGGTGGTTGTGCTACTGCCACGTGCCACAGAGCTGTGACAGCCTGCCCCGCTACGAGACCACCCACGTCTTTGGGCGCAGCCTCCTTAAGTCCATCTTCACGGTCACCCGCCGGCAGCTGCTGGAGAAGTTCCGTGTGGAGAAGGACAAGCTGGTGCCAGAGAAGCGGACGCTGATCCTCACCCATTTCCCCAAGTAGGTGCCCCATGCAGGGATGGCTGCTGGAGAGCTGAGGGGGCTCCTCCCTTGGCACCCCTGCACACCGACATGCCGCTCTCTGCCAGGTTCCTCTCCATGCTGGAGGAGGAGATCTACGGTGAGAACTCTCCCATCTGGGAGGCCGATTTCACGGTGCCGGCCGCGGAGGGTGCCCAGCTAGTGTCTCGCCCAGGTATTTTGGGGAGCAGCCCCCCCTGTTTGGCGGCTGTGGGATAAAGGGCCGAGGTGTGGGTGAGCCGTGGTGGTGGCAGTGGCCGGGCTGCCGCGGCGTGACGAGGTGCTTTCCGGCTGTCACGGGCACCGTGGGTCTGTTCCAGCCGCGGTCAGCACCGTTGCCGTGCCCACCACTCCGCTCTTCAGCAAGAAGCTCAGCAGCAGCAGCTCTGCCGCCAGCCTGGATGCCAGTGCACCAGAGCCCCTGCCAGGTAGGACCGGTGTGAGCCTGTGTGAGCTGGAACCATCCCTGGTCCCTCCCGGTGCTGGATGTGCCACTCTGCTCTGCTCCCAGGGGAGAAGCGGAAGCTGCCCGAGAGCCTGACCCTGGAGGATGCCAAGCGGATCCGTGTCATGGGAGACATCCCCATGGAGCTGGTGAATGAGGTCATGCTGACCATCACGGACCCCGCTGCCATGCTGGGCCCCGAGGTATGGGCTGCGGATGCCGAAGTGGCTCCGGTGCTCTCTGTGGCCCACAGAGCTGCTTTCTCAGTGTGCCGGGGTGGAGTGGGGCTCCCCCCACAGAGACTGCAGGGCCAGTGACCCCCACCCCGCCCCCCCAGACCAGCCTGCTGTCGGCCAACGCGGCGCGGGACGAGACGGCGCGGCTGGAGGAGCGGCGCGGCATCATCGAGTTCCACGTCATCGGCAACTCCCTCTCGCAGAAGTCCAACAAGAAGATCCTGATGTGGCTGGTGGGGCTGCAGAACGTCTTCTCGCACCAGCTGCCCCGCATGCCCAAGGAGTACATCACCCGCCTCGTCTTTGACCCGTGCGTGGCTGAGGGGCGCGGGGGGCGCTGGTGTGGGGGGCTCTCCTCACCCTCGGCCGTGCTGCCCGCAGGAAGCACAAGACCCTGGCGCTGATCAAGGACGGCCGAGTGATCGGGGGGATCTGCTTCCGCATGTTCCCCACCCAGGGCTTCACGGAGATTGTCTTCTGCGCTGTCACCTCCAACGAGCAAGTGAAGGTGAGAGCGGGGAGAGGAGGGGTGGGAGCATCTGAGGGTCCTCAGCAGCCCAGCATGAGCAGGTTGGTCTTGCTGTAGATGGAGTAGGGGTGCCCCAGCCTCACCACTGTCAAAGCCCCAGATGGTGGTAGTTGCTCCAGAACCTCTTCCAGCTGCCATGTCCATGCTGGTAGAGGGCTGTGCATGCCAGCTCAGGCTGCCTGGGGGATCCCTGTCTCATGGCGGCTCTCCCAGGGCTATGGGACGCACCTGATGAACCACCTGAAGGAGTATCACATCAAGCACAACATCCTCTACTTCCTCACTTACGCAGACGAGTACGCCATCGGCTACTTCAAAAAGCAGGTGGGTTCCTTCTCCTGGGCAGGCCCCCACCTCCCCTGCTGCCCTCCTGCCCCTTTCCATCTGTCCCCTCCCTCCTAGGGCTTTTCCAAGGACATCAAGGTCCCCAAGAGCCGCTACCTGGGCTACATCAAGGACTATGAGGGGGCAACCCTGATGGAGTGTGAGCTGAACCCCCGAATCCCCTACACTGAGCTCTCCCACATCATCAAGAAGCAGAAGGAGGTACGGCCCAGACTGGGCAGGTGGGCACTGCCAGCCACCCTCCTGAAGGCAGGGGAGAGGTGTGGGGCTGTGCTAGCACTGAGAGCAGGCTTGCAGGGCAGAGAGGGGACACTGGTGGCGTTGACAGTGGCTGGGGTTGGCTTTGGCCCTGGACAATGGGTCTGTGGGGTCCCACATCACGGTATGGCTCCCTGAAGCATCCTGCAACCCCTGCTCACCTTCTCCCTTCCAACACCCCTTCCCTGCAGATCATCAAGAAGCTGATAGAGAGGAAACAGGCACAGATCCGCAAGGTCTACCCAGGCCTCACCTGCTTCAAGGAAGGTGTGCGGCAGATCCCCATTGAGAGCGTCCCCGGCATCCGTGAGTCCTGGCAGGGGGGTCTCATAGGAGGGCTCCGTCCTCCCTGCCCATGGCTGCAGGGCAGATGTGGTGACACTGACACTTGTATTCCAGGAGAAACAGGATGGAAACCACTGGGGAAGGAGAAGGGGTGAGTGCTGCATGAAGGGGTGGGGGTCCTGCAGCAGCTGGGCTGGGGGCTCAGCCCGGATTGGCCCAGCCCTGGAACAGAGAGAGGCTGACAGGTGCTGGCTTTGTCCTGCAGGAAGGAGCTGAAGGACCCAGACCAACTCTACAACACTCTGAAGAACCTTCTGGCCCAGATCAAGGTGCTCACTCACTCCAGGGTGCACAACTCCTCGATAGCCCTCAGAGCTGCCTCAGCCCCTGCTGGGGTGACCCAGGCATAGGGGGAGCAGGACCCCTGTGTGCTGGAATCGGCAGGGGCTGTGTGTGCTTGCTGTTCTAACTGCCCCCCGCCCCTCCCCAGACCCACCCCAGTGCGTGGCCCTTCATGGAGCCAGTGAAGAAGTCAGAGGCACCGGACTACTATGAAATCATCCGCTTCCCCATCGGTAAGTGGCTGTGTCTGGCCCCGCAGGGCAGGAGGGAGGGGCTGAATATCCCCCCTTCGTTGTGGGGTCTGAGCTGGGGACTCATGTTTGGGGTGGTGGGAGCCCCGGGACAGCCCAGCAGAGAGAAGGGTGAGCTGGGACCTGTGCTTGGTGCCCAGCTCTGTGGCTGGGGATGCAGAGGCCTGGGGTGGGGTCCTGATCCTTCCTCACCCCTAGACCTGAAGACCATGACTGAGCGCCTGAAGAACCGCTACTATGTCACCAAGAAGCTGTTCATCGCCGACCTGCAGCGCATCATCACCAACTGCCGCGAGTACAACCCGCCCGACAGCGACTACTGCAAGTGTGCCAACACCCTGGAGAAGTTCTTCTACTTCAAGCTCAAGGAGGGGGGGCTCATCGACAAGTAGGGGGTTTGGCCTGGACGTGCCATGGCCACCAGCCACCCGATGGGAGGGACAGGGCTCCTGTGGGACGCAGCCTCACTCCATGGGCAGGAGCTGCTGGAGGAACTGGTGCTGCTGAGCAGCCTGGGGAGCTGGGCCTTCCTTCCTGGGGGGTGAGGGGGACAGTGGGGCTGGTGCTTTTTAACTTTGAGATGCTCTGGCTGCCTCTTGTGGGGAGGAGGGTTGAGGCTGGAGCTACCTCATCAGGATCTTCCTGCAGCAGCGGCAGCACTGAATTCCTGCCTCAGCCTGTAGGACCACCCCCCTGACCCTGGTGTGTGTCCCCCTCCCTGGGGTCGTGCCTTCTGCCCTGGCTCCCTGTGACAGGGCAGGGGCACACAAGTGCTTTGGTTTCCACTCCGTCCACGCACAGGCAGCCCCTGCCCTTGTGTTGAATGTACGGCGGGGTCAGCCCGGGCTGCCCGCAGCGGTGCTGCTCCTGGGCCAGGCTCCAGTGGGAGGGGGGCTCTGCCCTGCACCCCCCAGCTCCTGCTGCCTCTCAGCTATTCCCTCCCCCTGGGGCATGTCTGCCCTCCCTGCCTGTACTTCTTCCTTGCCTGTACATCCATTGTCCCTGCCTGTACATCCTCCCTGCCCTTTCTGCCAGCCCGGGATAGGGGGTGCTTCCAGCCCCAGTCCTGCCCCTCTGGGTGCCAGGGCAAGGGGCTGCCTGGTGCTGTGCTGGCCTCTGCTCCCCCTGCTCTGCCTGGACTGGCCTCCCTCCTTGTGCCCCTTCCCTGCCCCCCACTTACCCTCATTCCACTTGACTGGTGTTTTGTTGGGGTTTTTTTTTGGTTTTGTTTTTGTTTTTGGTTTTGTTTGGTTTTTTTTAATAATAAATGTCCTTGTGCAGCCCCAGCTCCCTCCTTGGGGCTTGCCCCAGCGTGGTGGGCGCGGGCACAGCCTGGGATGTTCTGGGAGTGTTTGTGCTGGGGAGGGGAACAGGAACAGCTCAGGATGGGGAGGGTGTGAAGAGCCCTGTGGATGGGCTGGGGTACACTGGGCAGAGCTGCAGTGCAGGGGCTGGTTGGGGTGCGTGGTGCTGCTCTGGGGTCGCGGAGAGGCGGGGGAGCAAGGGCCGTCGGGGTGGGGGGTGCTGTGCGAGCCGTGCCCCGTTTCGATTTCGGTTCACAGCCGGGGTCCCCAAGGGGGTTCCCGGGCCGGCCGGGTGGCTCGGCTCGGCTCGGTTGGCCCCAGCGCGGCCGTCGAGGTCCCCCCTGGCTGGGCCCCCCCTGCTGCCAGGACCAGCAGGACGCGCCGCCTCCAGTTTCGTTTCCCGGCTGGTCTCGGCTGTGGGGCACGGACGGTGGGGTCCGGAGCGGCGGGGATGGAGCTCCGGGGGTACCAGCAGGAGGCGGCGGTCCCGGCCCTGCGTGGCCACAACACCATCGTCTGGCTGCCCACGGGCGCCGGGAAGACCCGTGTGGCCGTCCACGTCTGCCGGCGGCACCTGGAGAGCCGGCGGGGCGGCAAGGTGGCCGTGCTGGTCAACAAGGTGCTGCCCTGCCCCGGGTCAGCGGGAGCCGCGGGTGCCGGTCCCGGTCCCGGCCGGCGCTGAGCGGGGTCCTGTGGGCGCAGGTGCACCTGGTGGACCAGCACGTCGAGAAGGAGTTCCACGCCCTGCAGGACGCCTTCAAGGTAATGTCCATCAGCGGGGACACCAGCCACAAGGTCTTCTTTGCCCACCTGGTGAGGAAGAGCGATGTTGTCATCTGCACAGCCCAGATCCTGCAGAATGCACTGGTCAGCACTGAGGAGGACATGCAGGTGGACCTGACAGGTGGGTGTTGGATCCCACGTGCTGCTGGTCCCAAGACCCTGGCTGAGCCCCCAGCTGAACCCCCTTCTCACCCCACTCCCCTCCCTGGCCTGGCACAGATTTCTCACTGCTGGTGATAGACGAGTGCCATCACACGCACAAGGACTCTGTCTACAACAAGATCATGCTGAGATATCTCCAGGGCAAGTTCAGTGGGCAGCAGGACCTGCCACAGGTCCTTGGGCTGACGGCGTCCCCTGGCACTGGGGGGGCAATCTCCTTCGAGGGGGCTGTAGAGCACATCCTGCAGGTGGGTCCTGTGCTCCCTGTCCTGTGTTGGCACACAGGCTTCCCCAGGGACACAGCAGGATATCCCTTGCAATGGGGGTTGATGCTCAGGTGCTGGGCAGACCAGGGAGACATTCCCAAACTTGCCAGGGTGTCAGCGAGCACCACATGCTGCCTTGTCCTGGGCTGCTGGGCTTGTGGCTTGAAGTGGGGTCTTTGCCTCTCAGATCTGTGCCAACCTGGACACTGAGAAGATCACGTCGGCACGGGAGGAGGTGCAGCAGCTGCAGAGCCACGTCCCCCAGCCCAGGAAGCAGTATGACCTGTGCCAGGAGAGAGTGCAGGTGAGGGGCGGCTGCTCAGAGCCATGGGGCTGCTTGCTGGGTGGAAGGTGAGACCCCCAAGCTCTGCTGAGTGGGAGGGGCTGCGTCCCACCATCTGCTTCGCTCAGGCCAGTGAGAGGAATCAATTGACCCAGAGCTTTGCTGCTGGGGAATCCTGTAACTGGTTTCTGGGTCCTGAGCCCCTCCCTGCTCCCAGGACCCCTTCGGTGAGCAGCTGAAGAAGGTGATGGAGCAGATCCACCAGCACATGGAGATTCCGCACCCGCCACAGGACTTCGGCACGCAGCTTTACGAGCAGCGCATCGTGGAGCTGGAGAAGAGAGGTGAGGGGGCAGGGGTGTGGGTGTGTGGTGGGGCCGAGCCGCGGGGACAGGCTGTAACCACGGTGCCCCGCCCCGGCCCCGCCAGCCTCGGAGACGTTTTGCCGCAAGACTCGGGTGTGTGCCCTGCACCTGCGCAAGTACAACGATGCCCTGCTGATCAACGACACCGTGCGGATGGTCGACGCCTTCCAGTGCCTCCAGCAGTTCTACAGCACTGAGAGGGATGGAAAGGACCCCACCGAGCAGTTCCTCACCTCCACGTTTGAGGGTAACACAGGGGTCTGCAGAGGGGGTGGTGCTGGCTGCGTTTGGGGGACAGGGAGTCCCCTTGACACGCCTCTTGCCTGCACAGAGAACAGGGAGGTCCTGCAGGCACTCGCCGGGAACCAGTGCTATGAGAACCCCAGGCTGCGCAAGCTGGAGGAGATCCTGCGGGATCACTTCCAGCCCCTGGGTGCTTCTCGTGGCATCGTCTTCACCAAGACGCGGCAGAGCGCCCACAGCCTGCTCAGCTGGCTGCAGGGCACGGCCACGCTCTGCGGGCAGCACATCAGGGCCGCCGTCCTCACCGGTGCCGGCTACAGCAACCAGACCAGGCACATGACTCAGGTGAGTGGGGGGGGGCAGGGCCCCCCTCTTCACGTTTTGGGGGTGCTGCCAGGGGCGCAGAGCCCTGCACAGCTGCTGAAGCATCACCCCCATCCCCTCAGAACGAACAGCAAGATGTGATCAAGCAGTTCCGTGCCGGAGCCCTCAACCTGCTCTTCTCCACCAGCGTGGCCGAGGAGGGCCTGGACATCCCTGAGTGCAACATTGTGGTCCGCTATGGGCTGATGACCAATGAGATCGCCATGATGCAGGTGCTGCCCGGGCTTCCTCTGGCCCTGCTGGGATGCCCCAAAGCCAAGGGGGTGGCTGACAGAGTCCTGGGGATGAGCCCAGCCCCTGGTAGAACATCTGCTTGGCAAGGCACAGGGGAGGGGCAGAGGTGGCTCCATCCTCGCAGGGTGGCACGGAGGGGCCGGCCATGTCCTCATCTGCTGACTGAAACATTTGGCCCCTTGCACTTCAGGCCCGGGGCCGTGCCCGTGCTGAGAACAGCGTCTATTCCATCCTCGCCAAAGCCAACAGCAAAGAGGTGTCCCGAGAGCTGCTCAACGAGGACCTGGTGAAGCTCATGGAGAGGGCAATCCAGGTGGTGCAGGCCATGCCCGAGCAGGAGTACTGCCGAAAGGTGGGCGCTGGGCTCTGCCCTGGGCACTGGGAGGGCCAGGCAGCTCCTACCTGCCTCTACACCCTGAGTTTGGCTGCCTGCTCTGCCCCAGGGCAGCACCAGCTGCTGGGATGGGATCGTGTGAGGGGCACGGGACAACACATGTCAGTCCCATCCTGCCCTGCCCGTCCTGCCCCGTGGCTTGCGTTGCTGCATCGCTCCGCGGTTCTGGATCTTGTCTTCTCTGCCATCTGTCCTTGCCCGCCGCCCTGCCCTGACCTCCATGCCCCCTGCCCTCTGCAGATCCAGGAGAGGCAGCGGGTGGCCGTAACCACCTGGCTGATGAAGGCGGCCAGGGTCAGCGAGCGGCGGCAGCGGCACGACCCGGACGCTGTTTACCTGCACTGCGCCAGCTGCGGCACGGCCGTGTGCCGCGGCAGCGACATCCGCACCGTGGAGGGCATGCACCACGTCAACGTCAACCCCAGCTTCGGGTAGGAGCCTGGCACGGGCAGGGGTGAGCAGGCAGATGGGCAGGAGGGGCACTGGCCTGCCGGTGGCTCGTTCTTGGGGACCCCCGTCCAGGGAGCTCACGGGGACTTTGTGTGACTGTGTGACTGCAGAAGTGCCTGCGCTCTCCTGTCTGTGTCACCTGGACCGTTGTCCTTTAGCGTCTGTCGGGCCCTCCCTTGCAGGTTGTATTACAGAGTTTCCTCTGGGAAAATACAGTTCCAGCGGACTTTCAAGGACTGGGAGCCCGGCAGCCGTATCTCCTGCAGCGAGTGCAGCCAGGTGAGCACCACAATTCCCCCGGGACTGCAGCCCAGTCAGAGCTGGAGGGGCAGGAAGGGCCGTGCCTTGTGCCCCAACTCCTGGCTGAGGAACTGAGCTGTGCCCCCGCTGCTCGTGCTCGTGTCATGTGTGCTGGGGGACATGGACACAGGCTGTCTCCAAAGGGAGATGTGCCCTGGGAGCATGGCCCTGCAGCCAGGGGACGCTGCACGTGGGCTGTGTGACTGTCCCCTCCCTGCCCACACAGGACTGGGGGATGGAGATGCTGTACCGCCAGGTGAAGCTGCCCATCCTCTGCATCAAAAACTTCGTGGTGGAAACACCAGCAGAGAAGAGGAGGTATAAGAAGTGGAGCTCAGTGACATTCCCCATCAAGGAGTTCGACTACCTGGAGTACTGCTCTGACACCCAGGGCCTGTCCTTCTAGCAAAGGCTCTGTTCAGAAGAAGACTATTCACAGGGCACCTTCAGGAACAGTGGAGCCCTTGGACAAAGAGCCATGGCTCATTCCTCTCTTCCTTGCTGGACCAAGCTGCTGCAGCACATGCCTCACTGGAGCCCGTGCCTGCTTAAGGAGCTTTGCTGCACCCACACAGACAGGATGAGACACTGGGGTGGGAAACAACCTGAACCCTTTGCTGTTCCCCATGCCCCTGCCTTCCTCTCCTGCCTCCTGCACTGCAGACTCGGGGGGATCTCTGCAACCCTGCCAGGATTATCAGCCCTTTCCTCTGGGCCCAGGACATGACCTAGCGCTCCTCTGCTCTGATTTGTGAATTTGGTGGGTCTCCATTAAAATCGCTGGACTGAAGGGGCGCATTGGCAGCATCGAGAGCTGGCTGGGCACAGGCGGGTTTGAGGGGGAGGACGTTGCAGCAGAGCCAGACCCCCCCGTTGCTGGAGAGTCAGACCCCATGCCAGCAGCACAGGGGTCCCTAGGGGACCTGTGGGGCTGTCCCCATCCTACCCCACCCACAGACAATGGCCCGAGTGACCCGCTTCACCTGGGACCGGGACCGGGCCGGTACCTCGAGGGGGGTTCGGTACCTCGAGGGGGGTTCGGTACCTCGAGGGGAGTTCGGTACCTCGAGGGGGGTTCGGTACCTCGAGGGGGGTTCGGTACCGGGTCGCGCAGCGCCAAACCCCCCGCACCCGCAGGTGCTGTCCCGCCGCCGGTCGCTAGAGGGAGCCCCGGGCCGGGCCGAGGGACGCGCGGGGACCGTGGGACGATCGGACGGGACCGTGGGACGATCGGGGAACAGGGGGATGATCCGGGGAGGACCGGGGGATGCCCGGGGAACCGGGAGATGCTGCGGCGGGGGCCGGGGGATGCTCCGACAGATGCTGGGGGGGCTGCGGTGCTCGTACCTGCTGCTTCCACCCTGTCCTTTCCCCCGAGATCCGGCCACGCGTGTTAGTGCCGGCCCGGGGACACGGCCACGCCAGTAAACACCGCGGATGCTCGGCGGGTCACGGCTGGCTCCGGAGGTGGCGGGGAGCGGCAGAAGGGCAAGGACACGTGCAGGGACCAGTGTCCTGCTCCTGCCTGACTTCAGTGCCGGAGGCTCCCGCGGTGTCAGGCACACGTAGCCGGTTTTCAGGTGGAGCTGGCCCCGAGGGAACCACGAAACCAAACTCCTCTTCACCAGAAACTGGGTAATGAGGCCATTTGAGTTATTTGTAGCTCTCTGTGGGATGGGATGGCCTCTCCTCCCGCTCCCCAGGCAAGATCCCTCCCGCAGGGACCCCAGATCGTTTTGCTCAGCTCAAATTGCCCTGATTTGTGCTTGGAGAATCCAGGCTGTGAGTTCCCCCAGTGTATGCCTGCAGCAGTGGGTGGTGCGACCTCTCCCCAGCCTTGATGGATCTGCCTGTCCACTTGGGTGCCCCAAAACAAGATTTTCTGCAACACTGATCCAAACTTTCCCCCTTTTTGAGGGGGTACAGCTGACCCCAAAACATACAGGGCCAGGACAGCACCGCTTTGTGGCACTCTGAGGGTTTTGCGAGTGGGCCTGTATCCAGCCTCTGCTTGTTCTTCCCTCTGTGTCCCTGCTTTAATTGCCAGCCCCATCTGGCTTCTCCTTCCCAGGGGCACGGTCACCTTGGGCCTGTCAGCAGGGAGCAGCCGAGCTGCAGCGATCGGTGCTGCGACCTTGGCCAGTGTCCTTCAGGGCTGGCATTCTCCAGAGCCTGCATCCTTCTGAGCCAGCATCCCTCAAGGACGGCATCCTTCAGAGCCTGCCTCCCCAGGCTGGAAGGAGCCTGTGGCTTGGAGCACCTTTGCTTATCTCAGCTGCCCAAAGCACTTGCGTTCTGGCCGTCATAACTCACCGCCCATAAGCAGCGATGGGCACCATTAGCCCCGCAGCAATTTCTGCTGGCAGAAGCCCTGTGAAGGGGTTCTCCCTTGGTCTGTAGGCTGCCAGGATGGGCACAGCCCTGGAAGCACCCTTGGCCTTCTGCCCCAGCACCCCCCTGTGCCCCCAAAGGCCGGATGTGCTCACAGAGTCAGTGCAATGCAGAGATTTACTTTTCACAGCTCATTTCGTTTGTCATCAGTGCGTCAGAAAGCACCGATTCCCCTCTCAGGGCACCAGCTCGAAAACCTCAGGCTCTTCCACCCGGCAGTGCCTCTGGTCGGATGTTTCCCGAGGCTGGAGTTCAGTGGGACTCAGAGCTCAGCCTGTTTGGGTTATCAGGAAGGAGCCTGAGATGTGACTTGATTGCAGCGTGCAAGTACCTTCCTGGGGAGAAAACCGCCGGGTATTAAAGGACTCTTTAACTTGGCAGAGAGAAGAATAATGAGAACTGAGGCTGCAAGATAAAGTCAGGCAAATTGAAACTCGAAATCCAGGGCAGGTCTGCATCAAAGAGGAGCCAGAGCAGGATCCCAGGCACGTTTATCAAAGCAATGCCTGGGGCTGGGGGTCCTGCCCTGGAGCAGGCTCCATCCTGCTCCGTGGCTCTGGCCCAGGCAGCAGCAGGATGAGCCTGGGTGGCATTGTGGGTGAGGGGGATGGGGACTAAATTTTGCTTCCCAGGCACATCTGAAAATCTGGCTATCACACAATATCTGTGCCAGAGCCTAGGAGCACATCAGCCCCCTGAGGTGACCTTTCCCAGGACAACTGGAGCCTCCCTCTCTGTACCGGGAGAAATTCCAGCCTGGTGAAAAGTGCTCGTGGTGGAGAAATTTGATCCTGAAAACCAGAAGCCCTCTCCCCACGCTGTTCCTGCATCCCCTCTCCTTCACTGCCAGGAGCCTGTGTGGGGACATCCCTGTCCTGCTCCGCTCTGCCACGGGGACCGACGGCCGCGCGTCGAACGATTCCCGCCGGGAGTTAATCCCGACTGTTCGCATGTCAGGATGCTGCTGGATTAAACCAGGGGATCAGCATCAAACAATTTCCCTCGTGCCCCGAGCGGGAGGCAGGAAATATAATCACTGCAGGTTTATTCTGCTTAGGTTAAAACAGCTCCCTGGCATGTGGTGGGCGATGCCAGATGAATTGATGGCGCTGTGCCATTCATCGGGTGCCCCCAGGAGGGCACGAAAGCTGGGACTGGGGAGAATCCCAGCCCACCACAGCCACCGAGCCACCCCAGCACTGCCCTCCTGGCTGCTCCTGCCAGTCTGGGCTCAGCTGCAGATGGTAGAGGCTGGAACAGCCTCGAGGGTGTAAAAGCAAATCTGTTTTCCCAACAGCTCCCAGGTTGCTGAGCCGGGAGCCAGTGATGCATCTCTGACCCAATGGTGGTGGTGCTGCAGGCTGCCAGCGTTCATCCCAAGCTTCCTGCCCATCTGCAACCCCAAGGTCCCCTGTCAGCACTGGGGCACAGCACTGCCCTCTCAGCCACCTAGAGAAAATAAAACAAACCCCCTAATCCAGGGGTTTTGGTGGAATGAGCTTGTGCAGCTCTGGCTGGGGCAGGGCAGCCCTGTGCCTGGCACAGAGACTCAACGTCTCTTTGGACCAAAGCGCTGCAGGAGCTCTGGACTCACATCCCGGTGTCCTCACTGGCCCAGATCTCTTGGTCCCTGGAGGTTTCTTGGCCACTTTCCTCTGAGGAGCATTCTCAGGGCAGCCAAGTCCCTGGTCAGCCAAGGACAGGACCACCACATGTGCCCACCTCGTTTTTCTAGGAAAGGGCTAAAAATACCATCCTAGGACTGTGCAGAAAGGACTGTGCAGATCCTCAGCTACTGATAGGTGAGTGATTTACAGCCTGTGCATGGTCCAAGTGGCTGTGAAAGGGCAGGGACAATCTCGGGGCCAGGGCACCTCTCTGTGGGGCAGAAGAGTCGGGGGCTGCAGCTCTCCCTTCCTCAGCACTGATGGGGGCAGCCACTCTCCCTCTTGCCATTTTTGGGTTACTCTGGGCTGGGCATTGGCAGGATGAGGCAGGGAGGGGATGCAGCATGGCAGGGCTGAGACCCGGGGTAGCTGGCAGGTGCTGGCACAGCCTGGGGCTCGTGGGGACCCACGGCACAAGCTGCGACATCCGAAAAATTCCCAAACAGAATTTCATGCACCAGATCTCAGGGCTGCAATTCTGCTGAGACCCAGCTTTATAATTGGATCTGTCAGAAACCCGTCACACTTAATGTGCAGCTGCCAGCGCGCGTGCGGCTCCTCGGCGGCTGTGCCGGCTCTGCCGGGCACCGGGAAATCTGGTCCTGGGATTTTCCAGCTTGAGGAAGGATACAGCTTGCACTTAAACCCCCAACCCCGGGAGGAGGGCAGTGTGGGCCCGCCGCAGTTTTGCCTCGAGGTGCCTCAGTTTCCCTCTGTGCCAGGGAAGGTGGTCCAATGGGGATGGTGCTGGTGAGGTGTGGGAGCCCGGCAGCCTGCGGCCACCGAGGAGGAGTGTGCGTGTGTGTTCTTCACCTGGGTAATCTAACCCGTTATCCAGTGTTTGATTAAAGGCCATGAAACATATTATCTTTGATTCTTCCACTTTATTTTTGTTCCCTTCATTTGTCCCTTGGAGAAGAGGGTTGCTCTGGTACTTATTAGTCACAAAGCCCTAACCTCGCGCTGCGTTCTTGCTATCTGAGAAATGAATTATTAATGGTGCATTAAACAGAGACTGGAAAGGGGCCCTGGGACACTGATAATCAGGAGCTAATTGAGGAAGAAATGAGATACTGCTCCCGTTGCAGAACAAGGACTGTGCAGCACTGCGATACCAAAGGTGACCCTGCTGCAACTTCTGGGCCAACTGCGCCCGGTTCTGCTGCTCAGCCCTGCCTGCCCAGCCCTCGCTGGTGAGCCATGTGTGCACCTGGCCAGGATGCTCTCCCTGGCAGGGATGCTCTGACCTGGCTGGGATGTTGTCCCACCTCAGCGGTGGCTGCTCAGGATGCTGGATCCTCTCTGGACCTTGGCTGAACTCCTGCACAAGTGACTGGGGCTGAACAATTTCAATCGATTTTATTTATTCTCTTATTGTTTTTCCACACAGCTTTGAGCTGGGGCCTGTCAGATTTCTCCTCTTCGACCCTGGCTGCATTAAAGACCTTGCTGCCCTGGCTCCAGCACTGCCTGTCTCAGGGATCCTCTGGGACACGGGGTCCTGGAGGCTGGAGAAGGATTCAGGAGTGTAGGACAGCCCCTGTCACTGGCCACAGGCAGCGGGTGCTGCTGCTCTGCACGTGGCCAACATCAGGCTGATAATGTGTCCCATGGCCTCCCCTCTCTAAACAGCAGTGGTGGGTCAGGTCTGGGACCCAACTCTCCCACTCCCCTCCCAGCTGCAGTGGGCTCAGTGCCACTCCCCCCGGGCACCCAGCTGGGGCTCCCCGCTCCGACTCCGCTCCGACGTCACGCCGAAGCAGCCGCAGTTCACCCAGACTCCTTGCATAAATATTTATGCACTGATGCAACGCTTTTCTAAATATAAAGCTTTATCTGGAATTTCATTTAAACATTAAGTGTAGATAATTTATTTATAATTAATGTAGACATCAAGCCCCATCTCTGGAATGCCTGTGAGCTTTCATTTATAACTGGGAGGTAAGTCAGGAGCTAGAGGCTGGGCCTCTTATCAGTTTCATTTTAATTTTCCTCCTACAGCAAACGAAGCTGGTGCAATTCATCTCTCATTAGGAGGGAGCAGAAAACTCCCCTAAAATAACAGTTTTATGGGGAACGTGTAATAAACCCATCTTTGTTCCTCTTCTCGCCTTTGATAATGTTACCAGGGCTCACAGATCCCTTCAAAGTGTTGCTCTCACTTAAAAATAAGTCTATTAAAAATTAAAACCTCTTTTCTATATAATAAAATTTACTCCCTGCAATTATGCAGAGGGAGCAGTTATTTGCCTCCCATAGATTTTAATTAAAAGTTACAATAGGAAGGAAATAACGACGGCCATAAAATAACAGCAGCCTCTCCCCTAACGATGAGTTACTGGTGCCTCTGTCACTCAGGTGCCTCTGGAAGGGATGCCCAACACCAGCCAGTGGTGCCAGGGCTGGCAGGTTCCAGGAGCCGGTGCTGGGGGTCTCTCTGCACCCATTGGGGGAGTTCCTATGCCGGTAGGTGCCCCAGTGGGTGCTCAGCCCAGCTCTGACCTCTTCGTGCTCTCATTCCTGTGCCCTGATTAGAGAAGAGGGCCCATCATGCCAGTGGCACCCATGGGTGCAGGGTGCTGGTGTCGGGAGGGGTGTGGCCGTGCAGATCCTGGGGTGCAAACCACAGTTTGGTTCTGTTGGGGCTGCTCCCCCTTTTAATCCCCTGGGGCACGTGTGGGTCGCTGCTGCTGCAGAGGCTGGATTCCTCCAGTGCTCCCGAGCCCTTCCCAGGGAAGCGCGTTCCGGGCAGGACAGGGGCTGGCCCGGATATTTTACAGAGCTCAGAGAGGGATGATCAAAGGCAGTTCCACGTTCACACTAAAAATAGCAGGTGCCCAGGAGGGCGCGGGGGTTGCCGGCGGGAGAGCCGTGCCTCCGTCACCCGCAAACACCCGCCCGCGTGGACAGGACCGCGTCATTCCGTGTCGAAAGCAGCTCCTGCAGAGCCCAAACCTCTGCCCCTGAGGACACCCTGGGCTCCTCTGAGTCCAGACATGTGTGTTTGCAGGGCCTTTGCCCCTCGCCTGTGCTGGGCCAATCTCCACAGTGGCCAGAGCAGGGTCACCTGCTAACTGAGCTGATGAGGCACAGGTAAGAACCAAGGCACAGGTGAGAGCCAAGGCTCTGCTGTTACAGGATCTGGTGCAGCTGCATTTGCCCCGTGTCAGCTTTTTGCTCTCCTGGAGTCTGGAGGAGCTGCTGTGCTACATCCCAGCCTACCACAGCCTGCATCAGCAGCGTGTCATGAGAATCAAGGTGAACAGCCTGTAGCCAACCAAGGGGTCTTGCACCCAGGCTGTGGGCTGGGGACCAGTCCTGCTGCTGGTCTCCCCATTGCTTGGCCTGTCTCCTGGCTGTGAAGGCACTAAACCCCCCCACCCCCCTTGATCTGGCTCTGAAATGTTTATGAAATCTTTATGGGCTTCTGAAAAGATTTTAATTCCCTGACAGTACCGCTTTCACTGGGAAAAAAAAAAATAAACTATGACTCAATGAGCAATTACAGCTCAACAGCTGCTGAACGGCCATGGCAGCTGTTGGAGCAGCTTGGCACAGCTCGGCACGGTGGCCAAGGAGCCTGGGAGCCTTCCTGGAAAGTGATGCCAGGCCTGAAACACCCCACAGTGGCCTTCCCTGGCCGTGGGGCTGTGGCCCTGCAGCTGGAAACCACCTTCTCTCTGTTTAGAACTTTGGCTTCAGAGGCATCTGCAGAAAAGTTTGAGGGCGACACATCTCTATGGTCTTGGGCCAAACAATATCTTGGGGAGAAGTGATGTGAAGGGCTGCCCTTGGGATGGAGAAGCCAGAGTTCCCTTGAAGGGGAAGCAGTACATCCATGCTCCCCATGCTGGAATGTTGGGAGATGTGGGCCAGGCAAGAGGCCTCATGCCTGCATTTCCTGATCCCTGTGCCTGGAAAGGGGGTACACTCCCTTCCACGTCCTGCAATGGAGACAGAATGAAGCTGGAAGGGTTAAAGTAAATGAAAAAGTGTGGAGGAGCTGCAGCCCTGCCTCTGCTCCTTGGAGAAGAAGGCTACACCGTCATCATCAGGCTCCTGACAGCCAAGGTACTGCAAGGTTTGAGATCCATTAGAGTGCCTGTAATTATTTATAGAGGAAAAAAAACCCCTACATTGTAAAAATCAGATGGCACAGTGAACAAATACACCAAGCTTTGGAGAAAGGGTTCGGGAAACCCAAAGTGATTTATGATGAGCCAGGCCGAGGCTCAGTGATGCCACACTGCTGTTTCTGGGAACCCAACCCTGGCTCCAGCAGCAGCAGAAAAAGGTGCTCCTGATGTGGACAGGTGAGATCTGCTGCTGCTAGGCCACCTGCTTGTGTTCCAGGACCTACAGACCCAGAAGTAGCTCAAACTGGGTCTCCATGCTCCTGGTTCCCACCTCCCTGGCAGCCTCCTGAAGTCCCTGGAGCCTCCTGAAGCCGTGGTCCTCCATGGGCCTGGGGGGGGCTCGTGCTCTGCCCCCACTTCTACAGCCTCCACCCTCTGCCAGGGACAGTGCAGGGCTGATCACATCTCTTCCTCTTGGCACCAATTCCACATCTTAGTGGAGGCAAAGCAGCGAGCAGGCAAGTGCTCTGGGAGACGGGAGCCCCTGGGCACCTGCTCTGGAGGAGAGGGCTCTTGGCCAGAGCAGTTCCCTCCCAGCTGGACTCCAAAGCTCAATTAGCAGTTTTGGGAAGTGCTTTGAGATCCTCTGCGAAGTGTCCTGGCGGAGGGCAAAATGTGATTATATAACGTGTCTAGACAGCGTATTCCTTGGGGCGGGCAGCGGGACGCTTTTATATCTCTTCTCCCGTGTCAGCATTGTGTGGCCCCGCTGAAAGGTTCTGCGAGATGCTAAAATATTAATACTGATGACAGCGACAGGCCAGCGCAGGCTTTTGCACTTAAAATTGTTGATCTTAGCACAAGGCAGGCGCATGGCAGCAGAGGAACCTTTGCCTGCCGGCGCCCTGTGCTCCAGCCGCGACGACTGAGGAGCAAAGAGCGGCTCCCCGCAGGCTCCCTCCCTCCGTCCCGCCCCCGGCTCCCGTTCACCCTCCTGGAGCATCTGGGCTGCCTGGGCATGGCCAAGGAGTTATCCCACCCTGCTGGCCGCTGGGTCTGGGTCAGACCAGGGGCTCGGCCATCGGCGAAGCCCTGCAGCCCCCGTTGTGCCAGCTCCCCGGTCCGCGCCGGGAGCTCCTGGAGAGCCGGGCTGTCTGCAGACGCTCGGGGTGAGGGAATGGAGACCCTCGTTCTGGCAGGTCTGAGACCTGCCCGGCCATGCTCCACGGTGCTGGTGACACTGGGAATCTCAGTACCCTGAAATCCAGGTGCCCTTCCTACAGCCCCGCTTGTGTCACCCTCCTCTGCGTGCCCAGCCACACACCTTCACTGACCCCGCCAGTCCCCATGAAAGAGCCTGGGGAGCCCCTGTGTCCCACCGTCCCAGCCCGGGGCACCCGGGACCGCGGGGTGCGCGGCGGGAGGACCCCCCCCGGGCGCCGCTGCGGGATGCAGTTGCGGGATGCAGCACCGGGATGCGCCGCCGCGGTTCCCCCCTCCCACCCCGCGCGGCGCCGAGGGGGGGTTGGACCGCGGCGGCGCGCGCGCTGCCTTCATCCCCCCCTTCCTCCTCCTCCTCCTCTTCCTCCTTCTCCTTCTCCTCCTCCTCCGAGGGCGCGCTCGCACGGCCGGGAGCGAGAAG
>JAWWES010000080.1:2189869-2236367 GCA_035583135.1 Lophotriccus pileatus | reverse complement strand
CGGTTCCCCCCGCCCACCCCGCGCGGCGCCGCGGGGGGGTTGGACCGCGGCGGCGCGCGCGCTGCCTTCATCCCCCCCCCCTCCCGCCCGTCCTCCTCCTCCTCCTCTTCCTCCTTCTCCTCCTCCTCCTCCGGGAGCGCGCTCGCCCGGCCGGCAGCGAGAAGCCGGCGGGAGGATGCTGCAGACGGCGGCGGAGCCGGGCGGCTGGGCAGGTAGGGCGTGCGGGGGCGGCCGGGCTCCCGGTACCGGCGGGCCCGGGGCCGGGCTGCGGGCACGGAGTTGCAGCCGTAGGAAAGTTGTGGGAGCCGGGAGGATGCGCTGGAAGGGCCCCGGGAGCCGGGAGCGGGGCCGGGTGTTCTCCGGGGGCACCCGCCGCTCCCCGCGCTCCATCCCGGCGGCGCCGGGCAGCGGGAGCGGCTGCAGCGGGGCGGGGGCGGTGGAACCCCGGCCCCGCTGACCCCCCCAGAGGGGTCAGGGCAGGAGGGAAACTTCTTCAGCGGAACTTTACCGAGGCCCCGGCGCAGCCCCTCTCCACCGCGGGGTTGCGGTTCCCACGCCGAGCGGGACCCGCGTGGGTGCCGGTTGACCCCGGCTCGTCCCCGGGGCACCTGTGGGGTACCCGGCGTGGGACTCCCGCTGCTGTGTGCTGGGCTGAGGTCTGCGGCAGCACCTGGGCACTGGTGGTATTGGCCCAGACGTTGGGGTGTGCGGCAAGGCCAGGGCAGTGGTGGTGGGGTGGTCCCTGGGCCCTGCTGTGCTGGTCGGGGTGCGCAGCACACCCTGTGTGTCCCCTCGGTTGTCCGCAGGGTGCCCGGAGCTGTGTGTGCCCGTGCTGGGCTCGGGACACAGAGAGGTCTGTGCTGGGGATGGAGCAGAAGCTCTGGCTGCCTCCACGAGGACACTGCTCTTATGGGAAAGGCCCTTTACTGAGATGTACAAAAGCACTTTCTTTTGGCAATGGGGGCAGTGGGTGATGTGTCTCGGGGTGGGGGCAGTGGGGGTCCCCTGGTCCAGGCATGTAGAGGCAGCAGCAGGATCCTCACCCAGCGGATTGCCCGCTCTCCCCAGCCCTTATCAATGGGCTTTGCTGTTAACTCGGAGCAGCAGTGAGTTATGGTGGAAGCTTTTGAGGAGTTTGCATGGGGGTGGGCAGGGCTGGGGCTCTGCTCTGCCCCAGAGCGAACCCCACGGATCCCGGCACAGGGACGTGCCTGTGCCTGCCCTCGGCAGCGCCGCGGCAGGGCGGTGAGCGCCGATCCCGCTGGATGGGCGTGTGGGAAAACAACCTCTTGGCACAAGTGGCTGCAATTTGTTTTCAGAGCAAAGCTTGAAAGTGTTGCTTAAATTGAGGAGATGGTTCTGTGTGAAGGTGGGGGTCTAGGGTCTGGTGTTGAACTCCTGGAGGTTCTAAGTGGCTTCCAGTTGATTCACCAATGTGGAGGGATGGCACCTTGCTGCTGGAGCTGCCCCTTCGAGGGCTGGATGTGTCCGTGGGTCACACACAGGCTGGCAGCACCTCTGTGGCAGCTCCTCTGCCCTGTGGGGAGCAGTTTTGGGTGAAAATACGAGGCAGGAGCTGGCCCTGCACTGCTCAGCGCTGCTCACGCATCGGCTTCACCTCCTGCTTGTCTGGGGTGTCTGAGTGGGGAGCAGAGGGGTTTGTGTGAGCTGCTGTGTCTGCATGTGGGGCACGGCGCCTGAAAATAGCATCAATGGGCAGTGCCGCCGTGCGCGACAGCCCGCGGATAAATGAGGCTCTGTCCCGGCTGCCAGCCTGGCTGGGAGTTTCTGCAGCCAGCGCCAGCCAAATCCACCACCACCGACTTTTTTCCCCTTTAAGTGCCTGCAGGTGTTTTCCGACGGAGCATCCAGCCCCAGCGGCCTCGCTGAGTGATGTTTGTCGCTCAGCTGGAACGGCTCCGTGGGGCGGAGGAACTGCACTGGTCCCTCGGTAGCTGCTGGTGCGATTCTGCCAACCAGGAGCTCTCCTGCCGTACGCAGAGTTCAGAGCCGGGTGACGGTTCTGTGTGCTGTGAGTTTCGTGCTTGTTCTGTAATCTGCCACGTGTGTTGGACCAAAAAGGCTGGTGTGACCCTGGATGTGCCTCCGTCTGTGAAAGCACAGAGCCAGGCTCTGCGTTAGCAGGGCTGTGACGTCACGCAGGGCTGTGACTTCCCACTGTGTGTCCTGTTCATGAGCATCCCCGAGCTCACATCGCGCTTGGCTGGGCCTTGGAAGCGGCTGCTCTCTCTGCCCCGGTGCTGTTTGGCTCTGATGGAGCAGCAGCCTCTGTATGGATAAAGCAGGAGCTTGGTTTAATAGTCCTGAGAATAAGAAATAGTTGTTGGGGCTGGTGGCTCCCTGGCCTCAAGGCCTCACCTCTGTTGCTGGACTGTGCAGGGCCACACGTCCTGGCTGTGGTAGGGGAGGGTTGGGGGCCCGGCTGCTTGGGCGAGGAGGTGCCATCCTGCTGGAGCATGTGTGCTACTGGTGGGCTCAGAGCAGCTCCCATCCCATCCCATCCTCCCCATCCCTCCCCTCCCCTCAGTCCTGTTTATGGAGAGCTGCTGCTCTCTCTGGCTGGCATTCCTGGCTGTCCTGGGACAAGGGTCTTGTCAATGTGCCAAGGGGAACATGGAGAGGGATGAGGCAGAGCTGCCCCACTCCGTCCCACCTGCACCTTCCTGCAGTTCATCTCCGTGGGCTGGCAGGGATGAGTGGAGCCTGCAGCAGGGCACCACCAAGAGATTGCCTGGCTGTGGCCATCCACAGTGATTCCACCCAAAAATGCCCCTTGAGCATTGCCCCAGCATCCTCAGACACTGGCTGCTGGATGGTAAAGAAACCCTGGTCCTGGGGCTGTTATTTGCTGTATTTCTGGAGATGTTCATCTTGTTTGGCTTCTATCTAGTGTTTCTGGGGAGATCGATGCATTTCTACGAGTGCGTAACACAAGTCTGCTATTGACTGAACAAGGACCTTTGCACGGGTGCTCCCAATCCAGCACTGGACCTGTCAGTCACGTTGCTTTGCACTGGTGAATTTCCAGGGCTGGAAGAAAACCTCTCCTGGAAGCACAGGGTACTTCCCGAAGCGTGCTGGACTTACACGTGGTAGGAACAGAGATTCACTCCCCGAGCCCTGCAGCCCATCCAGCTGTTTCTGTTCCTCAGCTCGATCAGGGCTGGAGTTTGAATTTTCCAAAGCCAGAGCCTTCGGTTCTGCAGCCCTTTAATCATTTCTAGGGAAAATAAAAATGCAAAAATGTGCACCCAGAGCAGAATAATGAAGCCCATGAGGGTCTATTTGTCAATTTAGCAACAATATTGTGATGTACAAAGGCTGTTTCTTAGTCTGATGTTCTGAGATTGCCTCCAAAATAGCGCCATAATTTCTGTGTCAGGAAGACCCTGTCAGGAATTATGTCTGTGCTCTCAAGGAAACCCAGGCTGTGTCTGCACTGTAACAACTGCTCCGTTTCTGTTAGAGCCACAACAGTCTGTGTGCCAGTCGTCAAAGGGAACCTGCGGATTTAGGGAGCCATGAGTTGCCCTGTGGGCATGGGATGCCCCAGGTCCCATGGGAGCTCACCTGGATGCAGGGGTTGGTTTTTCAGAGGTGGTTATGGTGTTTGTCCGTGGGCACTCTGCCAGTGTGCCCAGCCTGGCCAAGCACCCCTGACTTCACAGGGTCTGAAGGCATGGATGGTCCCCCACTGTCAGAGAGCCCTTAACGGTTATTTTTTAATAAAACCCACCATTTCCCCCGTGCAGTGTAAATAACCTTTTCCCCAGAATGAATTCCCGGCAGAGTGCCAAGGCCTGGGGCTGTGGGGCCGTGGGGGTGTGAGCCCAGGCTGACTCCCAGCTCTGGTGAGGGCTCTCAGCCCTTGACGCCAAACAGATCCGTGCCACTTTGAAATGGGAACGTTCCTGAGTCGTGATTTTCCCTGGCCTAATTATGGAAATTTTTTAATTAGTTGATAAGAAAGATCACTGGGAAATTGCAAAGGAAACATTTTGAGGTGAAGCCCTGATCTGTGCCTGTGTCTGCCTGGAGTCAGGAGACTGGGCCGAGTTCAGGGTGCTGTGGGGGCTGGGCAATCCTGCTGCTTCCCAGAGGTGCTGGGTTCCTTTGGCCAACGGGTTTGATCCCGGCAGCTTTGTGCCAGCTCTAGCCACTCCTCTGCCTCATGTCTACCAGGCAGGGGACGAATTGGGGCCTTTCTGGGGGTATCCAAGCTTATGCCACCAGCTGTGCCCAGTGTATTGTCTCCAGTTTGGGTATTTCTGCCTCTGACATCTGGCCACTGGCTCTTGCTCTGCATCAGGGGGATGAAGAAGCTGGTGAACGTGGGGTGGGTTTTTCCCCTGTGTAAGGTCAGAGATGGCTTCTCATCTTCCTGTCACCCCCCAGTTCTGCTCACGTGGAACTGGCAGAATTCTGCAGCCGCTGCCCTGGAGGCAGCAGGTCACATCTTTGTAAAACCATGTGGCAAAGGGCCAGGAGCTTTTTGGGAGCATTTTTCCCTTCATCTGTTGGAGCAGAAGAGACGTGGGACCCGTGACCTGGCCCTTGCAGCTGCCCCTGATGCTCCCTTGGACCCCACTGAGACAAGGACCAGTGTGGCAGAGATGCCAGTGGCCACCAGTGGCGGTGACTGGAAACCACCAGCAGAGCGGAACCCCGTCCTGGTTTCTGTGGATGTGGGTAATTCCTGGCACATTTTTGGGGGGTTCAGTTTTTTTTTTTCCCCTGACCTTTCCCTGCTGCTGGGCGTGATTTCCTCCCCTCGCCCTCCCCAGCCACGTGCCCCCCGTGGGACGTGGTGTCGCCGCTGTTTGTCTTGGTCGGGAGCGCCGCTGCTTTGCATTCGTTTGAAGGGCTGAAGGCACAGAGCCCGTCTGTGTGCGAGGCTGGAGACTCTTCAGAGGAGCTTGAAATGCTTGTAGGGAAAAAAAATAAAACCCAAACATAAAAAGCCCAAACAAGGGAAGCTTGTTACCCAGCTGGCGGGAGATTGGGAGCAGCACAGGGAGGCTGCTGGCTGGGCTGGGGGGTGAGAGCTGAGGTCCCCCCACCCCAGAGCCCTCCCGCCCTGCGCTGGGTGCGCTTCATCGCACGCAAGGCCAGAGCCTATAAATATCCCAACTCCAAATTTTCAAGAAGTATTAGGAACTCTCCAGGCTTATTTTTGAGGGCTGTTACGAAAGGGCTTTAGCGGATTAAAGCTCTCCCAGATTAATCTGTGCTGAGGGAGGCGGAGGGTGCGGGAAGGGCAGCGCTGGCACCCTGGGTTTGTGGTGCAGGGGGTTCATTGGGGCTGCACTCCCCATCCCACCAGGGTGTGGGGCAGCAGCAGTGGTCATCTGTGGGGCCACAACTGGAGGGGGGGGGCAGAGAGGGACGCTTTCACAGGGCAGTGTTCCCAATCCCCCAGCCAGTATCCATAGGGCTTCAGGTTTGCACAGTTCAATGTCAAATTTCTGTCCTCCCTGGTTTCCAGGGGAGGTAATTAGCCAACAGGTGTAATAGCAATTTGATAAGTGTGTCAAATTAGCGAGCCAGTAGTGGTGCAGAGCACACTGTGCCTTTGGAGGAACCGTCCAAGGACTGGGGATATGTGAAAGAGGAGCACAGCCTTGTCCAGGATGGGATCTGCCTGTCCATCCCGAGGCTGTGCAGGAGCTCACCCTGGAGCTCACCAGGAGCTGCTGCAGAGCTCGGGAAGGAACCTGGGACTGGTGTTCACGTCTGTGCTGTGTTCCACTGGAAGGCACAAGGCGTGGTCGGAAGCTCAGGGCAGGATGAGTGCCGACTGATGCCGACTTAGGCAGTGGATGAATCAAAGGGATTTACAGACACCCAGCAGCCTCCTGCACCTTCGGCTGTTGGCCCGCTGCCGACACTGCTGCAGTGCCAGCGCTGCTCCCACAGGCACAGGGAAGTGCCAGGGTGGGCTCTGGTAGCAGAAAATTAGCTCCAGCACTTGCTAGGGCTTGGCTTCTGCTTGGCACTGGGAAAGCTTTTTAATTTGTCCTTGGGAACGTTTCTCTTCCTAAGGACTTGAGCAAACCCTCTCTGGTGAGGGCACGGTCGTGGATGACAGTGAGACACTGGTGGGTGGCAGGATCCCCTCCAAGAGCCCCTGGGGCAGATTCCCACTGCTCACTCACCCCTGGCTGGCCAGGGAGCTTTTCCTTCTCCTGCCAGTGGTGGGGACAGTGACCCATCTGTGGCCCCAGCCAAGGGACCTCTGGCTGTGGAGTGGCAGATAATACAGGCAGGGCGGGATGCAGGATCCTTGGAGGGTCAGGGCTGGTGTGATGTTGTGGCCCCGAGCAGGGTTCCTGCTCGGTGTGTCACCCCATGGGGGTGGTGATGGGAAGAGGCGCTGGTTGGTGGTGGAATGCCAGCTGCATCACGGATAAACAGCCTCCCCTTTGAATCCTAATTAGCACCCAGCACATGAAGCCTGTTTGGCTGTGGATGGAGTGGAGAGGGGCTGGTCTCGGGGGCCTCACACAGATGGGGGTGACAGGGCTGCAGGACAAGTGGTCACTGGTCCTGGGGGGGCCAGAGACGGTCATGAGTGGGGCTGACATGGAGACTCTGCCCCCAGCACAGGGACCCTCATGAGGGCAGGACAGGCAGGGTCACAAAGACATCTCTGTGGAGGATTTGGCCTCTCCCCGCCTGCCCCGGCCCCAGCAGCATTTTGATGGGTGTAAATCAGTAACAGAGAGCAGGAAACCCTGCAGAACCCAGACTCAGTGGTGGTGGGGGTCTCACTGGCTCCACCCAGAGCCCTCCACCCATTGCCAAGGCAAGTGCCAAAAATCCTGCCTTTCTTCACCTGCTTGACAAGTCACTGGAAATGGGTAGATTCTTCAAAACATAAAACAAATAAAATTAGGTCTTCTGATAAGGGATTAAATCGGGGCCCTCAGCTGTATTTATAGAAGGTTCAAAAGTAAATCTGTTCTCAGACTGAATAAATATTTTGCTCAGGCAGGCACGATCTTCAGTTCATCTGTCTTGGAAAGACTTGAGTGAGAGGGAAATTGATTTTCTCCAGCCTGAACAAGGCAAGCGCCTCTCAGACCCAGATAGAGAGTGAAGTCCCATTATCGGCTGAAACGGGGAAGCAGCTGGGAAATCATTAAAGAGAAAGCAAGAACGAAGCTGTTTTAGCGAGGTGGTGATTCCCTGTCCCCCCGTGGTGGCTGGGGCTGCCACCCCTGGAGCTGCTTTGGGGCTGTGTTGCTCTGGCCCCACGGGAGTGTTGGGTGACACTGAGTGACTGTCTGACAGCGCTGGCGGTGGCTCCCCATGGCAGACAGGAGTGGCTGGCACTGGTTGCACTGGTCACACTGGTTGTGCTGGTTGCACAGATGCAGGGACAAGAGAGGTGACATGGGGGACCTGGGGGTGGCTCAGCTGGGATGGAGGGGGATCTGTGAAGGTGCAGTGGCAGTGCCAAGCACGTGGACCTCAAGTCTCTGCTCCTACACTGATCACCTGGAGGTGCAGACACGCCGCTGGCCAGGTCGGCACTGCCAGACACAGAGCCACCCAGGGCTGGACCCGCTCTCTCACACTGGGTTTCTGCACTCAGTTGCTGTGCCGTGGCTGCCCTGTCTGTAAGGATGAGAAGAAACTGATGACATGTCCCTGTCGCTGTCCCCAGCCGGGGGGACGCAGCCATTCGTGTGGTCTTTGGGCCACTGCAGGTGGCCCGGCCAGAGGTTCCCCCAGCAGCATTCTCCACAGCACTGGCTGTTTCGCAGCACAGTTCCAGCTCAAAGAGCTGGTTAATTCGAGCCGGCACCTGGTGTTTGCAGACACCGGTTACCTCCAAGGCGAGAGCTCAGGGCTTTGCTCCCGACCAAGGCGGCCGCCGGGTCAGCGCCAGCGCAGCGTGAGCTGCGCAGCCAGGGCTGCCCACGGCTGCAGAGCTCCCCTTGCCTTTCCCCAGGTCAGAAAGGACAACAATGCAGGGAGAATGAAGAACAAGCCAAAGCCCTTGGCAGCGTTTTCCAGCTTCTTCTCCCTGTGTTTCCATGGCAGAGCCACCTCAAATAGCTGCTCGTCTGCAGAAGGTCCCCAGCCCCAGGTGGGTGCCCGGTGCTGGGACGCCGTGGGGGGAGCGGTGGCGGTGCCAGGCGAGGGTTTGCTGTGCGAGCTCTGTCCGCCCCGTGCTAAAAAAAGCCACAAAATGAGCAAAATTATGCGCTGAGTCACTAATCGTTCACCCGCTGCTTTAGTCACCAGCGTTCCCACACCGGGGGACGTTTGCTGAGGGGGCACAAACCGAACTGTCGTCGTGTTAAGTGGATGTGGCCGAAAGCAGGAAAGAGCTGCTGCTGCTGCTGCACGCGCAGCTTTCTGACACCAGACAGGCCACTGGGCTCCACGGCCACCGGAGCTGCTCAATTACTGACAACTCCGTGATGAATCCGTTGATTAATTGTGGCCCTGTGCTGCGGCGCCGCGGAGGTGGTGGCAGTGGAGCAGCTGCTGCCCGTGTCCCATGACAGTCACTGCCCTGGTCCCTTGTCCTCCCGTGGGCATCGCAGCTCCTGCCGAGGGACACGAGCCGCTGTTCCACAGGTGCTGGTGTGGGGGAGCACCCTCTGCTCGTGGGGTGGTGGGGCTGAACTGCGGTGTCAGCATCCTGTCTGCTGGTGCCCCCCAGCTCCCCCCACCTGACAGGGGGCTGTTTTAACCGAGTAAACCCGCCGTGCCGGAGCCAAGCGCCTGTGAAAGGGCCTGTCTCAGTGCAGGGAAGAGCCATAAAGGGCCTATTTATGGAGCTGGCTCCTCGCAATGTTTTCAGACACAGCCCTCGCATGTTTTCATAACAGCAACGCCTCCACCTCTCGCCAGCTGCCAGCAGAGCTAGAGGCTCTTGCCGCTGTCCCCCGCACGCCCCGGGGAGCCGGGAGCCCCGGCGATGGGCTGGCGCCTGCGGGGCTCACCGGGTGGATCCCGGCCCCAACACACACCCCGAGGCAGGCCCGTGGGGCCTTGCCTTGGCTGCCTCCCCCATCCTGGCCAGGAGCTGGCACTGTGCCCACACAGGGACACGCTCGGACCCTTGTCATGGGTGGGCTGCCTTGTCTGGCAGAAGATGGACCTGCCAGCAGCCACCTTGCCACCATGACAGCGCCGCAGCGATGGCAGCGTCACGCACGTGTGGGAGGCAGGTGAGCGCAGAGGAGGCAGCAGGGAGATCTCTCCTGCTCAGCGTCGAGGCACGGGTGGGAGCGAGTCTCCCTCCTTGGCACGGAGACAAGTAACTTTTCATGAGTCCGTTTAGGAATTCCTTTTAAACAGGAACGCTGACCCACCCGAGCTCATTAAATAACATTAATGGTGCTGCCCAAATAAATACTCCAGCTGCCACCTGCGCCGCCAGCCAGTACTCGCTGCCCTCTGCCCTTCTGGGAGCAGAGGTTTTTCGGTTTAATTGGGTACACGTGCTTCCCTCCTGACACTGATGACCTCCAGTAGGGCAGAGGATTCTCGACTCTGCGGTGACTGGGTTCCTGCAGCTCCATTCCAGCACTGCAGGAGCAGAGCAGTGAGTCCAGGGGTTGGCAGGACCTGGGAGATGGGAGAGGAGCAGAGACACCAAACTGTGGTGAGAGGAGGGGATGAATCCTGGCCATGCTCGTCATTGAACTGATTAAACCCAAGCTCTGAAACTCTTCTCCTTCTGTCCTCCAGCCAGTGAGCAATGTACAACTGCATTACTCCATATCCAGGAGACACTGAGGGATGTGGGTAATTCATTATTGTCTGTCCTATTTTGTTTCCTTGCCTCTCAGTGGTGGTGTCCTGGTGTTCATAGACAACTCAGGGTTTCAAGGTGTGAGCTGAGGCTGAAGCCAGTGCTCCTGCAGCATAGCTCTGACAGGACCCTCACACCCCTATTGCTTTGGGGACCCCAAGTGGCTTGGGGATTCACCACCGCCAACAAGCTCGAGGCTTTAGGGGCTTGTTTTGAGAGCTGCTGCTGTCAGCAGGGATCCCAGGTGCTGGGAGTGCAGCATCGTGAGGGGGAGCTCTGACCCCAGTCGAGGAGGATGCAGAAGGGAGGGATGGTTTTGGACGCCAGTTTCTGGCTCCTCTTCTCCCCGTGGCTCTGGTGCCATCTTGCTGTCCCCTCCTCAGACACGTCTTTTCCACTAGCACTGTCATCTCAACCGTGTCCCCCTCCGTGTCCCCCGGAGGGATCCCCCCCAAGGGGGGACACAAGGCTGGTGGGACCCCCAGGCTGCATCTCCCAGGGCAGCAGCATCGGGCCCCGCTGTGTACTCGCCTCAGATCCTGATGACTAATTGCTCTGCAAAGAGCATTTCTCACAAGTTTATTTCGTAAGAAATGGCAACAAGGCTTTGATTTCGCTCTCCTCTTCCTTTCTTCCTGTCTTTTCTTTTCTCCTTTCCTACCCCAAATGCAGAAGCCTCTTTGATCGTGTGGGTTCAGGCTCCGTAACAAGCATCTCTGTTTGTGTCGGGGGGCTGTCAGCGCGGTAACATGACAGCGCGTCTCCTCTTCGCCTCACACACAATGAATTATTCCTTCCACTCTTTCTTTGTACCATCTCTGGGATAAATTACTGCTCCCAAATGGGCTTGTCACCCAGCAAAGCCTCCTTAACCTCTGGGATGATCCCTGTCCAGCACGGAGCGCCGGCCGCTGCGGCTCACCCAAGGCTGCAGCAAAGTGTTGGAGCAGGGAATTGTCAGCCTGGCTTGAAAGCAAATTGCTTTGCCAATTTATTTTCTTCCTTGTGTATGAACATATTTTTCTTAAAGGGATGTTGTCACATTAAATATGGAGCTGCCAACTGCAGGCATTAAAAAATCATGGGTCGTCCCATTTTCCTTCCTCCCACTCTAAATTCTGAGAAAACAATAAATTCGGGGTTCTTTTTACTTGTCGTCTGCCTTTCAGCTCCAAAGGCTTTTTCCAACTCTTCCCAGCAGCCAAGAGGTTTGGGAGCTTTAGCACCGTGACAAGCACCGTGGATCTGGGGCAGACTGGGGAGAGAGACCCCTTGGCCACATCATTGGGGTGTCCAACTGTCCCTGGTCCTGTGTTCCCAGAGCTCTGGGCTGAGAGCAGCCCTGGAGCAGCCCTGGGACCCTCCCACCACAGCTCATGGGACTGAGCCATGTGCTGGTAAGGAAATCTTCCCCAAATCTGTCCTTGAAGGGTGATCACTGTCATCAAGCTGCCTGAACTCTGTGTCTCTCTGTCATATCTGCTGTGATGCATGCAGAAAATACCTTCCAGTCCTTAACTTTCCAAGCTCTTTTTTTAGGGAAGGTTAATGAAAGTTTTGTTATACTTTGATATAGTGTGTTTCCACGCACTGAGCATGTTGCTGAGCTGGGGAAGGAAATTGGGCATTTGTCAGGCTGAACAACCTCGTGACAGTTTCTGGAACACGTTTCTGAGGGATCTGGGATGGGATCGTGTCTGATCTGGTGTCAGGTATCAGAAATCCCTCATATCCCAGAGATCTGACTGAAAACAAGTTCCATCTGGGGTCGGACCATGCTTACCCTTCTCTCTGCTGCAGTGACTCTCCCTCACACAGCTGCAGGTGGGGATAAGTCTCTTGCCACTCTTAAATTTTAAAGGAAAATCTCTTCCAAAGCTGCGCTGTGCTGGCAGCCTCGTGGCTCAGCAGAGCTCAGCTGCTCCCTGGCCCCACTGCACAGGCTCCAGAGCCTCCCCCAGCAGATCGGGTGTTTGATAACGTTTATTTTAATAAAGCTCTGGGCCTGTTTTGATGGACAGATCCAAAGCACTACATGGATTTAAACGGATCCCGTTGCAAATATCTCTTATCTGATACCCCTGCCATGACCGGACTGCAAATGTCACTCGCTTAGCACTATCAAATATTTAATTTACGTTGCAATACAAGAGTCTATGAGAGCTCCAGCTTAAATTGGAGGTCTCCTGTGAGCCAGCAGCTCTCCACAAGCTCACTTAAAGGCCAGTTTCTGCCCCGAAAAACTCCTGATCCAGATGCAGAAGTGAGCGGAGCTGGGAGGGAAGACTCTGCCCACCTCTGCAGTGGGTCTTGCTGGGACCCCACTCGTCACTGTAAGTGCTCGTGGTGGGTGTCCCCACCTTTGCCCTCCAGGGGACACGTGGGTGGGGGAACGTGACCATCGCTGCCGCCACTGCGGTGCTCGTGGCGATGCTTGTGGCTTCATGCCTTCAGTGGCACCACTGCTGGCCAAGCTGTTGGTGTCGGTGGCAGCGGTGGCAGCTCCCCAGGAGCTGGCCTGGATCTCATTCTGGATCCTGCACTTGTGGGGGAATCATCTTTGCTGGGAACTTCCCCATGGCAGCTTTGTGAGGGGGGCACGAGGCGCTGCCGGGGCTTGGAGCCTCCCCGTGCATCACCCAGTTCTCTGTATTTTATTTCCCAAGAGAACACAGTGTCTCCGTGACAAGTGGCTCTGCCCTAATCTTTGTGCTGACCACAAGAATCCTGAAGGATGCTGCGATCTTGCCAGCCCCGTGCCAGGTTCTTCTCCTCTGGCAGCACGTGGAGTGGCTGGGGGAGCAGCATCCCATCAGGGTGATGAATGATGGAGCCTCTGTCCCTCCTCTCACACTGCTCCTGCACCGTGCTCACACCTACGGCCGAACCCTGGGACGGAATGCCACACTCCCTGCCTCTGTTTGCTTTGCTGCTTCCTCTGCTGGTGGGAGAGCGGGTGGCACTGCCCAGGTTTTGCTCCCCAGAGAGGATGGGCACGTTCCCTGCCCCGCTGCAGAGGAGCAGCCTTGTTCCCCCCACGGTGTCTCCTTCAGCTGGGTTTCAGCTGTCCTCACTGCCCGGGCACAGGGCTGGGATCTGCTGATTCAGGGGACACGCAGCCCTGCGGCGTTAATGATCTTGATGTGCAAACGAGAGGACAGACGCAGTGGCACCGTGCTCCTGTGCTCCTTGCGATGCTCCCTGCCCTCCTGGGAGGCTGCACAATGTCCTGCTGCCCTTCAGCGTGTGGGAGCAGCACTCAGGGAAGCCCCAGGGAGCATCTGAAGGTAAGAGCCAACCGGGGCGTTTGGGGTGCGGGTTGTCTGAGCCCCCTGCGTGCCCTGGTCCCTGTGCCAGGAGCCAGCCTGCAGCCCGGAGCCTTTGGAGAGAGATGGGTTCCACTAATCCTTGCTCTGACATCGGATGGTTTATGGACTGATCCTACAGTGTGCCTTGCTCTAGCATTAGGGGAGCACGTGTCAGGGCTAGGGGGTGGCTGGTTTGATGCCGTGCTATGAAATGCTGAAAGAGCTGCAAGCATGGCCAGGGCCCTCTGAAACCTGCAGTCTGCCTGGAGCTGCTCAGCTCTCAGGCCAGGACATCAGAGCAACTCCTGATGCTATAGCAGATCCCCTGGGCCTCCTCCATTCCCCGGGGCAGAGCACCCTGCACTTGCTGCAGAGAGGCCGGTGGCCTTCCCATCCCTCCACCAGCGGCCGGTGCCTCCTGATCAAGTCACACAAGGAATTCTCTGGGCCTGACCTTCGAGGCAGCCTGGGAAGCTGCCCCATTCCGCTGTCTGCCCCCATCACCGAGAGCTGCTGTCAGGTGCATCCTCCTGCTCTTGGCTCAAGCTGGCTCCTCCAGTGCCACCTCCTGCCAGCTGGCACCCACTGCCCCTCGTGACGCTCCGGGCTCTTCGGGAACTTGCTGAGCCTCCGGCACCAGCTCGGACGTGCCCAGCTCTCGTCCGGAGGCTGCTGATGAGGGCTGATTTAGTGGCGATCGAACCGCAGGTGAAGTGCTCCTTGAAACATGAGACAAGTGTCGGGAACTCTGCGGGCGTAGGGGCGGCTGCGGTGCCCTGACGGCTGCGGCGCGCGGGCAGGAGCCGGCTGGGCTCAGCAGTGCCAAGGGCAGGGCTCGGTGCTCCCTTCACAGGCACCAGGTAGGAGCCTCCCGCGCCGGGCTGGGGCACCGGGTGCTGCCTTTTGAGCGTCGCTGCGTCCTGAGCCCAAACGGGTGGGTGGGCTGGAAACTGCCTCTGTCTCTGCTCCTCTGGGGGGCCTAAGGCTCCCCGGGGGCTCTGGAAGGGGGGCACAGCCAGGGTCCCTGGTGCAAACACTCATGGAAATGATGGGATCACGGAGCTGCTCAACGGTGCAAACCTCAGGTGATGGGACACGGTGATTTGTGTTCAGGCTTCTGGCTATTCTGAGGGTCCCTTCAGATGTGAACAGGGACCATGAAATCTGTCCTTACTCGGGGGGTTTGAGGGAATTTTGTGACAGTCGTTGGTGGTCACTTTCACACCAATTCTTCTACTTCCACCGGTTTTATTTACTGCTGTGTGTGCTCAGCCAGGAACAGGAAAGGTGGATTCAGTGGTTCGGAATCGTGTGAGCTTGAATCAGATTTTATTTTATTTTTTCAGATTTTTTTGCTGTCTTAGTAAGTTTGTGCAGACTTTCTCTTCAGGTGGTGTTTTCCCTGCTCCTACACTGCTGAATGGACTGATCTCCTGATCAGATGTTGTGACATCCCCTCAGATCTGTGGTGAAGGCAGTTTGACTCAAAGGAAGTCAAACTGGTCCCACGTGTTGGCTCCAGTGAGTTCAGGCCCAACAAAAATCCTGTGGGACACAAACTAGTGCTGATGACAGGAGGGAGCCTGAGGGTCCCTATCCAGGGGGATGTCATCGGGGTGGCATCACTTAAGCTTCACTGTGTTTTAGTTTCCCTCCCGTGAAAGGTAACAGCCCCCCAAAAAAAGATCCTCAGTACTTTGCTGGAAAGGTGAAATCTGCTCCAAAGTGGTTGTCGGTCAGGACACCGCTGGCACATGTGCCCTGACCTGTCCCGTCACCCAGCCCAGCCACGAGCCACCCGGTTTGTGGCCCTGACACCTGAGAAGCAGAACAGGCGCAGCAGAAATTAAATGAATGAGACAACAAGCGTGTGTGTAATTAGGACAGACCTTCAAACGCTGCCCCGGGAGCCGGGACAGAAGTCACTGGCTAATCAGAGCAACAGCAGTGCCTGTTTTAAAGGCAAGGGAGACTTTGGGGATACTTTGTCCACATAATGTTCCAATTTTAGCTGTGCGTCCCGGGATGTAATTGCATTAAAAATACCCGGGGAGGGGGAGGATGCCAAGGGCACCCAGCGACCTGCCTCCTCTGGCGTGTCCCCACCAGCGCGCCGTTCCTGCTGCCTTCCGAAGCCCCGTCTCACATTCCTGGCGCTGATCGCCTCCCAGATCTGCTTTCCGGCTGTTCTGCTAATGGTTATCCCGGGAAAGGCCTCCGGCTCCGTTAACGGCTCGTGGGAAGACCTCCCGCTCCTTTTGGCTAAACAGGACCATTGATGGAGACACTCGCGGCCACCTCCGGGGTGCGGGAAGGCGCAGGATGGGACCGAGACCCGCCGAGGACTGGGGGTGCTCGCCCCAAGGGTGGGTGAGTGGCAGCGCACCCCCGCCCCGAGAAGGGGGGGACCCGCTGCCTCCTGTCGCCGCCGTCCCCGGTCCCCGCCGTCCCCGGTCCCGGCTCCCGGCGCCGCGGGACCCACGCGGGAGCGGAGCGGCGGCGCCACCGCGGGGCCGCGGCCGGGGATGCAGCCCCCCCGAGACCCCCCCAACCCCGCCGGTGGGCCCGAGGACAGAGTTCTCCTCGCCTGACGAGCGACACAGCGTGCGTTTTGGGCTGCCCACGGTCTGGTCCCTGCTGCCCGTGGAGTACACGGGTGGCTGAGCCCCGCACAGTCCCCGTGCAGCCCTGCCCGAGGATGCCAGGGACGGCTCTGCAGGGCACCCTTGGGTCCTGCCCGGCCGCCCACGGAGACCCTGGCCCCTGCCTTGGCCCCTCGGGGTGTCTCGGCACAGCGTGCCTGTGGGGATTTGTAACCAGCAGCTGCCAGCTCCAAGGTGGTAACTGGATCACGGGGCTCGGGTGACCTTCGCGCCTCTGAGGCGGTTCTGGATGTCCCACCGGCTCCCAGCTCTAGGCTGGGCAGCAGGGACATGTCCCTGCAAGGCAAAGGTCGCTGGAGGGCTGTCCCCAGCTGACCCCAGGCCCTCCCTGGGCAGTTTTTCCCTGTGGTGTCCCTGTATGGGTTTGGGGCTGCAGCTCCCCACACAGGGTGGTCCCACAGAGCCCCACGTTCAGGATGGGCACCTGCTGGTGGCCAGCAGTCCTGGTGCCAGTCATCCTCCTGCCATGGTGGGGATGGGCCACGGAAGGCCCACAGCGCACACGAGTCCTGCCAGCTGAGTCTCTTGCCTGCAGAGAGTTGGTTCCATCCCAGCTCTGCCTCGGGCCAACCCACGGTGCTGCCCGGGAGCGAACAGAAACTTGAACTGACACAAGGAGTGTCTTCTGGAGCTGGAAACCTGGAAGAAGTGGGTTATTCCCTGCTCCAGCACTAACCTTCTGGGAATGCTGCCGCTCATGTCATCTTGCCCAAGTTGCTCTTGCTCAGGGGTCCCCCTGGATCCAGACACCCCAAGAGGTGTGGGACCTGTGCTGGGCTCTCCGGCCTCACACGGCACCCCGTTCCTGTCCCTCTGTCCTCATGGCGGGTCTGTCCTTCCTCCCGCAGGCATGAAGCGACCCCTGAGCCCATCCCACAGCCCCGAGAGCGCGGTGCGGCTGGCAGAGGTGGCCAGCTGCCCCCCCAGCCAGCCCGAGCAGCGCATGAAGCGGGAGAAGAAGCACCAGTCGTTCACGCTCTGCGAGGTCTGCAACATCCAGCTCAACTCGGCCGCGCAGGCTCAGATCCACTACAACGGCAAGTCCCACCAGAAGCGCCTCAAGCAGCTCAACAAGGGGAAGATGCCGGCAGCCCAAGGTAGGAGCCCGCCTGGCAGGTCGAGCTTGCCCAAAGGCTGCCCTTGCTCTGGCACAGCTGCTTCGCTGGGCTCACGGAAAGTTCGGGGACGCTGTGTTTTTGTCCTTGGCGTCTCGATTGCTGGTCTGCCTGAGAACTGCAGGGCTTCCCCCAACCGTCACTGCCAGTCCTCAGGTGGTTTTGGGGCCTGATAGCCTGTGCTGTGGCACGCGCAGGGATGGACACGTGTGGGTCTGTCCATGTGGAAGTGTGGCTGCTGGTGCCCTGTGTCTTTGTGAGCGTATTCTTGGGTTCCACAGATGGTTTGTGCAGCGGGGACGAGCGTGTCCAAGGGTGGAGTGGCTGTGGGTTGCTGGGCTAATGGATGCTGCTTCCCAGGTGCCACCCTGACCCTGTTCCTCCGGGCTCCTGCTGTGCACAGCTCCTGGTATCTGTGCTGAGTTTGATTCAAAATGCTGCTTAGATGTTGGTGCTGAGGCCCCTTCAGCTGCACAAGGGATGCCAGCACACGCAGGTGCTGTGCTGCTGGGCAGGAGCTCGTGCAAGGGCAAGGACTCACTTGCCCTCTGTACCATCTGCCAGCGTTCACCTGGCCGGGCCCAGCTGGCTCTGCAGATTTTCTGCATAAAAGCAGGGAAATGTGCCCAGAAATGTCGCCCTGTCACCATGGCTGACCTGCTCTGCCTGAGCTGTGAGGGTTTGTCTGGCGCTAGGAGCAAACCATGAGGATTTCACAGAATCACAGAATGCCCTGAGTTGGAAGGAACCTTAAAGATTACCTGGTTCCCTGCTGCTGCTCTTCCTAGAAACTGGGCAGTCTGGAGCCATAAATGCCCAGCATGGCAATGGTCATCTCTGTGCCAAATCCTGTCCTGGCTGGTGTTGGTTTTGTTCGGGCAAGGCCTGGGATGTGCAAAGGAGTAGGTCTGTTCATCATTGTTACTGACAGATGGAAATATCGCCGGCTATTTTAATGGGGACAAGGCTCATAAATTCCAGCCTGCAGCTTCCAGATCCTACCCTGGATCTGTCTGTGGCTCGATGGGAGGCTGTCCAAGGATGTGTTTCCTACCGAGCCAAAGAATCTCAGAGCGTGCCAGTCTGCTCTTTGTGCTTCTGCACCGTCACTGACCTCTGCCAGCGTCGGGGTGTGCAGACGTGGCAGCCCCAGGGCCCCCTCACGCTCTGCTCGGCCAGGCAGGGCGCAGTGGCTCCTGCATGTGCAGGGCTGGGATCTGCCCACTGGAGGATTGCAGGTGGCAGCTGCTCCCCAAGCCTCCCTGTCCCTCCTGTTCCCGCTGCCGCCGCTCAGTGCAGCTGGATCCGACCTTTCCTTGCGCTTTTGGTTAAAAAATCTCATTTCCAGCGTCGTCCCAAGAGGGGACCATCCCTGTCTGCCTTGCCCCAGCAAGCCGAGGACAAGCGCAGGACAAGCTCCTGCCCGTGCTCCTGCCTGGGCTGAGGTGTGTGGGCAGGAGGGCACAGGCAGGGCTGGCAAGATGGTGATGCTGAGGGGGCCTTGCCCTGCCCCATCACAGTTATCTGGGAGCCTTTCACCAGCCAAACTAGCACGTGGTCATGGGAGCAGTCACCCCTTCTCTGGCAGGTGCCTGCTCTGGTGCTGTGCTCAGCCTGGCGCAGCCCACGGAGAGGAGCAGCTAACAAGGGTCTCCAGTGGCATGTCAGCACTGGGGGAGCTTTGGGATGTTAAAGACAATGGATTAAATGAAGTAATTGAGTTAGACAAAGATGGGATGTTCCTCTGGGCTGGAATCTCTGTCTCATGCTGACATCTACAGCTACATCAAAGGCGGCTTCCCAGCTGCTGCTCAGTCTCCCCGTTCCCCTCTGGCTCCTCGGATCTGTTCTTCCCTCATAAGCTGTGAAGGCTGGCATCTTATGGAGCAAAGCTGCAGAGGAGCATCCTGCTGCCAAACGTGCTAATCAGTGTCATTACAATTCATTAGCTCTGTGCCAGAAAGACCCCAACTTAAAAACAAATCATTGCTCATTAGGCATTTCCTTGCAAGGCAGATCGCAGATCCCTGTTGTCCCACGCAGAATCACAGTGCAGGTGGTGATTAGATACGGGGTGCCCACAGATAAAAGATGTTTTCATGTCACAGATGCCAGTTCTAATCCAACTGGCTCACGAGTGATTTAATTATTGCCTGTGATTTCCAAGGGAGCCCAAGTGAGCTCTGTTTGCTCTTGGAGCCCTCAGGAGCCAAACCCCCGTCTGGCGCCGAATGAGCAGGAAGAGCTGATCCATCCCAAAATGGGGAGTGGTGGCTTCAGGGTGAGGACAAGGGGATGGATGGGGAGCTGCTGCTTCCCCTTATCATCCTGGATGATCCCTGGGGCTCCCATCACAGGACAGGTCGAGCTGGAGCATTTCAGGAATTTACAGCCTTGTCCACTGCTCCCCAAAAGGCCTTTCCACCAGTGTCTCAAAAAACGTCATGGGATGTAAAGAACAGCTTGAGCTCGCTGCTGCTGGAGCGGCATCCCTGGGCCCTGCCAGCTCACATCGCTCCGAGAGGCAGTGGGAAGCAATCTCCTTAGAGCAGCAGGCTCCTGGCTCTGGGGGCTATGGGGCTGCTCCCCCAAACCCAGTGCCAAGGCAGGATTGGGCCAAAACACCCAGAGCCAGCTGTGCCCCGGGGCTGATCCATGTCACAAGCTCTTCCTCATCTCCATGTGCCCCGTGGCGTTACATATCCTGACCCCCTCCCGGGCTGCTCAGTGCCACCTTCCCCCTCACACTGGTGCCGCTCCCCCCTTTGGCAACGCAGCCCTGGAACAAGAGTTTTGTGCAAAGGGAAAGGCCCTGGTTTTCCCCAGTTATCTGCTGAAATGTCTGTCCATGCGTGTTTGGGAGCAGAAAGGCTTGAGATGAGCAGAGAAATCGCTGTGACAGCTTCGGCATCGCTGGGTCTGCAGCGCAGAGCAGGGGCCCCAAGAGGGGATGTGGGGACCCCAGGGGAGCCTGGGCTGCTCCAGGAGCTGGGGGGGCTGGCAGCTGCTGGTGGGATTATCCTGGGTTTCACAGGGAATGCCAGCTGAACTCCCTGATTTTGGCAGCTGGGGGCAACCCCACTGACTGGCTCCTGTGGGACAGAGTCTGGGTCATGGTGCCCAAGGCTGGGTTATCGCCTGTTGCACTGACCAAGGAGTCCCCATGGCCACCCCCTCCACTAGACCAGGATAGCCCTGCTGGGAAACAAATCCTGAAAACCACCCAGCGCAGTGCCTAGGAAAGCCGTACCCTGGCGTGGGAAGCAGTGGAGGGAGGGGAGCTGGTGAGCCAGACCATGGACAGTCTGATGGGTGCGTGATCCCACGCCACGATTCTGCTCCTTGAGCCTATTTCATGATCCCAGTCCATGATCCTGCAGGTGGTCCTGGTCCATGATCATTTTCCATGATCCTGCTCTGTGTGTTCTGGCATCTCATTGCTCAGCTGCAGCATGTTCCCTCCTCCCTCCCTCGGCTGCTCTCTGCTGTTGCAGCCCTTCAGCTGTTCATTGCCAAGCAAACCGGTGCCAGTCCCATTTTGTTCTATTTCACGTTCCACGCCGAATCCTTTAATTGTTGTTAATAAACAGGGCGGTGCTCAGTGGGGCTTTGTCGGCAATAAACCTGATGTATTGATTTAAATAATCTGCAAACATGTGGGATTAGGGTCTAATTGGGACTAATCAGGGTGCAGCGGCCGTGTCACCACTGGGTCGGGGCTGGGACGTCCTCGTGTCTGCCGGAGCTCCCGGCCGTGCCCAGCCTCGGGCGCCTGCCAGGACTCGCTCCGGCAATGCCAGAGGGAACGTTGTTCTTTCTGGCTCCCTCCTTAATTCCTGCAGCAGTTTGCTGCTCTCCTGCTTTTGGGACCTTCTGGAGAAATTTGGCAGGCAAAGGCCAGGGTTTGTCTGGCGCGGGAGCCACCTCACAGCGTTCCCCCCACCGGGGACATTTGGCAGCACATCGGGCTCTCCTGAACTTCCCAGTAGCAGATCCGTGCCCAGCCTGAGTGTTGAAGGGGCTTTAACATTCAGCTGGGGCAGACCCTGCATCTGCTGGGTGCTGATTGACACCCAGTGCCCAGGCAGCACCAGGGGTCAGATTTTAAGCTTCTGTGAATTTAAGAAGGACAAACAGACGGAGTCCTCCTGCTCCGTTGGCCTCGGCTGCTCCCTTCAGCTGCGAGCAAAGATGAGCAAAAATAGCTTTTCAGATCAGATTTGAACAACCTGGAATCTCAGTGGGGAAAATACAATGGTTTTTTCATGTCTTAAAGTGTTGGCTGGGATCAGAAATCATTTGCAGGAGCCCAGTTGGGTAATTTTATGCTTTCCTTCCCTTTGCTTCCTTCCAGGCTTCCCCCTTCCCAATTGGGCGTAGGGGCGGGTGCAGGGATGTCCCTTGGGGCTCCTGGGGGCAGAGCTAGGAGGGTTGAGAAGGGGAGGGATTTGCCCCTGCCACTGGGAACTGGCAGAAAAGCTCTGTTTCACTAAATGCTCTTTTTCTACCAAAAAAAGCCATTTTTCTGTGGCGGAAAGGCCTGCGGGCTCCATGTGAGAGATGTCGCCTGAGCCCAGACCCTGCTCCAGGCACATCAGCCTCGTGCCAGCCCATGAATCCAGAGAAAACTGCTCCCTTTCTAAATCCTCAGAAAATACCCCATTAACTTGCTGTCCCTCTAAAAAGCCCAGCTATTCAGCTTTCCGTGGATTAATAACTCTAGCATAGCTAATCTCTGATTTTATCGAGCCGGTAACTTCAAATAGAAAATTAATCGATCAGTGGTCAGCGTTGGCTGGAAGGGTTTCATGGTGTGGAGCCTTCCCCACTGGGACTCTGCCCTCCAGCTCTGCACCCCGAGTCCTGGCCAGAGCTCCAGGGGTGTTTTTCCCTGACACACTTATTCTAAAAAGATCCTTAAAATTGAAACTCTTAGCCAGAAAATGACACAGAGAAGCTGCTGGGGCATGGAGGAGGTAGGAGACCCCACGGCAGGAGCTTGAGGGGCTGGGATGCATGCTCCAGCTGCATACTGTGGAAGGATTTTCCCTTAAAAATATAGAGACCAAGCCAAAAGATGTCAAGGTCAGATAATATATATCAAGTATCACCTTTGGGTGGGCTGCAGGGCAGCCCAGGTGCTGCTGGATGCGGCGTCGGCAGAGACTGTGCTGCGCTGCTGGCAGTGGCGATTTTTTCCCAAAATCAGTAGGAAATTGCCTCATGTTATTTTTAAGCCCTGCAGTTGTGAGCCAGTTCTCCTTAATCGTGGATTTTGCTGTCACTTTCTTCCAGTCGGTTTGCTGTCAAGTTGCCTCAGTGGCGTTTCACAGCCACTCAGCTCAGGGCTGCGACACACGTGACATTAATTAGAGGCGGATTAAGAGCAAGGAGGAACGTGTAGCCATGGAATATTTCACAATTTCCCATGTAACATCAGCTCAGCAGATTTGGAAGAGGAAAGCCTGAGATTTAATTTAAGTGGGGAAAAAAAATGGTCAAAGCAGCAGCTAAACCGTGAGCGTGTCCCAACTCGCCAGCACCCGTCCCGAGAGAGCTCTGAGCCTGAAGGGGCCTTTTCCAGGGCTCCATCAGCAGCTCTTAAGAACGGGCAAGGTCCCTGGGAAGGGGGTTATGTCCCCCTAGGAAGGGGCTACAGTGTTCAGGAAGCTCTGGGGTCAGGCAGCTCCTGGCTCTCATGGCCACCCCAGGCATCAGATCCAACTGCATCCTGCCAGGGGAGCTCAGCTGTGCCCCCCAACCCCGTGGGGGTCTCCTGTGTCTTAAACGTCCCCAGGGAGGGGTGAGGACACGGAATACCTCGGCATCCCCGGGTGGCTCTGCTGTTCTCAGGCAGCCGCTGCCCTGTTCTGACAGGGGAGAGAGAGATGAGCATCCCTCAGCACCCGGGAGCATCCCGGAGCATCCCGCTCCCACCCCAGCTGTCACTGGGGATTAGAGGTGCTGGATGGAGCAGGTCGTGCCCGGCTGTGCGTGCGAGGGCTGTGCGGCCTCCCCGTGCCCAGGCGCTGTCCCAAAGAGCACCGGGGCTGACTGGGGGCACCGGGGAGGGGTGAGAGCCACGGGGAGGTGACTTATCCGGGGTCTGGATGACGGAAATGCAGTGCATCCCCCCCGGGGCTCCAGCCCCGGTCCCTCTCTGTACCCACCGTGCCTCTGTGCTGTGCACACGCGTGTGCTGCTCGCCCGGGGACACGGGAGGAGTGAGCGTTTGGAACTGGGCGAATGGGGAGCGGAGGCAGCTCGGGGGGAGCTGGGGGAGGGCGAGCGAGGGGTTGTGGGTAGTGTAGAGCTGTCACTGTGATTTAGGGTCGACTGCTTAAACTGTTTTATGTTCCCAGACAGTAAGTCGTAAGCAATATAACATTTTCTCTGAAGAGATGATCTCCCCTCGTCGTGCTCCCGTGTCTTTCCCGGAGTGAGCTCTCCTTTCCATAACCCCGTGGTGTCAGCGCGGGTGTGCAGAGGGAGAAAACGGGATTCTGGCCTTTGGAGCCATGGACACAGCCTGGGGCTGGGAGCAGGGATCGAGGGGCTGGGGACCTTCCCTCTCTCTGGACCCAGTGATGCTGGGACAGCCAGTGATGCTGGGAGGGAGCAGAGCTGAGAGCAGAGCTGGGAGCAGAGCTGGGAGCAGGGTGGTGCAGAGCCGGGTGTGACTGGGGAGTTGGGACCAGTGTGTGCAGCTGTGTGTCCCTCCAGCACAAGGACCATGGCCTTTCTTTTTGGCCCTCCCACATCTCTGCTTTTGGGGTGTGCGAATCGGATCAGGACTCTGGAGCTGTCGGAGCAGGGATGTCTCTGCCTGCAGGCACTGCCCGTTCGCCTCGAATTCAGTTCCCATGTTTTTTCTTGCCCCTGAGTTATCGCTGCTTTTGGAAAGCTCGCCCACAACGCTGCTCCAGCTCACCTTTGGTATTTTCTACAGTTACATATTTATGAGGAACAGTTTAATTTGTTTGGACGTTGCTGTGCCAGCAGGAGCGTCTTGGTGTGCTCTGTGCCGTGGCACTCGAGTGTGTGCCCAGAGAAGCTCCCTGGCAACTCCTGAGGGGTCAGATCTGAGCAGGGACCTGGTGGGTGAGACCAGAGCCAGGCCACCCCTGGCTAATTAAGCATCCAGAAGTTTTTGGGTAGCTGGTTTCCATGCCAACCCCCAGCTGAATCCATATGGGGTGTCATGAACCCTGTGCTCCCCCCAGAAAATCTGCACAGGGCTGGTGGAAACTGAAGTGTGCTGACAGGTGGAACCCTCTACTCTGTGCCTTCCAGGAAGGCCCTCCTAGATTAGATGGAAAATATTATGTTCTCTCTCTGAAACTGTTTCCAGGTATAGTTTCCACCCCTTTTCCTGATAATTAAATATTTTTAGGTCATCCAGTTTCCCCACCCTATTCGCAGACCTGTCCTGGATGCCTTTGTAATTAGCCATCTCCCTGGGAAGGATGATTAAGGCGGGAGGCACAATGCCCCCGCTCTGCTCCCACAGCCCTGCCCGCACTGTCAGCTCATCCCTGGGGGGGCAGAGCTGGGGGGATGTGTCCCCCGGGACTGCCAGACCCCTCCACAGACACATGGCACCCCAGTTTGCTCTTTTTAGATGCAAAAAAGCAGAAATCTCCAGGAAGGATTCATTAAAAAAAAAAACGGGGATTAATTAGAAAACAGGATCTGGGTGGGCACTGTGGACCCGGCGGTTTAACGAGTTCCTGTTTATCAGGGGAATGACGGGGGGGACCCAAGCTGCAAACCCCATCCTCTTTGTGTGGGAACCCCCCGAGGGGAGGATTCAGCCCTTAAAATATGTTACCTTAATCCTGAGCAAACTCAGGAGCAGGAAAGGTCAGCACTCGCCTTCCTGGCCCAGCAGGGATGAAGCGCCGGCGGCTGCTCCAGCCGGAGCCTTCTGCTCCCGACAGGGCTCAGGTTACAGAGCAGAAGAAAACTGATACACATCCTCCAGGTGTATCTGTCTTGATCCTATCTGGCATCTTTCACCCCCAAATTATACCCTAAATCCTCGGTGAACAAAGTCAGCCAGAAAGGCTCTGGAGGGCTTGGTAGAGCTGGGGGAGGGGGGAGTGCTTCTTCCTGGGTTTTTATCCCTCTGTCTCCCTTCTCCTTTATTGTCGTGTTCATTGCCCAATTCCAGTCACTATTTGCCAGACTGCTTCTGGAGTCTAAGGCTGGGGAGAGCCTTTCCTGGATGCCTCTCAGCCAGTGAATAGTTTAACACTGCCCTCAGTAGGGTTCAGATTAATCTCTCTGTTGTAGTTTCCTGGAGCCTCTCCTCACAAAGAGTCCAGTGAATCGGTGACATCAGGGACAGCCTGTGTCCAAACCCAGCCTGAGCACCCTCCCTGTCTCCCTGCTCTCCCTCTCCCTTCGAGCCACAAGGACGACTTGAGCGGACCTGCCCAAGCAAGTCCAGCTCTACGGTGGCTGTTGGCAAACGCTCTCCTCTGACTGCATGTTTGGGATTTGCCTCTTCCAGGAACGTGTGTGATGAGCTGCACGCTGAGGGCTGGGGCCTTTTCACAAGGAACCCTCTGGTTCTGTCCCCGTGCTCTCAGGACGCTCGGCCATCAGGGCAACCTGTGTCGGAAAGTGGTGGCCATGGGGGCTTGTGGCGTGTGACCCACTGTTGGCTCTGGTGTTTCTTTTAGGGCCTCCCACAGCATTACGCAGGGACGGTTGCCAGGGTTCCCAGGGAAGGTGCTCCAGCAGCTCCGTCCCACAGTGCAGGTTGTGAGGAGCAGCAGCCACGGGCTTTGCTCACCCCAGGGGATGGGCTCCACCAGCAGGGTGACGCGGGTCTGGGCCCCGTGGGAGGGTTTGTGCTGCTGCCCTGTGCCAGCACCGGGGTCCAGGGACAAATATAGCAAATTATGCACCCGCCGGACCCACGCTGCAGTGCCGGGAAATTCCAGGGATCTGCTGGGCTGGGCAGGGAGGGCCGGAGGCGTTAATGGCAGGGGTTGTAATCAGCACCTGCAATTAGCCCCTGCTCCAGATGGCCTCAAAGGCTTGTCCACAAAGGAGTACAGCACCCCACGCCCACGGTTCCTCATCTCCCCCCACTCTGTCACATCAGCTCCAGCCCTTTCAGCCATAGCAGTGCCAGCCAGGATCTGCCCATCCAGCTGGGATGAGCACAGCACCAGACAGAGCTGGGAGATGGAATTGATGGGTAGAACTCAAGGGGCTGGTCAGGGATGGGGACGAGGGTGGATGGAGGGTGGAGGATGGGGTGGGCGCGTCAAGGCTGTACCTTGGCCCAGTTGGTCTTTGCCAAGAGATGCCAGACTTGCTCATGGCTTGTGGTCATCCCAGGGGAAAGGAGAACAGCCACCGTATGTTTGTCTCCTCCCAGCCTTTACACTTCCATGCTCCCTCTGCTCGACACTCCTTGCCGTAACACCAAACTGCTGATGACATTAAACAAATTAATATCAGGTTTAAATAGCCTGCGGGAGGCCAGGGCCAGGCACGCGGGGCCAGCTGTCAATCCCAGATTAGCGACTGCCCTGGCTAAACTTATTGCTGCTGCTAACAACCCCGAGAGCAACACCCTGCCCAGGGCTCTGCCAGGGCTGCCCTGCTGCCAGCAGAGCCTGGGTGGGTTTGGGGAGAAGGACCCATGAGGGCCCTGGTCTGGCAGCAGTGCCCAGGGGAAACCCTGATCGCTTTAGATGCTTTTCAATGCACCAAAATTCTGTCATTTATCCTAAAAGTGCCTGCTCTGGCTGTGGCACACGGGAAAGGATTTCAGCATCTCGTGGTTTAACATTTTCGTTTTCACGCTGCTCTACGCCCAACAGTTGCTGCCCAACCCCTTGAACTGTTTGACTTGAGGGAAGTATTTAATTCCCTCCTTCTTGTTGTCTCCCAGGGAGTGGGGGGAGATGATTGTTTCCTCTTTTCACAAGCAGGTTTTTCATCATTTCCCTCTTTAAAGGGCACCCATGTAAGCAAGTCCTGAGCCTCCCCTACCAAGAAGAGGCCAAAAATCAGCACAGAGAAGGTGCTGCCATGGGGAGCCCAACTGCCACAGCCTCTGGGGTGAGCAGCAGGCCCTGGGCTCATGAAAAGCCCAATCATGGGGGGCTAGGGTGAACCCCTCACGTGGATCAGGCTGCCCGAGTCCACTCACGTCATCCCATGAGCTGATGCCATGCTTGGGTCGCACCCTGTGTGTTTTCAGTGCTTTGGATCAGTGCTGAGCTGGGCAGGGACCCACAGGCACCGGGCAGGGACACTCGGCTCCTGCTGCCGAGGAGCCTTTCCCGGGGGTCGGGGTGGGTGGCTGCCGCTGCCTCCCCTCCCTGAGCAAACCCCGCGGCGCAGACCCACGGGGGCACCTTGGCAGGTGTCACCCCAAAGCAGCCCCCTTGGAGGACGCTCGGACAGAGCCCCGGGGGCGCGGCGGAGCCGCTGAAGGTTTCCCTCCTCCCGCCCTGGGTTTCGGTGCTTGGGCAGCCCAGCGCGGGGGAGGCTGTGCGGGGCGGGGGCCGCCCGCTCCCCCCGCCCATTTGCACGCTGATACCCGGCACCTCCGGCAGCTTCTCCCCCCGCGTTCCGGCGGGGCCGAGGCGGGGCCGGACGCGGGGCGAGGGGCGGCGAAGCGGGGGTTGCGCCCGCCCGGCCCTGCCCGCAGCTCTGCCCGGCGAGCGGGAGGCACCGGCAGCGCGGAGGCGACGCAGCCGCATCCAAAATGCTTCTAGGTGGGTGAAACGCAACTTTCCCGCAGCCCCATCTCTCCCCGTTGCCCCCCTTCTCTCTCCTGCCGTCGTCCCCTCACCCCCGTCTCGCCGCTGGCGGAGCCGCTGCCCGGGGCAGCCGGAGAGCGACGGTGCTGCGGGACCGGCTCCGCCGCGGGGCTCCGGGGCCGGGCGGGGGTCGGAGGGACGGTGGGGTTGGCGCGGCGGGGATCGGGGGATCGCCCCGCCGCTGTCCCGGGGCTGCTTCGGCCGTGGTTCGAGCGCTCCAGGCTTCTGCCGAGTTCCTTCAGCTGGGGAAAAGGGCACTAAATCAGGGTCCAGGCTGTTCTTTATGGGCAGAAGCACAACGAATCGGTTCTTATTTTGCTCGTAGCTATGTTCAGGCTGCGTGCGTCTGTGTCTTTTCTCCACTTTGCGATTTTGGCCACAAACTTAACTCTGAATAGTGAAACATTGAGGTGGGTTATTTACTGCCGTGAAAGAGCCTTAGGAATACGCGGTACTTGAAGAGTCTGGGCTTGGAGCGAGGGGCTAGGAATGGACTCGGCATCAAACTCAAATGTTGATTCACCTGTGGGGTCCCCATCTTGCTCCCAAATTGCGGGGCTTGGCATCCCAGATTACCCTGATGAGATTTTCTTGTTTCTAAGTGAATCACGTCGTTCCCATTCCCTATTGCCGTCCTGCCTAAAACACCCGTTAAAGAGCTGCTCTTGTTATTTGCATCAGCTGAGGCTGTACCCTACACCCACAAAATGGTCCCTCCCCGCCCAGCACACAGGCAGCCTGTTCCCTCGGCTCCCAGCCTGCTAATCCTAATTACTTACGGGATTCAAGCTGAGTTTGACTCACTGCATCTTATTGATTTTTCCCAGGGCTGCAAAAAGAGGAGGGAAAAGGTTGTATGCTGACGGGGCTGGATTTTGCCCTTGCTCTTTATCTGGGTGTCAGTTCCAACTTGTGTTTCTGCCGCGACCGTGATGCAAATGTTTTTGGTGCTTTTTGTGCGAAATGAGGCTGCGGGGGGCGGTGTCCTGGCGAGGGTGGCCAGCGAGGGTGGCCAGGTGGCTGGTGGTGGAGCTCCGTGGCCAGGCTTGGCCATCGCGGGCTCGAAGAGCAGAGCGGCGGCTGCAAACAGAGCGTGACGCTGCTCTCGGACCCCGTTTCACGCGGGGCTGGTCATTTTAGTGGTTTTGGTATTATCAGCGCTAAGTTTGTGGCAGGCTCTGGGGAGGGAGCGTGGCCCTGGCCGCTGGCGCATCCCCTGCGGGCAGCGGCGCCGCTTCTCTCCACGCGTGTCCGTTCGCGTGTGGGGTGCGCATCCGTGTGAGCGCAGGCACGTCTGCAGGCTGCCATGCACTCGCTTTCCCCTGGTAACATGTCACTGGCGTGTGCTTGTGGGTGCCTCTGGCTGCTGGAGCCCAGAACACGGATGTCATTGGTCTGGCACATCGGTCAGGGCCGCGCCGAGGTGCCCACGCTGGGGTGGCTGCAGCCCCAGCTGTCTCCCATGGATCACTTTAATTTTTCTAAGAGTTTGAAACACAATCTTTTCTCTAAGCTGTCTTTCCCTGTATCTCTGGAACGTGTAACACTACTCGGGATATTTATCTGGAATACTTGTCGGGCAAGGCAGGTTCAAAAGAGAAACAAAAACCAACAGCAGAGCTTGCTTTTCGCCTTGTGGTCTCAAATGTGGAGGGAATCTAGAATAGCCACTAAAGCTTCAATTTTGCCCCCGCAGTGCTCTGGGCTTGCTGGCAATCCTGTGCTGGGACCTCAGGGTGGAGGAATGTGATGGTTGGATGGTGCTTGCTTGGTGATTCCAGCCCTCTGGAAGCTATGGGGGGGTAATGGTGAGGGGATCCTGGCCCCGCTCAGCCGCTGGGTTTGGCTTTGGGGCTTCTTTGGCAGATGGTGGGACGGAGCTCTCCCTGCGGTTGTTTTGGGTGAATTTTCCCTGTAAATGCAGCGGTTGTTTTTATTACTGGGCCTTGCTCCGAGCAATGTCCTGGGGGAAAACATCTGTCCCCTGGTTTCAACCCTGAGTGAAACCTGGTGGGGGGGCACAGGGGGCTCCGACCTCCTCCAACAGCCTCAGCCTACCCTTCAGAGTATTTTTAGACCAAGCTGTCATCAAATCTTGACCTCCAGGATGATGTGGGCTAGAAAATATCACTGCATCTCCAGCATCAAGCCGAGGGTATAATTCACAAATCTCCTTAGCCCCTTTTTAATTATGCCTCACCTTGCTGCAACCATGAATTGCTAACAAGTATTTTGAGCAAACATGGACTTTTTTTTGAAGTTTCTCGGTGCCGATGCTCCCAGCAGGTGCTGCCAGCACTGATGCTTTGATGGTCTGTTCCAGCACCCACCTGATGTCCCCGAGCTTGTAATGACTGCAGGGGCTGGGGATTTAGCAAATTGCCTCTTTTTTTTTTGCCTTTCCTGAGCGGGATGTTGGAACAAGTGGGCTGGCTGCTCCCACTCTCCGCTGGAGCGATTATATTAGCGTGGCCTGGGTAGGAGTGGCGGAAATTACAATGAAATACTAGAGGTAGGAAATAAAAATCTAATTAAAAAAATAATGATGGACTTGTGTCATCCACTGGCTGGAGCCCACGTGGTTTCTCTGCTGGGGGCAGGGGGGTTCTGGGGACAGCTGTGGCACGGTCATGTGTGGTGGTTTGGGCGTCGCTGTGGTGGTCTGTGTGAACGTCTGGGATGGCACCACTGAGAGGGGATGGCCACCAGCCTGGATCCTGGCTCTGCCACCGACCTGCTGGGTGGCCCTGGCCCTGTCACTTCACCTCTCTGAACCTGCCTGTCTCCTCGTGGCTCTTCTCGGCTCTCCGGGGGCTCCGTGCCAGCCCAGCCCCGGCTTGTGTGAGGGAGGTACCTGCCTTCAGGTGCTTCAATAATAGAAATCATTAATTTTCACTGCTAATGGAAGAAATGCTGCTCTGTGAAAAATGTGCGTTGGCTTGGAGGCAATTCAAAAGGCTGGTGGAGACGGGAGCCCCTAATTTGTTCCAAATTGGTTATTTCACTGGAATGGAGAGAAAGCATCAATCTGAGGAGCTTTTCTCCCTTTTCATTTCTGTCAGCCGCTCCTTGGCTGTAATGAATTGGACTTGGCTGTAATTTGTACGATTTATACAGTGTCCAGAATAAAGACTAAACTGATCTGGGGCTCTGGTGCCTCCCTGAGCTCTGTCTCTCAAGAAGACCCTGACCTCTCCTCCACCACCCAGGGAGGGATGGGCAGGGCTGTGGGCAGTGGATTCCAGATCAGGTTCAGTGTTTGCCACCTCCTTTTCACTGCCCCTGGTCAGGATGAGCCCAGATCCCTCCCGAGCCCCTTGGTACCTGTGGCAGAGGTTGGTGGGGTGTCAGCTGGGCTGCAGCAGCCCCAGTGATGGCCGTGACATGGGTGACACCAAGCTGGTTGAGGTCTCTGCTGGGGGAGGCATCACTAAATGCTGATTTTTTAGATCATTACCTGGCAGATAGGGAGAACTGGGAATTAAAATCCAGAGGCAGTTGGACTCGATGTTTGTTGGCAGGGGGAGGAAAAGAGGCTTGACAGAGCAAGACCCGTGTCCAGTTTTGCTCCTCAGCAGCTGTTTTTGACATCAGTGGTGTGGGGTGATTCTCCCTGTGGCTCTTGGGGAGCAGGATGCAGCTGATCTGCCTCCCAAGGACCAGGTGCATGGACTGGAGGGAGCCCAGAGAGAGAGATCACCCTGTCCCTGCTTCTGCTGCTCGGCAAAAGGGCTTTGCCCTTCTCAGCTGCTGCTCGGAGGAGCCTCAGCCCAGAGCTGGGGTCGCCAGCGGGGAGAGATGAGCATGGCCCTCCCCCCCCAGCCCAGTAATCCTGTTGTGGCCATGTCCAGAGTTTGCAGGGATGTCATTCGAGTTTATTTCAAGGCTTGTTCCCTGCCAGCTGCAGTCACGCAGCTGAAGGTTGTGACAAGGCTGTGCAGGGGAAGGAGGCACGAGGCAGCATCTTGCAAGCTGACAGTGGCTGGGAGATGGAGGGGGCTCCCATTTCAGCAGCTCAAGGGACTTCTTTTCCAGCAGCACCCAATGGTTCCCTCTCCATGGCCCACTACCCACCCAGGCTCCTTCACAAGGACCTGAGCGTGCTGGAGCCAGACTCTGTGCTCACAGCAGCGTTAGAAGGGCCCCCCTGGCAGAGGAGGAACAGCCCCCCCCGATCACCCTGAATTGTGTGGGAGAGCTGGGACACAGCAGGGAAATACTGGGGTCCTCCAGCATGTGCCCCATCCCCTTCCCTGTGTGGGAGCACCTTCCCTTTCCCGTCTCCCTCCGGTCTCTGCAGATCCCGCAGGAGCCGTCCTTGCCAGATCCGCCCGTCCAGGCACCAGCCCGGGGGCTGCAGGAGTATTTTTAATTTGGCTGAGCTGACACGGTGCCGGGTGCTCTCTCCCACACGAGACAGCGGCTCCTCTCTGCCTCCCCCCTCCGCCACACAACGGCAGAGATTGAACTGAGCTGTCACCACCTTCGGTGGTGTGAGGGATGCGGCCGGGCAGCTCCTGTGAGTCCTCCCTCCTGTGCATCCTCCCAGTTCGTTTTGGGGGCTGTCACAGCCAGGGCTTTGGGTGCACACCTGCAGGGTGCTGCCCCACCCTCTGTGATGGCCGGGGATGGGGGTGGGTGGACAGGAGAACTGGGGGCTGTACGGGGATGGGGCTCCCTGGGGTCAGCAGCTTTGGGAACACCAGCACCTCTGCTTCCCTGCAGGACGAGTGTGCGTCATTCCCCAGAGGCTGACAGGCTTAGAGCAGGAATGGAAACAAAATCTCATAAATATCTTTGGACTCAGGGATCTAAAATCTTTCGGGGTAATATGGCAGCATTTGGTCTCTTCTGTTCAGCTCCTTACAGATGCAGTGAGAAACCCTTGGAGAACCCAGGCATGGATGTGGGGCTGGAGTGCTGGTAGGGGTGTCAGGGACTGGCCTGGAGCATCCCAGTGGGAGCCATGTGCTTGGGGTCTGCTCCAGCCAGCAGACACATGGGACTCCTGTGGAAACTGTGGCTCCTGGCCGTGGCCACCCTTGCGCTGTGCAGATGATGGATGTGCTGGTGCAACTGGGCACCAGGCATGGCACAGCAGGGAAAAATAGCAACCCTTGGCTCAAGCCAAGGCGGCTGCTGCTGCACGGGGGTAAACAGGAGTATCTGCACTTCAGTTCCTTTAGGAAGGACATCTGATATCTGACAGGGATGCGAGGACAGGGTCAGGGACATCCTGTAAACACTGCCTAAAACCCACGTTAAAGCTGGAGGCTTCCAGCAGAAATGGGCACGTGGGGCAGAAGGGATCAGTGAGTTCAGCCATGCTGCTGGCACAGAGCAGGCAGAGGGTGTCGATGGGTTCCCCATGGGAAGCAGGTTTGGCCCCAGCCACTGTTCACTTGGGACTGCTGACCTTTGCAGTCCCGCTCTGAATGCTGGGAACCAGGGGATGCAGCAGGCTCCTGCCTAAAAACTCATTAAAAAGGCTCAATCCTCTTTTCTTGAGGCATTAGCACAAGAATAAACTGGGCATATTTTCACCCTGAGAGCCAGCTTTGGTTTCACCAGCTCCTGCTCTCATTAACCCTGAGCTAAGGTGGCCAGGCAGGAATGTCCCCAGAGCAGGAAGAGCCTCTTGCCCGGGGATATGTGGAGGAGCCTGAAGAGAGGAATTCACCACCGGGGGCTGCCAGACCACCCTGGTGTGGAGCCAGCCGGAGCCAGGTACAATGCAGCCCCTAATCCAGGCACATTCCGGTGGGCCACATCCCTCCTCATAGCCTGACTTTGCAGGGGGAGTCGGGGTGGGAGCATCCTTCAGCTCCCAGGCATGGGGAATGTTGGGGAATGAGGAGTGGAGTTCCTGCCAGGAGTCCTGCAGGACACTGGTGTCCTTGGGGATTTCAGTGTCCTCAGGAGCATTGTTTGGGGGAAAGCAAAGGTGGCACAAAACACCCTGTTTCTGGAAGAAGGTGAGGGGTTCTAAATCTCACCTGCATTTAGTTCTAAAGGAAAGGGTCTTTTGGGGGGATGAGGGGCTGGTTTCAGGCCCAGCCCTGCAGCTATGGAGCCGGGAGCACGGGTTAACAGGAACGCGTTGTGGTGCTGGACCTGCATCCTGCCGAATCTCCGTGGCTGGGGGGGGGGGGTTGCTCTGCCCACGGCTGCCCGTGCGGGGGGCACTCGCATCCCGCCTCTGCCCAAACCCGGGGACACCCGTCCTGGCTGGACGCGTGTGCCCATCCCGCAGCCGAGGGACCCGGCGTGGAGATCCCTTGGGCTGGGGGTGGTTGTGGATGCTCAGCTCCCATCTCCCCTCGCACCTCGGGCATCCCGGCAGGTGAGCCCGCGGGCGGCAGCGGCCGCAGCAGCTCCGTGCGCTCCTCCCCCATCCCCAAAGATGCTCGGCCGCTGCCTCCTCTGTCCAGCCGCGGCCTTCCCGGTGCTGGCCACCGCTAGTGGCCACTGCTGCCGGGAGCATCGGCGAGCCCCGGCGGTCCCCGCAGCAAGATGGCTGCTCCCGTGCTCCCGTGAGCCGGAGCCCGCCGCAGGCTTTGTTCCCGCAGCCGCCGCGCTCGGGGCTGCGGGGGCTGCGGGGCGGGAGGTGCTGCTGCTGCTGCTGCCGCTGCTGCTGCTTGTGCCTCCCGAGCACCTCTCTTCGGTTTATTTTTGGCTTGGCTGGGTTTGGGTGGTTTTGGGTTTTTTTTTTTAAGTAGGGTTTTTTTTTTCTCCCCCTCCCTATTTAAAAAAAAAAAAAACAAACCAAAATCTGGGAAGTTTGCAACCCGCCCCCAACACCCCAAGGCTTATGGCGGCCTTTCCATGGTACGTATGTAAAGGGTGGGTGAGTGGGGTGGGCTGGGCTGGGCGCTGGGGCTGCTCCGCTGACCCGCACAGGGTGAGGGTGATGCACCGGGGACGAGGCTCGGGGGCAGCAGCTTCGTCCTCTCACAAGTAAATCCCGATCCTGCCCAAACTTCCCGACCGGGGGGAGAAGCAGGCTGGCGCGGGGACTGGAGTCTCACCCCCACCTGGAGCTGCTGCCGAGTCGCCCGGGACGCGCAGTGCTGCTCTTCCCCGTGGGCAGCAGCAGTGAGGGGTGCTGGGCTGGGGCCAGGACTGGTTCTGGAGCACCACGGGTCGTGCGGGAAGGGGTGCTGCGGTGCTCTGCTCCATCCCGAGCTCCCTCCGACCCCATGCACCCCACGCACTAATTGCTGCTCTTTTTTTTCTTTTCAAGGCAGCGGTTTTTGCTGGAGTGAGTGCTGCGTGGGGGGGCTGTGCTGCATGGGGTGGGAGTGAATGGGGTCAGTGACAGGGAGAGAGCATAGGAATGCACCCCCTGGGACCGAGCACTGTCCCACTGCAGCTGGAGGAGCTCGGTGTCCCCCTGAACTGTGTGCCAGGCAGCTGTGGTGCTAGTCACTCCAGGACCACCTGCTAGCATCGCCCAGGGCACCCCATGGGAAGCCCAGGATCTGTGGGAATGGGCACTCACAGCACTGGGAGTTGGGGTGTTGCTCTAATGCCTAAATTGTGACTGTTCCCCCTCTCCCTAAGGGCTGTGGTAATGGCTTTGGTTTGGGACGTTTTTTCTTCTTCAGAAAAACCCCAGGTTCCTCTTGGGTTTCTCAGCAAGTCACATGGACTGATGGTATTTCCCAGCTTCGCTGCTGCTGAGTGTCCATGTTCTTTCCATTTTCCTCTGCATTTTGGTTCTACCCCTTCCTCACCATGTGCTGGATTCTTCCTCTTCCTCTTCCCACCACCTTTATCAAGGGTCAATTTGGATTTTCAATCCAGTTCATGGAGGAGTGTGAGGATTGGACTGAGTGGGGCTGAAATGTAGGTAAGGGTTCAAGTGAATGCTTAAACCCTGTGGCTCCTGGTTTGGTTATGTGTGTAAGTGCTTTGCAGCCTGTAACTCAGTAGGTATTTGGGAGTCTGGGCCGGAGCAGGTTGAGTGTGTCACCCCCTGGGAGGGATGCTGGACTGGCACTAACTGTGCAGAGCACAGTCCCACTGCCATGGGACCTGCCATGGCTTCAGCAATTCCCTGGGATAGAGGCAAGCCAGGCAGAACTGAGGGCACACACGTGTGTGCTCAGGCTCTTGTGTCTGAGCTGTCTCCCAGTCACCCTCATGCAGCTCCGGAGCCCTGGCACTCACCCCTGCCGGGGGGTGCTGCTCCTCTGGGGCTGAATGCTCCTTTTTGGATGTTTCATCCAGCTCTGAGCCTTCCTCAACTTCCCAGTGTCAGTGCAGTGGGAAGGGCTTCTCCGGAGGGAAGGTGTCCATGTGGTGATGGGACTGTGTGTGCGTGCACCAGTCCCACCAGTGACACCGAGAGCTGACGGTGATGCTGGCACTCGATGGGATGCCCCTGCATGGTTTTGGGGCTGTCACATAGCCTGGCCTGCCCTGAGCGCCGCTGTCACCACCGCTGTCACCACACCACCATCGCCATGCCACCACAGCCCTTCGCTGAGCCCTGGCTGAGGTTTGCAGGGCCCTAATCCCTTTCCCTTTCCCTTGTGTCTCTTTCATCTCCAGTCGGACCAGGAGAGTGGTAATAGACCTTCTTACTAAGTTAAATGTGCAGGCTGCTCCTCAAGGCACGGTGCGGTTCAACCGTAGCGTTTGATTTCCCAGCCGCAGCAGTATGGTGCCTCCAGGGAAAAAGCCAGCTGGGGAAACTTCCAATTCCAATAAAAAGTGCAAACGCTATTTCAATGAGCACTGGAAGGAAGAATTTACCTGGCTGGAGTTTGACTATGAGAGGAAGCTCATGTTTTGCGTGGAGTGTCGGCAGGCGCTGGTGAAGAACAAGCACGGTAAAGCGGAGAACGCCTTTACCGTGGGCACGGACAACTTCCAGCGCCACGCGCTGCTGCGGCACGTCACCTCCGGCGCGCACCGCCAGGCGCTGGCCGTGAACCGCGAGCAGCTGGCCTTCGAGACCCGCATCCACGGCCACCCCGAGCTGCGCTCGGTCATCAAGGTGGAGGTGAACCCGGCCAAGGTGGCTGTCCTCACCACCGTCTACTGGATGGCCAAGGAGGAGATCCCGGATGAGAAGTGCTCCTCTCTGCTCAACTTCCAGAAGTTCAACCTGTGCCAGGCGCTGCTGGCCTCGGAGCACAGCGAGTACTACCACCCTGGCAGCGTCAGGGAGATGCAGGTGGGTATGCGGGGCTGGGGGTTTGTGCCCGTGTGGCGGCCACGAGGGCTGGACGGTGCTCGGCCTTCGGCAGAGCCAGCGGGGGTGTCTGCGCCCACGGGAGCTCCCTGAGCCTGCCGTGCTGCTTGCCAGATTAAAGCTCAGGAGCTCAGTTAGCACAGGGGCACTGTAGCTTTTTCCTCTTTTGCTCCTGAAGTGAGTGCTCAGAAAGATGAAGTAGCCAGAGAGTTTAGAAAGGATTTTTTCCTGAGTTTTACAAACGCTTCGTGCCTGCTAAAATCAAATTAAATTTTTAGTGAGTCTTGGCCGTTTGCCAGGCTCTTCAGCTCTCTGCAGAGCCTTATTTTGCTGCAGATAGACTAAACCCACTAATTAGGTTTCCCAGCCTGTGGTGATCCTTACAGCACTCACACACACACACACAGAGGAAGTTTCCCTTCCAAACTGGGGCGTGTGCCTGAAATGGGGGAAAATGAGTAAAGAAGAAAAAGACACTGTGGAGTTTTGCTGCTGCTCCTGCCCATGCTGGGCCAGTGAAGCACTGATGGAACTGCTGGAGTTGAACTGAGCAGGCGGGTTCCTGGTGTCCTCCCTTGTGGCCAGCAGAGGCAGCGGCTCAGGAATGGAGTATTGGGGGCTGATATCTTGGTGCTTTTTGTGGTGTTGGGTCCTGCTGTAGCTGTGGGGCTCTGACCCCCAGCTCAGGGCAGGGGCCCCCAAGCTCTCAGCCTTGTGCTCGAGCTGCCAGACAGGGGCGGGAGGAGGCAGTTTATTACAGGGAAAAGGAAAGTGATTTCCAGCCTGTGTGTGCAACTCGCATAAGGGCATTTCCCTGGCTTGGTCCCTCGTGCTGCTGCAGGAGCTCGTGGGTGGGAGCCCGGCCGCTTGCTGTGTGCTGGGGGCTTGCGCGTCTCCTGCCGCCCCTGAACCTCATTTGTGTTTCTCTCTCCCTCCCCGTGCCCCTCCTTCAACTGGCTCAGGCAGCCATCGCCAAAGTCCTGCACAACGAGGACAGGCACAGGATCAAAGCCTCGCCGTTTGTGGGGCTGGTGGTGGACGAGACGGTGGACGTCCTGGAGCACCGCAGCCTCGCCGTGTTCACCACGACCGTCTCCCCCTGCAACGGGCAGACCTCCACCGCCTTCTTGGGCAGCTTCGAGCTGCCCGCCGGGGAGGCCTCCACCGTGGCCGGCAAGGTGGGTGAGGTGATGCGCTCCTTCGGCATCCCCACCATGAAGCTCACCTGGCTCAGCGCTGACAGCGCCTCGCTGGGGGCCGAGCGGCTGAGCGGGGTGGGGACCGCGCTAACCTCGCTCTGCCCGCTCCTCACCGAGATGCACTGCCTGTCCCACGGCAGCTTCCTGCTGCCGGCTGAGACCGTCGGCGCCACTGAGTACCTCCAGAAGTACGAGACCACTGTGGATGCTGTGTACAGGCTCTACTCCAGCTGCCGCGGGGAAAGCGATGGCCTGCAGGAGCTGCGGAGCGTCCTGGACCTTTGCGAGATAGACCTCGGGAGCCCCAGAGCCATCCACTGGACTTCTGTCTTCCCAGCTGTGGAAGCCATTGACTCCTCGTGGCCCGCACTGGTGCTGCTGCTGGAGAGCGAGGCTGAGCACTCGCCTGTGGCCCGTGGCCTCTGCGAAGAGCTCAAGAAGTTCCAGTTTGTGGCCTTCACCAAGATCCTCCTGGATGTCCTCCCCATCTTTCAGAAGCTCAGCCGCTTCTTCCAGATCGAGGACTTTGACCTTTCCATCCTGAAGCCCATTGTCTCAGCCACGGCCACCACGCTGCAGGCCCAGCAGAGCACCAACGGCCAGAACCTCCAGGAGTTCCTCAGCGAGATGAACGAGCACCCGCGGGACGGCCGGGAGGGCGAGAGCCGCCTCTGCTACAAGGGTATCGAGCTGGCCAACTGCTCCCAGGTGCACCTGAAGCACTTTGAGCGCTTGAAGGAGTCCTACCTGGAGAGTGTGCGGGGCAACCTGCTGGACAGGTTCCCCTCCAGCGTTCTGGAGGCCATCAGCTCCTTCTCAACCATTTTCAACCCCAAGTGCTACCCCCAGTCTCTGGAGGACATTGGCAGCTACGGGGTCAGCGAGCTGAATTTCCTGCTGCAGGCATACTCGCGGGTGGTGGTGAGTGAGAGGGCGCTGAGCGACTTTCCCCTCTTCAAGCGCATCGTCTTCAGCCTCAGCCAGCTCTCCTTCAAGGACCTCTGTGTCAAGCTGGTCTACAGCAGCTCTGAGATGCACGAGCTCTTCCCAGACTTCGCTGTCCTGGCGGCCATCGCCCTGGCCTTGCCCTTGGGCTCGGTCCTTGCCGAGAAGATCAGCCGGGGCCGGGAGCTGCTGAAGCGCAGCCGGTCGCGCCGGATGAAGGACGAGGGGCTCTCTGACCTCATGAAGATCGCCATCGACGGGCCGGCCATCAGCGAGTTTGACTTTGCGTTGGCCATCGAGTACTACGAAAGCATGAGGGAGTCTGGGTTCTTCATGACTCAAGTGAAGTGAGCGTGGCCCGGGAGGGCTGAGCCCTTGGGCGGGAGCCGGGGCCTGCAGGCAGTGCCCAGCACCACCTCAGTGCTGCCTCTCCACATCGCTGCGGGGCCGGGCGGCCACGGTGGATGGTGACCTGCTCCGTGCTGGGAAGAGGAAACGGGATCCTTCACAAAGCCATGCTGGTCCTATGACCACCCCTCCCTCATCCCCCAACCATCCAGCTGAATCACCCACAATTCAAAACCCTGGGGCCAGCTGAGGTCCCAAATTGCGATGATTTTTCTCCCAGAGTTTGTCATTACTTTGTTTTAGGGATATGAAGGCAAATCTTCTCTTGAGCTCAAATGTCATGTTGCCTTTGCACAAAGATACCCAGCAGCTTCTGCTTAATACTCTGCAAAAATAATAGATTTCTGTTGTTCTGGAGCCTCGAGAGTGAATACAGAAAAGGCAGCGCATCCTCCCAGCCTTGAGTCGACCCCGACATGCCTGGCGGTGTCGTGTTGGTGTTCCTTGTGCACAGCACAGAGTATTTTTAGCAGTGGCATCAAGTCATGATCATTTCAAGAGCAAGAGATTTAGGGACTGATTTTGTAATGGCCAAGGAAATACAATTTCAAATGCGTCATTGTGTACATATGTGTATGTGTGTATATATAAAAATATACATATATAAATATATATATATTACAAAAGGTCTATCTTAATTTTCCTAGTACTTAAATTATAAAGATATATAAAGGGACTTTTTTTTTTTTTTTTTGCAAGGACAGAATAAATTATGATTGGGATCCAGAAATAATCAGTAGTGAATTTCTGGTCTTTCCAAAACATCCACACGTCCCACGGCTTTCCCTTTGTACCCTGAGCTCTTGGCAACCTGCTGACCAAGAGAAAGTCCTTCAACACCTGGTTTTGGGACCATCTAGAGGTGTTCAGCTTGTGTTCCTCCTCTGAAGTGTTACTCTCTTTATCTGGAGGTGAGCAGAGCTGTTGTTACCCATGGTGGGTGGGGGCTTGGGCCCCTCTGACCTTGGGTCTGGGGGTTCTGGAGCGGTGGCTGAGCGGGGTTGGGGTGCTGCGTGGTGTGTTCCAGCATGACAGGTCTGGTGTTGGCTTGGAGGGCTGTCTCCTTCAGATCTGATAGATTCTAATCAGCAATAAAGCCAGTACAGCAGCCCGAAGCATCACCTCAGGGGAATCCTGAGGGCCGGGTGCTTTGCTGGGGCTGCCAAAAGCTGCCCCACCTGCTGCCCCGCGGTCTGGTTGCTCTGAGAGTCTAGCGTGTTGCAGCCTGTTTATCACTGGTCTGAATCCCAGAGGTGCCTGGGCTGCACTGGTGCTGCTGTCATGGTCCAGTGTTGTGACTGAGCATTTCTCCTCCTGCCCTCATCCTCTGACACTGGGGAGCACGCGTGTGTCTCCCAGGGAGGCCTCCTGTAAAGAGCCGGAGTGAGTTCAGCCCGTGCTTGGTCAGAGACGGAGTTTTAAAGCCCCGTGTAAGGATTTGGAGACGCCACCAAAATTTGCTGAGAACACCTCCCTAGCAGGAGGGAGCCGGGCTGCCTCCGTATGAATAAACAGCTCCGTCTCCATCTGGCCCGGGCAGACTCTGCGCCAGATGCTCTGTGAGGCAGCAGCGTCTGCGGAGATGGGTCCTTGGCAGGCTCCTGTTGGTAGGAGAACCTGCAGCGTTGGCCCTGCTGCCTTCAGAGGCAGCTCTGGGAGGTTCACACACATGGGGTGTCAGAGCACAGCAGTTGCTCTGCTCTGCCTCGAGGGGACCAGGAGAAAACCTGCTGCAGGTGTGTGTTCAGTGGCTCTGTGGAGTGAAGGGTTGGGAAGCAGGCTGGGGACTGTGTCCATGCACAGTCCAGTGGGCTTGGTTAAGTGTAAGGCTGAAACACACCTTTAAATTCCAGGGGACCCCTCTGAGAGTCACTTGTCTGCAGGACAGGAACTGGGCTGAGGCCCGAGCAGAGGATGTGCATCACCATAGTGGTGACATTGTGGTCTTTGGCATCTCTTGGTCAGGCCTGGATGTTACCTGTGGAACTGGAGGGAGGGGGACAAAGAGACCCCCCTCCACAGGCTGCAGCAAGTGTTTGTGCTGGGAACATGGGGTTCCTACACTCCCCTCCTTGCACCAGCCCCTTGAAATGCTCCACAGGGCCTGGAGCACATCCCATCCTGGCAGGACCTGTGGTGCTGAAGCAGTAGCGTTTGCTGCAGCCATGGTGGCTCCTCTGCCAAAACAGGGGGAGGCACAGAGCTGGTGCTGTGGCAGAGGACACCCCGCTCCGGAGCTGCAGACTGAGCGTCTGGGGATGCCATTCACCGGCACAGCCCAGCCCACCACTGGCCGTGCTCGTCACCTTGGGTAAGGTCGTGTCATTCTATACAGACCTGGGGCCCTGCCACTCTTCCCAAAGCAAATCCCTGTAATTGAGTGTCTAATTAATACCTAAAAATACCGCCCTCAGCTGCTGCCGGAATCTGCCCTGCAGCAAAGGTAAGGCAGGACCGGCAGTGCCATGGCCCCATAACCTTGGGAAGGTGCCCCAGGAGCATCATGTGGGTGCCCCAGTGGAGTGCTGTGACATTCTGGGCAGCTTTGCTGGTGCTGGGGTGGCTTCAGCCCTTTTCCTGCTCCCCAGGGTCTTGTCTGCTTTGGGGGCAAAGCCAGGGGGGGAAAGGTTCTGGCCCTCCAGAGGGTCTCACTGGGATTTCTGGGCTCTCTCCAGCCACCTGGTTTATCCCAGCTCAGAAATACGTTTAATCCACAAATCTGAGCTCAAGGATGTGCCAGAGAGGTTGGCGTATCTTGTCTGTACTGTTGTGGGCAGGTGGTGGCTGTCCCTGGCTGTGTCTCCTCTGCATCCTCCCCGTGCCTGCCCAGTGCAGGAGCTGCTCCCCAGGCAGTGAAACCCTCGGCTGAGCTGTGACATCCGTTTATGATGTTGGGGGAGGAGACAATCTCCTGCCCTCCTGTTCTTCCCAGATATATATATTTATATGTACATACATTTTATGTTTTTAAGGCCAGTGCTGTCAGTGCAAACAAACAGCACTGGCAGTGGTGAGCAGCACTCCTCGTGATCCGGCCCCCAAATGCCTTCACTGCTGCTCTCTCAGGGACTGCGTGTGCTGGGGGGTCCTGGGGCAGCTCCCGTGGCGCCGGCCGGGCCGTCTCAGATGATTTGATGCAGAAACACCGTTTCACGCCTCAGAAGGTTAATTATGCACTGCTCACCCAGTCCTGCTCGCTGCTGCTCCCTCCTCGTTGCTGCTGCTGTAATGTTATTTATTTATTTTTAAGCAGTTTCACAGATTTCCCTTCTGGGCGACTCTGGAATTAACTCGATCAGTGCACGCCTGATGAAGCAAACTGTAATTCCTCCCCGGAGTCAGGCCCGGCTCGGGGATGGCTCCGGCGCCGTGGCAGAGCCGCCGCGTGCGCTCGCCCGGAAAGAGGTCGTTGGTGCCCGTGGGGCCGGCGGCGAGCGCTCGCTGCTCAGATCCAGGGGATCTCTCGAACTTTGAATTTCAGATTCGTTGTCTCGGCTCCTGCACCAGCTGGGGTTGGCGCAGGGTGGGTGCAGAGCAGAGTAAGGAGCAGCACCAGCCCGGGGTCCTTGTCCTGTGTGACCAGTGTCGGGGTGCAGGGGGCTGGAGGAGGTCTCAGGCTCGGCGCTGTCACAAAGAGGGGCTTGTGGTGATGACTCGCAGTCATTGTTCCTGATGTGGGAGCACCAGATCCCCCAGATACCCTCCCACACGGGGTGTTCTCCGCTCTGCCGGGGCGGTGGGATGGGGTCACACTGTGCTGTGGCAGGGGCTCCATGATGCCTTCGAGGTAAAGAAGAACCCAGGAATCAAAAAACCAAAGGATGTTGGCCTTGTCCTTGCTGCAGGTGGAGGGATGGGGCTGTATGTGGGCTGGAGGAGGCGTGAAGCCATGTGGGATGCGAAAGGGCTCTTCTGGCTCAGCACTCTGAAACCATTTCTGATTTATTGTGTTTGATTAATTCATTTTTTTTTATTTTAGCTTTTCCCCCTCCCCTCTCTCAGAGCTGGGCAGGGACCCCCCTCTGCCGCTCGGAGGATGCTTTCCTGTGCTCATCATCTTTGATGAGCCTCGGTTGGAAACCTGGGATGGGGAGCAGGCTGGAGACAGATCCCTCTGCTTGGTCCTCCCTCCCTGCCTCCCTCCTCCCCTCCATCCCACGGGTGTTTTCTTTTTAGACAGAACATTATTAATAACCCCGGGCTATTTTTAAGTCGCGCGCCGGAGCGCGTGGTTCGTTTGCGGGTGACGGGGAGCGCCGGCTGTAGCACAGGAGTGGGGGCAGCTCAGCCTCTGCCCCTGGTCCCCCATCTGCAACAAAAATCTCACCAGCCCCAGTGAGGAGCCCCCGTGGTGCTGGTGTTGGGGAGCCCAGGGCTGCGTGGGCTCCGTGGGAGAGCCCAGGGAAGGGGTTGCTTCCCTGGAGGAGGTTTTGACACCTCCTGGAGGGTTCAGAGCGAGCTCCTGCGCATGACCACCCTCTGACGTGGAGGCAACTGCACTCAGCTTCAAACTGGGCTGCTGGTTTTGAGCCTGACAGACCAAGGGGTGCCCTGGGCTGCGACCTTTCACTGAGGAGGGTCCATAGCACACAGCAGATGTCCCCACATGCCATATGTCATGTGCCCTGTCCCCCCACTACAAAGAGGGACCACCAATGCTAATGCTGCTCTTTCCCTTTGCCTGCCCAGGTCCCTCCGGACACAGCAGCCCCCTCTTAGCTTCGTTGCCCATCCCTGGACGGCCCCTTCACCCCCCCTTGGACATCAAGCACTTTCTGACCTTCAGGCTCAACGGGACATCACCTCTCAACCTCTTCCCCAACTTCAACACGGTGAGTCCCTGGAGGTGGGTGGGCATTGGCTGTTTGGGCCCCTCTTCCCCTGTAGGAGTCCCTCCTGTACATGGCACTGCTCCTTGAACCCCACCAGGTAGTTTCTGGTTTAATTCCTGGGGTCTTTGGCTGCTGAACACCAGTTCAACATGCCTGCCCTGCCCTTAGCTCAGAGCGATTCCTGCCCAGCCAGTGCCTGTCAGTACCAGAATTAAAAAAGTGGTTCATTTTAACCAAGATCAATTGGATTTTGCCCCTGGAATCAATAGTAATAAAATAGCTTTGGAGAGCAGTTCATTAGTTGAAAAATAAATAAGGAAGAGGAAAGAAAGAGAGAGAAGGTGTTACAGATATGAGGAGTGTGTCTGGTGCTGTGGATGTTGGGGAGTTGGGGTGATAGGGGGGCTGCATTGCTGTGGAGCAGATTCTGCTCCAGGAAGGGCAGCCTTTGAGCTATTCCCCCTCTCCCCTGCTTCAGGGTTCAGAAAATGCCCATGGTTTTCCCTCCTGATCCTGGAAACAGGAGTTTCCCGAGCCCCCTCCCTGCTTGCCGGGCTTTTGTGAGCGGCATTGAGCTTAAACCTGCTTGGAAGGTGCAAATTATCGCCGAGATCTTCAAAGACGGCGCAGGAATTAAGCACAGGGTTCCTGTTGCTGTTGAATGGGATTGAGGCGTCTGAGTCCCTTAAGCCCTTTGAAGCCCCAGCCCAGCCTCTCCCTGGCTAACGAGCAGGAACACAAACACAGGACAGGAGGGGGTTTTGATGCCATTACGGTTCCTGCCCTTTGTCTGGGCTCTTTTTTTAGTCACTGGAGTCAGGCGTGAACTTGACCCAGCGCCTGTTGTTTCGCTCCCCTCGCTCCCCCCTGCCGCTGCCTCGGCACGTGTTTGCCCTGGTTCTTTAAAAACATCAGTAATTTGGAACATGACTCTGGTACTTGCTGAAGCCACACAGGGTGGGGCTCCTGCCGTGGAGGATGAGTTGGGCATGGATGGAAATGCCAGGGGAGGCTGTCACGGATGTTTTACCTGGAGTGAAGCACTCTGAGCTCAGACCTGAGCCCCTGGCGTGTGCTGTTGGCTGAGCAGCGCCAGGGCTGATGGTCTGGAACACTCTGCACTCGGAGCAGGTCACGGGGCTCCCATGAACCCAGCAGATGTTTTACTCTGAAGCGAGCAAAACCCTTCCAAGCTGCCTTCTGCCACTCAGAGCAACAACCAGGAATAAAAAACCCCTAACGCAGCACAGGAGGCGCGTTCCGTGCTCCGAAGGCCCTTCCCTGCTCTTGGGATGTTGCAAATCCCCAGGACCCGGCAGCGCCTCGTAAAACTCCGTCAGCAGACACGATCTGGACGGACGCTGCATCCCTGTGAATTCCCCGTCCTGACCTCAGCGGCCACAGGGAGCTCAACACAGGGATCGCTATTTATATCGGCAGGAACATCCAGGGATAAATAAAGTAATGTGAGTCAATACAAATTGACTATAAAGTCGGGATCTTTATTCCCCAAGAGCGGGGTGCCCAAAGCCAACCTCTGTCGCCGACTCCGTTCTGCTGGAAACCGCTGGAGCCAGGCTGGACTTCTGGCAAAGCTCCTGGAACCAGGTGTGCTCCCACGGGGCCAGGCAACTGAAGGCTTGGCATGGTGCTTGCATTCACTCTGGGATAGCAGGAGCAGCAGTGGCCACCATTTACCTTGGCCAGGATGCCCAGGGATGGGTCAAGGAGCCAGGATCCAGGTGTGCCATCCAGCACAGCCCCTGGGAGCTCATGATTCCTATGCCTGCCCAGAGTTAGAGGCAGCGCAGGTGCTTCAGTGGACACAACTCATCACGCCACCAGGCTGAGCAGTGGAGACTTGGAAAAAGGACAGGGGGTATGAAGACCCATGGTACCATCACCTTATGCCCCAAAAGGACAAGGGGATCCCATGCTGGGGCTGTTCAGCATCACCACTGTGGAGCTGAAGCTCATACTCAGCCCTGGTGCTGGTGGCTTTGCTGGCAGGGTCAGGCTGAGGCCAGGGCAGTCCCTGGCCACATTTGTGGTCTCATGCCAGCATCTTTCTTTTGCATCCTCCTTGATCCCTGCCCTACTCCTGCTGCAGTGCTTGGGGTGTGGATGAACCGTTGGTTTTCCATGGGAGCCAGTGGTGATTGGTGGGAGCTGGCTGGAACCTGGTAGCTGACATTGCTGGGAAGGTTGGAGCCATTTTTCTTTTCTGAAAGAAGAGGTGG